>CM051236.1:65436575-65797160 GCA_027917425.1 Gastrophryne carolinensis | reverse complement strand
GCGTCCGTGGTGACAATTTCCCAAAGAGGGGTCAGGAAGGACCTGCCCCTCACATGATTGGCCGAGACCAACCACCACTGGAGGGACTGCCGGACCCGGAAGGACAACTGGAAGGGCTGGTCCAGCGACCGAGGCTGCCGGTCCCAGGACGCCAACAGATAAAGCTGAAGCGTCCTCGTGTGAAATTGAGCAAAAGGAACTGCCTCGAAAGAGGCGACCATCAACCCTACCAGCCTCATCCCCAGACGGATGGACGGCCGAGGATTGGAAAGAAGGACCCGAGCCAACTCCTGAATCAGATGAATTTTGGACTGGGGGAGAAACACTCTGTGTTGATGAGAGTCCAACTGCATCCCCAGAAAGGACACCACCCTGGCCGGAGCGAGGGAGGACTTGGGGAAGTTGATCACCCAACCAAAGCTTTCCAGCGTGGAGACCACCATCCTGGTGTCTGTCTCCGATTGATTGAGTGACGGAGCCATGATGAGAAGGTCGTCCAAATAAGGTACGACACGAATGCTCCGAGATCTGAAAATGGCCATCACCCCTGCCAGCACCTTGGTAAACACTCTTGGAGCAGAGGTAAGGCCAAACGGAAGTGCCACGAATTGAAAATGCTGATCCTCCATCACGAATCGAAGAAAACGTTGATGAGCGTGGCAGATGGGAACATGAAGATAAGCATCCTTGATGTCTATGGACGTCATGGAGTCCCGCTGCCGAAGGGAACCGACGGCCGTACGTAAAGTTTCCATGCGAAACATCCGAAAACGGATGAACCTGTTGAGTAATTTCAGGTCCAGGACGGGACGAACCGACCCGTCCTTTTTGGGGACTGCGAAAAGATTGGAGTAGAAACCGAGGCCCATCTCTAAGCGCGGTACCGGCCGGATGACCGCCATTTCTAACAGATTCTTTACCGACGCCCGGAGCCCCTGTGCGGCCAAAGGATCGATGGGCACCCGAGACCGAAAGAACCGTGAAGGAGGGCGAGACTCGAATTCCAGCTTGTAACCGGACGACACTACCTCCCGGATCCATCTGTCCGGAATCTCCTGGTCCCAAACCTGGGAGAAGTGTCGCAATCGTCCCCCCACCCGCATGGGTGAGGGCAGCCCCTCATTGCTGAGCGGGCTTACCGGCAGGCTTGGGCTTGGTGCCCCAGGACTGAGCGGGACGGCCACGGCCCTTCCCCCGAGTCCAACCTGCACCTCTGGTAGCGGGAAGGGAAGCCCCCCTACCCGCTCTGAATCCCCGAAAGGAAGGCCTACCAGAACTTGCCCCCCGAAAGGGACGACGAGGCCTCTTACGTTGCGGCATTTTACCACCTTTTGCAACTGAATCAATTTTATCACCAAACAGTCGCAATCCCAAAAAGGGGAGAGCTGTGAGCACCTTTTTAGAAGCTACGTCCGCCGACCACTGGCGCAGCCATACTGCCCGACGAACAGCCACCAGCATTGACCGCTGTCCTGCTACTCATAGCCAGCGCATCGTCCTGAGCGGACAGAACATAGGAAACAAAAGACTCACACTGCCTGAGAGCAGTAAACTCCTTACAAGTGGGATCAAGATCCACACACAGATCCTGAATAACAGATCTAACCGCCAATAGAAGAAGCGCCGAAGCACACACCAGGCGCATCGTTGACCCGGCATAAATAAAACCATGGCGAGCGTACTGGTCAATCCGATGATCCTCACCATCCTTAAGGGCAGTGGTTTCAGAAGACTGCACCATAGCCGTGCTAGAGAGCCCTAGCACAGGGGTATCGACGTCAGGAGGAACCGACCAGAGCTTCACCAATTCTGGCGGAAAAGGATAACGTTTCTCCCAACTGGAAGGAATTCCAGTTAAGCGCGTGGAATGTTCCCATTCCTTAAGCACAACCCTCTCAAAGTGGTGTTGCCTGGGAAAAACCAAACGCGGCTGAGGCACATTAAACTACTGACCCTTTGGCAGGGTGACGGCCTCAGGCGGATCTAAATTCAAAATTTCAAACATTTGAGCCAGAATGGAGGGGGTGTCAAGGGAAACCCCCGCAGACAAATTGCCAATAGCATCAACCTCAAGCTGATCTGCAGGCTCCTCTGACTCCACCAGGAATTCTCTCTCTTCGTCCAGGGAGCAATCGGACCAATCCACAGGCTCACATACTTCATCCTGTGAAGCCGGAGGTACAGGAGAAAGGTGCTTCTGTTTCGCAGTGGCCTTCAACCCTGCTTTAACGGAAATTATCTTCTCGAGGTTGGCTAATCGTGCAGACACCTCGGATTGCGAATCCCCACCTTTGACAATGTCACACGGGGTCCTCAACAGGGAGGGAGGGGTAGGGGATGATGGAAGTTGCGAAGAGCCAGCAGCCGGAGCGACAGACTGACGCGCAATATTCTGCCTTGCACAAGGAATGCATACTATAACATCATCGCCTGGGAGCGGTGTCCCACAGCCTCCACACACCCTAGATGGCCCAGAAGAACCATTTCCGGTATTATCGGAAGCCTCCATATGGTGATTTATGGTATTCGCAAAATCCTGGGTTTAAGGCATAAGCCACCCGGGATGCCCCTTTTATGTAAAAGTCCCAGGAGGGAGGTTTTAATTTATAATAAAGATCCCCTTTAAAAATAATTAACTTAATGAATAATTTTGTCGTATTTCTACAACTTAATTTTTTTTTTTTTTTTCAATATATATATGTGTATATATATATATATATATATATATATATATATATATATATATGTCCCAATTTGGAGAAAAAAAGGACTAACCAGGCAAAATAGAACCGGGAGGCTACTGTATAGAGGGAATCCCAGGATCTGTGGGGGAAGAAAAAACCAACAGTACGACCCCCCAGAAACAAATGGCAACATGCAATACAAGCATTCATACACAGCACCAGAGTGCTTTAAAGAGGCAAAGAAAAACTGGCCTCTGATTTTCATTTTTTTTATTAAATAAAAGTATTTCTCCATTCTATATTTTTAAAAATAAACAGTCAGACATAATAAAAAAACAGACGGCCCCACACCAGGTGAGGCCGCTTACCTGCCCAAGTAAGGCTAAAAAAGCCCAGCACCCGACCAGTAGAAGTGGTGAAAGACAGGCAGCAATGTCAGCGATGTAGTACAGAAGGAGCGAAGGTGGCAGTGGCAGCAGAAGTGCAGAGCGGCAGCAGAAGTGCAGAGCGGCAGCAGCGGTGGAGCGGCCAGCAGCAGCAGACATATGCGGCTGAGAGCCCCGCACGCGTCCTACTGAAGACAGGAAGGAAGTGCGGCTGGGGCCGGTAAGATAACGCGCTGCCGGAAACACTCCCCCCCCCCCCCCCCCCCCCCCGCCGAATTTGAACAGTGCGGCCCGCCGGATGGCGGTGCCAAGGCAACAAGAGGGCTAACAACGCCCTCAGGAAAAACCTGCACTGCCCCCAAATACCGACACGCGGCCCGCCAAGCGGCGGCCGTTTTTTTTTTTTTTTTTTTTTTTAAAGGAGATAAGGGGAGGGGGAGCTGTATAACATGGGAAAGGAACAGGCAGCCTCAGGCAAGCCTGACAAAGCGCAGCCCGCCCCGGCCACCCCTAAAGCTGACCCAAAGCTCTGGCCCTACAGGCCAGCAGCAGCAGCCCGCATCACAGAGACTGCCATATAAGGAGGAATCTTAGTCAGGCCAAACGCACCCTCGCTTGCGGTGCAGCCTGACAAACGTTGAAAATAGTAAACACATAAAACATACAGTAAAAACATGCATACAATACACATCCCCCGATCCCCCCCCCCCCCCCCCCCCATAGTGAAGGGAGAAGGGACCGTAACGGGAGAGCAAGGGGCCAAGGGGAACCTCGGGACAGGGGCATCCCAAATCCGGATCACCATGCCGGACAGCCGCATTGCCCCCAAAACAGGGGGTCGAGCGGAGGAGATAAGCTCCTAGGCACCTATAGTGCCGTCTACCAATTGCCCAGTGAGCAGCCTAGGCTGGGAGGCTTCCATTTAACCACAAAGGTAACGACAATCAAAACCGGGCAGAAATAGACCAAAGGGGGTGCCGGGGTAAGACTGCAAACAGGAAGTGCCTTCTGACTGTGCTGCTCTGCATTCTGGGATTGCTGACCTTTTTCTGACCCCAGCTCTGCTCTGTCTGAGCAAAGCACAGCTATAACCCCACCCCCTGTACTTTATGCCACTCTCCTCTCTTCAGTAAGTGTGATGCTTCTGAGTCAAGATGGCAGCGCCCGTATCCTAGAGTCCTGAACAGAGTTGCAGCCCAGTGGGGGAAAGAATAATAAGTAAGTGACTAAAAACTTAAAATATATTAATTTTAGAAGCTGGAGATTCGTTTTATAAGGGTTTGGGCTTTTCAATAAATCATGGTAAAGGTCCGGTTTAAATATGATTTTGACCATTAGTATTGCTATAAAACTTTGCCTACAGTGGGCACCATCAGCGTTATTCACCCCTGGCAGTCATTGTATATGACACAAAAATACACCTCCAGAGTCCTCAAAATTCTTACACGAATTGAAAACCGCTTGATTCAGCTTCCAATCTCCATGACATATTTCTCATCGGCTAACAGAGCTGCAGTATAATCCCATGTTCAGCGTAGAAAGAATGCGGTAACTTCCATGGCTCCATTGGTTTTGGTGCTGCCTTATAAATGGACATATACGATTGCTGTAATATTGTCCAACCTTTAAAAAGGATCAACCATTGGTCGGGAGTATATAAGACTCTAGGGTTGGTCCTTTTTTGGGATGCCCCAATCTATGTAGCTCCCAGGATTGCCATGAAATCCACCTTTCTGGCAATCCAATGGCTAATGCGCAGGGGGGATTCCCACCGGCAAAGGTCCGCACACATTCCAGGCCTATCTAAATGGCTGGTGAGGGTACTTACAACCAGCCATTCAGATAGGCCTGGAATTTTGTGTTCTTTCTTGCATAAAAGGACAGCCAGAGAGTGGAAGGAAGGGTCTGCATGAAAATTCATCCATGTGATCTATATAAAAATTGTGTTATATGCAATGAATATTAGCCTTATATTAAGCTAACAATTCAGTTTTGTGAAATCATACAAAGGATATAGCTTAACAATCAAAAGCTACATATAACAGGAAAATTATACAAACCTAATTCAAAAACATCAAGGGGGGAGCACTTGTGGTAAGTTTGGCTCCGTTTATAAAGCATGGTTTCAAGCAGTCTGAGCTGAGAAAACTGTTCAAAGCGATGCACATAAAAGCTGCATGGACTAATAACATGGCTGAGATATACCAAATCAGAATAGCCTGTGGATAGAAAAAAAGAATCACAAAGCAAAACAGAGAAAAATAAATAAACCCTATGTACATGATAACTATTTCACTTAAACAATTTCACTTAAACCGGACCAACAGCCTGGCACAGATGGAAAAGAAAGGTAGAAGCCATTAAGCTTCCTCTCCCAACTGACATAACTGAAATGAACAGTAACAGGAAGCCCTGCAAGCCCATGAGCGGCCATCTTGTTTTTAAAATTTACCCCAGCAGCTAAATTATTTTGTATGTGCAGCAATCAAAATTGCCCTGGATAGGCATGCATATGAGCACTGTTTGTTGTGTTGGTTGATTTAATTAATTTTTGAATGTTGGTACACTTTAAATAACATTATTTTACCTGCTAAGCTAAAGGAATTGTAACGCCATAAAAAAGGTACCCTTTTCTCCCCTACAGCAGCTATTTCCTTCATACAGTATTTGATGGGTAGTTGTTAGGTCAGCACACTGTAGGCTTGCATCAGAAGTTTTAATCCGAATTTATGATTCAGAAAGAACATGGGGGGAGGAGGTGGTGTGCCTTTGAGTATGACCAGTTTTTGACTGGTGGATGTGATGCTTGGGGATGGGAGGGGGTGGTCTATGGAAAAAAGGCACAGAAGCTGTATGGATTTTAAAAAGGAAACTCCCTTTTTGTCAGGGTTTTGGTGTTTTGGCTTATGGTTTTCCTTTTCTGGAATGTAAAATAAACATTTGTGTTAGGGTTGTGCCCCCATACCTGATTTACTTATCAGCGTGCTGTTTCTAAGTTTCTTATATTCTCCCGGCTGGGAATAAAAAAAAAAGTGGGAGCAGCTTTTCTGGCCATGAGAATCCCTTTAGTATACTTTTACTACAAATACCAGATTCCTTCAACTGCAACAGGTGAACAAATCAACAGCTTTGAATAAACAAAGTTGTAGTGAAGGCCTTGCTAGCTGCCATCTATTATATGTACTACAGAACAGCACCTTGTGTAATAAAACAAAACCGTTTGCTTTAGCAAAAATGTGTTTATGTTTGCTACATACACAAGAGATGCAATTAAATAGAAATAGAATACATCATATTCATAGGCACAGCCTATCAGTGCGCTTGATTTTGTCAGCTCCCTATGGCTATGCTCTGTTGAGTCGAAGAAAGCAGAGCCGGGCCATGTGTGCCACCAACCGCATTCTCTATTCTCTGTTCATCCTCCAGCTGTGGTACTCGCACAGCTGGAGGAGAGCGGGGATGCGGCTCAGAGAAATGTTAAGGGGACCAGAAGCAGGTAAATGGAGAGATGGGGGATCCTGGGTGTTTACAAAGCGGGGAATCCCAATTCAGGCTTTTAGACTTCAGGGCCTCCAATGTTAATCTTCAAAGATGAGCTAAGCATGACAGAGCAGGCAAAGAAATACATACATACTGAAAGACATACAAGTGTTATGATATTTACATTCCTTGTGTTTCTAGGGCAGAACAAGTTCACTATGTTCCTGTCCAGAGGGGATTTGACTTATTACTAAGTGGATGAACAGCTGGAAGGTGCCACCAGTGGAGGTGAGCAAAGAGAAGAGCTTATTATGGAGCTATATTATGTCAAACATGAGAGCTATTTCTAAAAAGCAATCTTTCAGGAGAGAAATTCAATAGCTACAATTGCAGCTTTCACGCTGTTCCACCAACCACCGACCCAGTGCCCATCTCTGTGTATCCCAATGATAGCAAAGTGAAAGTCAGGATTAAATTGCCCGCTGAATACTCCCTTGTATAGTCGCGTTCAATGAAAGTCAAATTCAATTACACAGAAAGTGAATAGAATTAAAATTCTGTGGTTTTCAACAGTAGAATGGATTTTGGTCTTCTTTCGCTGTGGGGCATCACAATTCAGTGAGAGTATTCAGTTATTGAAGAGCAGTAAGACACAGCTGCCCAGGGGAAAGAAAAATACAATTCTGTGATTACCTGTAGAATTGGTATTATGAGTATACAGTACATCCTGCTCCACCCCACCCTTAGTTTTGCATTATCTTGGACCCCTGTATGGTGATTGTTATCATTGTTATAGTTACCAGTTTGGGTTTGTTTTAATTCTCCCGGCTTCTCGTTAACTGCTTTTCAATGCTGGGGATTGTGGGAGGTCCCTGGGTATTTGAGGGGCCGGGAGGAGCCTATTTTCGATGTCTCTGCAGTCCAGCGCCATCTGACGGAGTAATACCCAAGTGTAAGTAATCTATCTGGAGCAGGACGTACTTTATACTCATAATACCAATTCTACAGGTGAGTAATCACAGAATTTTATTATTCTTAGTATACAGTACGTCCTGCTCCAGATAGATTACTTACACTTGGGATATCCAATAGCAGTGTCCATAAAGTAGGGTGGGATCCCCAAAGGTAACAGTAGACAGGTCATACCACTGCCGCCTGCAGAACCTTAAGGTCAAAAGCGGCATCAGCTGAGGCCCTAACATCAACCTTGTAAAACTTTGAAAAGGTATGAACAGAAGACCAAGTAGCGGCCTTGCAAACGTGTTCAACAGAAGCCTGGTGCTGAAAAACCCAAGAGGCACCGATAGCACGACTAGAATGAGCCGTAAGGCCGAAGGGAGGATTCTTCCCCTTAGCAGAATAGGCCTGAATCACAGCCTGACGGATCCATTTGCTGATAGTAGCCTTGGCAGGAGCCAAACCCTTCCTAGGACCAGAAGGGACCACAAAAAGTTTTTCTGAAAGGTGTAGTAGCCACCAGATAGTACTTCAGACACCTAACCACATCAAAAGAATGCAAGACCCTCTCCTTAGCAGTACTAGGATTAGGGCACAATGACAGAGGAACAATGTCCTGATTCAAATGAAAGGCAGACACAACCTTAGGCAGAAAGTCTGGCTTGAAGCGGAACACCACCTTGTAGGGGGGCTGGATGGAGAGTGTCGTCAACTCAGACACACGTCTAACAGAGGTGATAGCCACCAAAAGACAACTTTGAGAGTAAGAATGGCCAGGGCAGCATCCTGCACAGGTTCGAAGGGAGAACCCTGCAAGGCTGACAAAACCAAGTTCAAATCCCAAACAGACAACATAGGCTTACGTGGGGGACGCACATGAGTAACCCCCTCGAAAAAAGTCCTGATCAGAGAATGCTGAGCAAAGGACTTCTGGAAGAAAACAGCCAGGGCAGAAACCTGACCCTTCAGAGTACGGAGTTGGAGCCCCATCTCCAACCCATGCTGCAGGAACTCCAGGATCCTGGGAATAAGGATCCTGGGAAGAACACATGACAGGGAAGAGACTTAAACTCACACCAGTCAATGTAGGCACGCCAAACCCTGTAATAAATGGAAGAAGAAGACTCCTTCCTAGCCTTTATCATGGTATCAACAACCAAGGCAGACAGCCCCTTCTCCATCAAGATGGAGGTTTCAGAAGCCAGGCCGTCAAAGCCAGAGTTTGTAAATTGGGATGGCGTAAGGGACCCTGAGTGAGCAGGTCTGGCCCTCTGAGCAGAACGTACTGATCTACTGCCAGCTGCACCACGTCTGCGAACCACACTCTTCTTGGCCACCTGGGGGCCACCAGAATTGCTGGCACCCCCTTCAGAGCAATCTTGCGCAGAACCCTGCCCAGCAGGGGGAATGGAGGAAAGACATACAGGAGCTGAAAGTCCTGCCATGGCATTGCTAGGGCATCCGTGGCCAAGGCCAGAGGATCCTGGGACAGGGAGACAAAGGCCGGGAGCTTGTGATTGTGACGGGACGCAAACAGATCCACATCTGTTTGGCCCCAAAAGTGACACAGAGATTGGAACACCCTGTTGCAGAGGGACCATTCTCCCTGGCGAGAGGTCCCCCTGCTCAAAGAGTCTGCTGGTGATATGAAAAAAACAGTATCACCAAACAGAGGATCCAAGATACAACTCAGGGTGGGACGAAGCAGGGTGTGAGACATACTTACAATACCCATTTTACAGGTGAGTAATCACAAAATGGTATTATTCTAAGTATGTCTCACACCCTGCTTCGGAAATATTCATTACACTTGGAACATCCAATAGCAGTGTCCAAAAAGGGTGGGGATCCCAACAGGCAAAAGTGCACAAATTAAACCACTGCCACTCGTAGAACTTTGCGGCCAAAAAACAGCATCTGCTAAGGCCCGCACATCAACCTTATAAAAACTTGGAAAAGGTATGAACAGAAGACCAAGTAGCAGCCGAACAAACTTGTTCAACAGAAGCCTGGTGCAAAAAGCCCAGGAAGCCCCAACAGTACGAGTAGAAAGAGCAGTAAACTGAAAGGAGGAACCCTCCCCTTGGCAATATAGGCCCAACAATGACCAGACATATCCATTTAATAATGGTAGACTTGACGGCGCCAAACCAGTCTTGCCCAGAGGGCACCACAAACAAGGCGTCCGTCCTACAGAAAAGAGTAGTAGTCAAGAAATAGTACTTCACACAACAAACAATCATACAAAAAGTGCAGGGCCCTCTCCTCGTCATTGCTAGACTAAGGACACAAGGAAGAGAGAACCACATCCTGAATGAGATGGAAAAACAGATACCACTTTAGGAAGGAAATCCGGCTTAAAGTGGAAAACCACCTTGTCCTGGTGTCTCTCAAAGTAAGAGGCCTGAATAGACAACCCAGAAACACAGCGAACAGAGGTAATAGCAACCAAAAAGACAATCTTTTGTGTAAGCATAGAAAATGCAAAATTCAAATCCCAAACAGGCACAAGGCTTTTTCGAGGAACAAAGGACCTTAGAAGAAGACCACCAGGGCCGAGGCCCAGACCGTGCTGAAGAAAGTCCAAAATCCTAGGGATCGAAAACACCTTGCAAGGCAAGGCCCTAGCCTCACACCAATAAATATAGGACATCCAAGTCCTGTAGAAGATGTTAGAGGAAGATCACTTCCTAGCCCTGACAAGTGTCTGAATCACAACATCAGACAAACCTTCTTCTAATAAGACGGAGAAGGTTTCAGCAGCCACGCCGTCAAAGCCAGCGTTTGTAAACTGTGGTACGAACCAAACCTGTCCTGGCCACCCTGGAGCCACCAGAATTGCTGGCGCACCCTCTAGAGCCAGCTTGCGCGCACCTTGCCCACCATGGAGAAGGGAGGAAACAGGTACAGGAACCCCAGATACCCCCAGGCAAGAGACATGGCGTCCACTGCCAGGGCCAGAGGAACCTGAGACAGAGACCCAAACGTTGGGAGCTTGTGATTGCGACGTGAGGCAAAGAGATCCACCTCCGAAGTCCCCCACTTGTGACAGAGGGACCGGAATACCTTGTGGTTGAAAGATCATTCCCCTCAGCGAGAGGATCCGCTGCTCAAGGAGTCTGCCTCCGTGTTTTCCACTCCTGGAATGAATACCGCTGAGATGCATGGAACATTGCTCTCCGCCCATGCAAGAATCAGAGAAACTTCCCTGAGGGCACTCCTGCTGTGAGTCCCTCCTTGGTGATTGATTTCAGGGACCGCAGTTGAATTGTCTGATCGACCTAAACCGGTAAGCCCTGTAAGTGATGCGTCAAGCATGACAGAACCAACCGAATAGCTCTGAGCTCCAAGACATAGATGGGGGTGTGAGCCTCCTGAGAACCCCACAGCCCCTGGAACTGAAAATCCGGCCAGAAACCTCCCCAGCCCGACAAGCTGGCATCCGTGGTAACCGTCTTCCAACAAGTGCCAGAAAGGATCAGCCCCTCATCAGATTGCTTGGTTCCAGCCACCACTGAAGGGACTGCCAAACTCTGGGAGACAGCAGAAAGGACTGATCCAATTACCGGGGACATCCGTACCAGTTCAGCAATAGATGGAGTTAGAGCGACCTCATGTGGAACTGAGCAAAGGGGACTGCCTTGAAGGAAACCACCATCAATCCTACCAGATTCATCCCTAGCCGGATAGAGAGGCGAGGATTGGCCAGGAGAATACGTATCAGATCCTGAACCCTCTGCACCTTTGGGTGAGGAAGGAACACTCTGGCCTGACTGGTATCCAGATTCATGCCCAGAAATGAGATCTCCCTTGATGGGGAGAGAGAGGACTTGGGGTGGTTGATCACCCATCCAAACCTTTCCAGCGTCGTCACCACCCTGGAGTCCATCTCCGCCTGACATAGAAAAGAAGCTGTAATGAGTAGGTCGTCGGGATACGGCACAATGTGAATGCCCTGGGCTCTGAGAAGGGCCATTATGCATGCCAGCCCATTGGTGAACACCCTTGGTACCGAAGTCAACCGGAAAGGGAGGGCCACAAACTGAAAATGCTGATCTCCCACCACAATCCTGCGAAATCTTTGGCGTGCTAGGTAGATTGGTACATAAAGGTAAACAACCTTGATGTCTATAGATGTCACGAAATCCCCCTGACGATCTGATGAACCTGTAGAGAAGCTTCAAAAACCAGAATGGTTCTGATGGATCCATCCTTTTTGGGAACCGTAAAGAGGTTGGAATAATAGCCCCGGCCTCTCCCTGAGAAAGGCACCGGACAAATGACCTCCATGTCCAGAAGATTTTGCCCTGCCAACAGGAGCCCCTGCGCAGCCTGGGGGTCCGAGGGAACCAGAGAACTGAGGAATCTGGGGAAGGCTGGTACTCGAACACCAGCTTGTACCCGGAAGAGACCACTTCCAAGAACCATTTGTCTGTGACCTCCCAGGCCCAGACCTGGAAAAAGTGGCAGCGGGCTTGGAACCCCAGACAGTTCCTGGACGGGCCCGTCCTCCGCCTCTGCTCCAGGAATCACCCCTGAAGATAGAGAAGGCAGCACCTCTGCCTGCTCTGGCACCGCGAAAGGAAGGATTAGAGGAGCCTGCCCCCCAAAAGGAGCAACGCCGCTTCTTGCATGGCGGAAGCCTTCCTCCTTACGCAACTGAATCCAATTTATCTCCAAACAGCAGCATACCCAGAATGGGTAGCCCTGTAATTGACTTCTTAGCTGCAATGTTAGCCGCCCACTGGCGCAACCAGACAGAGCGTCGTATAGCCACAAGCAACACTAAGGTTCTGCTATACATACTGTGTCATCCAAGGCAGACAAGACAAACGGTCATGAACGATACACACTGCATAAGCGCTGCAAATTCATCACTGGCTGGGTCCAGCTGGGAACCCCTCAACCGGCCCCTAACCACAACCGTGAGTACAGAAGCACAAACAGGCCGCAAGGCAGAACCCACGCTAGCAAAGGCATAAGCCATCTGATCAATACGACGGTCCTCACGATCCTTAATCGTGGTGGCGTCTGGAGAGTGCACCACAGATGTGTTGGACCAGCCCAGTACAGGCGCATCGACCTCGGGAGGGGACCACCAGCGCTTCACCGCGTCCACCGGAAAGGGATACTTCCTATCCCATTCCTGAGGAAAACCGGCAAGCCGGCTAGGTACTTCCCATTCCTTAATAATCAAGTATCAGAAATGTATCTGATTTGGGAACTCCAGACGAGGCTTAGAGGTCCCAAAAGAAAAATTCCCCCTTCTGCGGAGGGGACTCTGCCGGAGGAAAAATAGCCAGCACCTCAAATAAATGGGCCAGGATCTTGGGGGTATCCACGGCATCCCCAAGCCCCTGCCCAGCATCAGCATCCAAAAACTGCTGATCCTCAGAGCCATCAGATTCCTTAAACAGTTCCCCTTCCGCAAGCGGAGAATAAACAGGCCAGTCAAGGGAATCATGATCATCAAGAAACGGCACTGCCGGCGACAGATGCCTTCTCTTAGCCGTGGCCTCCCTGGATGCAGAGCTAGATTTCTCGATGTTGGCCAATCTAGCACATACATCAGATTGCGACTCCCCGCTAATGACCATGTCACTTGGTGTACGGATAAGTCAAGGTGGGGTAGGTGATGAGGCCGGCGGCACTGACCCAGACGTCTGGGCCCCCGACTGCCGTGTTATGGCCTGCTGAACACATGGTATGCAACCAGCACATTATCCCCCGCAAGGTATACCCCCCAACCCACACACTGCCAGGACTGCCCCGAAGGGAGCCGGAGCCCGGTATCCTGGGGAGCCTCCATATGGTGATTTGTATGGTAGTCGCAATGACCAGCGGGAATTACGCTAGAAAGCTACCCGGGATGCCCCTTAAGTCCGTTAGTGGGAGGATTTGCAAGCCCTTATTTTTTGGCCAAGGGACCCCAGGACACAATAACAAAATGGGGGCCCCCGTAAGTAAGGTAAACCAAGACAAGCACTCATACATGCAGAATGTAAAAAGAGTGTGGTAAAACATATAAAATAAATATATATATATATATATATATATATATATATATATATATATATATAACATTGTATATAGCATTGAAAAATACCATTTTGTGATTACTCACCTGTAAAATGGGCATTGTAAGTATGTCACACACCCCGCTTCAAGTCATTCATTACATGTGGGTATACTGACCTGTAGATGGCGATCTTGCAGAGATGTCAATAAAAAAAGTAAGACCCTCCCGGTCCATAAATACCTGGGACCTCCCACTCATTCCCCAGTATAAAGATAGCAGTAAGGTAAAGGGACCAGGAAAAGCCAATTAAAACTAATGAAAACTAACAAAGGTTCACCATATAAAGGATCCAGAATACCAAAGGGCAGGGTGAAGCGGGGTGTGTGACATACTTACAATACCCATTTTACAGGTGAGTAATCACAAAATGGTATTATTCTAAGTATGTCACACACCTCGCTTCAAGACATTCATTACATGTGGGACATCCAATAGCAGTGTCCATAAAGGGCGGGGATCCAAAAACAAGGCAACAAGGCACAAACTCAACACTGAAGCTTGCAGAACATTGCGGCCAAAAACAGCATCCGCTGAGGCCCGCACATCAACCTTGTAAAACTTGGAAAAAGTGTGAACCGAAGACCAAGTAGCAGCCTTAAAAACTTGCTCAACAGAGGCCTGGTGCTGGAAAGCCCAGGACGCCCCAACAGCACGAGTAGAATGAGCAGTAACACGAAAAGGGGGAATCTTCCCCTTAGCAGAATAGGCCCCAACAATGGCCTGGCGAATCCATTTACTAATGGAAGACTTGACGGGAGCCAAACCTTTCCTAGGCCCAGAGGGCACCACAAAAAGGGTGCCAGTCCTACGAAAAGAGGACTTATCCACCAAATAGTACTTCACACAGCGAACCACATCCAAAGAATGCAAAACCCTCTCCTTGTCATTGCTGGGCTTAGGACACAAGGAGGGTAGAACAATGTCCTGAGTAAGATGAAAAGCAGAGACCACCTTAGGAAGGAAATCTGGCTTGAAGCGGAAAACAACCTTGTCCTGATGCCTCTCAAAGTAAGGGGCCTTAATGGACAAGGCCGCCAACTCCGATACACGCCGAACGGAAGTGATGGCAACCAAAAAACAACCTTCTGAGTAAGCGTAGAAAGTGCAATATCCTGCAAAGGTTCAAAAGGAGGACCCTGCAAGGCAGAAAGAACCAAGTTCAAATCCCAAACTGGGAGCAAAGGCTTCCTAGGAGGCCGCACATGCGTAACCCCCTGGAAAAAGGTCTTAACCAGAGGATGAAGAGCAAAAGACTTTTGAAAGAAAACCGCCAGGGCAGAAACATGCCCTTTCAGCATACTAAGCTGCAAACCTAGGTGCTTCACCGCGTCCACCGGAAAGGGATATTTTTTGTCCCAACCCGGAGGGACACCCGGAAGCCGAGTAGGCCTCTCCCGTTCCTTGAGAATGATACCATCAAAATGCTTTTGATAAGGAAATTCCAAGCACCTCAAAGAACTCCCCCTTCAGCGGAGGAGCCGCCTCAGGGGAAGAAATAGCCAG
Organism: Gastrophryne carolinensis; assembly: GCA_027917425.1. NCBI lineage: Eukaryota > Metazoa > Chordata > Amphibia > Anura > Microhylidae > Gastrophryne > Gastrophryne carolinensis. Next base: position 65,782,071 of record CM051236.1, on the reverse strand, counting down.
GACCTCAAACATATGAGCCAGGACCTTAGAGGTACGCAAGGAATCACCCTGGCCCTGCTCGGTATCAGCACCCACAAACTGCTGATCATCGGAGCCCTCAGACTCCTCAAACAGCTCCCCTTCCTCAAGTGGGGAGCAATCAGACTCCTCCATATCAAAAGCCTGCGTGGCTGTATACAAATGTTTTCGCTTTGCCGTGGCCTTTTTGGCAACAGCACTGGAAAACTATTTTTCAAGATTGGCCAATCTGGCACACACCTCAAATTGCGACTCCCCACCCATGACCACATCACATGGGGTACGTATCAAGCGAGGGGGGAGACGGAGAAGAGACTGGCGGAGCAGAACCAGACGCCTGAGATCCGGACTGCTGCGTAATAGACCGCTGCGCACAGGGTACACAAAGAAATACATCATCCCCTGAAAGGGATACCCCAAACACAGCCTGGATTGCCCCGGGGGGGGGGCACAAGCCCAGTATCCGGGGAAGCCTCCATATGGTGATTTTTTATATTTAGGCACAAAGCCCAGAGGGAATTACGCAATAATGCAACCCGGGATGCCGCTTTAAGTCCCGCGTGGGAGGAATTTACCGACCCCTAAATGTAACTAGGACGGGGAGAGCCCCCCTTTAATAAGACAATGGTCCACCTGGAACACACGGACAAAGCAATCAGACCTCAGTGACAATGTCCAAAGGGGTTAATAAACAAGCGTTGCCAGCAGCCCCAATGAGGAGCATGTAAGTATATGCAGACATATCTAAGAAAACTAATGGGGCCACAGGCCTCACATGCACAACGAAGGGGAGGAAGGCGCATGAGCAGAGAAAGAAGGAGGGCGGGCCGGCGCGGTTCGCACGTCGCGCCCGGCCCCTCCCCCGTCGCTCCCGGCCAGAAGCCGGGACCTGAACAGCAGAGCCAGCAGCACGGGGGCGGGCGTAGGCGATCGTGCAAACGCCCGGCCCGGCCCCCCCCGTGTCTGAGGGGAAGATGCACCCCGCCGCCATGGCAGACAGAGGCCGGCGCCGGTTAAGTAAAACGCATGACAGTGAACAACACTCACACACACACAATAAAGTATCTCCAACGTGAAAAACATCAAGGGACAGCTAAGGGAATCCGGGAGAGGGGGAAACCACGCCAGAGTGGAAGGGCCAAGGGACGGGGCATCCCAAACCGGGATCACCAACCCGGTTAACCGCCTACCCCTTTTTATGGGGTCTTACGGAGGAGCGTAGCTCCTAAGCACCAAGGGTGCCATCTACCGTTGCCCGGACCAGCAGCCTAGGCTGGGAGGCAAGTACAATAAGGTAAGGGGATCCGGGCAGAAATAGATCAGATAGAGGGCCGGGAGTCACCCCGGCTACCTTGCAAGGAGGAGACATCCATCTTCTGACTTGCTTGCCGTCTGCAGAGAAAGACTGGGGATGAGTGGGAGGTCCCAGGTGTTTATGGACCGGGAGGGTCTTACTTTTTTTATTGACATCTCTGCAAGATCGCCATCTACAGGTCCGTATACCCACATGTAATGAATGTCTTGAAGCGGGGTGTGTGACATACTTAGAATATAATATAGTATATAATACTAATAGTAATGTATATAATAATAATAATAATATGGCATACTTATTTCTTCATGTAAGTAATAAACATAATGTATGCGCAAGTAGTACAATAACACCAATGACGCCAAGCACGCACGTGGGCAGTGACAAAAATTGTGGTTGATTTTAACAAGACCAAGAAACCGCAAGATGGGACAATACGATTCCTCAATGTTCTTGGACGCCACCGCGCTGGATAAGGCGCAAACTCAAGCAACAGTGCACAACAAGCAAAGCCCCGCAGGGCACTCACCACACAACAAAAGGCGATCCTCAGCCTGATGGCAGAAGGAAGAAGTAGAAGGGTGCCTGGCCCCGCCCCCTCCCCATCTTCACCCAGCAACGCGATTCCATTGACCGGGCGCCAGAGAGAGTGGGGCGGGCCGCCGCCAGTGCGCCGAGCGCCCGGCCCCGCCCCCTCTCCTCACAGAAAAGAGGGGGAGAAGCTCACCCTAACCCCGAGCAGCCACACGTGCAGAGCCGGACAGGGCGGCCGCTCTCAATACGGCCGCCGCATGTAACGAAAGATAAAATGAATGTTGAAATCACACACACTCATACACCAATTCATTGAAGGATTAATTCCCGATGCTCCACATCAACTGGACAAGGGAGAAGTCACAGGCCCCCCTCCCATTGTGAATAAAGGGAATAAAGTAAAGGGAGGGAGGGATCCCCAACTACGGTAGTAGAACATGGGGAAACGGACAGGGCATCCCAAACCAGGTAGCCATCTACCCCTTGTAATGGGGTCTCAGTACACCTGTTAAGGTGAATCCTACCGTCACCCGGACCTACAGCCAAGGCTGGGAGGCATTAGGGGACTTAAGCATAACTTGGTCCGGGCAGAAATAGGGATAAAAATGGCCGAGTGTGAACCCGGCTTACCTGCAAGGAGGAGACTTCATCTTCTGACTTGCTCGCCGTCTGCAGAGACGATTACTGGGGAATGTGTGGGAGGTCCCAGGTATTTATGGGCCGGGAGGGGCTTCTTTTTTCTATTCATCTCTGCAGAAGTTCGCCCTCTACTGGACATAACCCAAGTGTAATGAATATTTCCGAAGCAGGGTGTGAGACATACTTAGAATAAGGAGCCCTGACCCCGAAAGGGCCGAGACTGCCGCCTGCGCTGGGGTAACCTGCCTCCCTTAGCAAACAGGTCCAGGCGGTCCCCAAACAGGCGTAGTCCTTTGAAGGGAAACCCAGTGAGGGCTTTCTTGGCAGCGTTGTCAGCAGCCCACTGGCGCAGCCAAACTGAGCGGCGTATTGCCACCACAAGGGCAAAGGTTCTGCTACACATTCTAATGGTGTCATCCAAGGCAGAGAGGACATAGGTCACAAAAACATCACAACTAGATAATGCATTAAACTTCTCCCTAGACGCATCATCAGGGGCATCATCAAGGATACTTCTGAGCAGGGTCCTAATAGCCACAGCCGTAATGGCAGAGGCACAGACCGGGAGCAGCGCCGTCCCCACACACGCAAAGGCATGGGACGCCAGCTGATGAATGAGCCGATTCTCAGCATCCTGCAGAGTAGTAGAGTCAGGGGAGTGCATGACAGAGATGTTAGATAACCCTAGGACCGGGGCATCCACCTCAAGAGGGGATGACCAACACTTCACCACATCAGCAGGAAAGGGATACTTCCTATCCCAACTCTTAGGTACACCGGGAAGCCTGCTGGGGCGTTTCCACAAGGTTATTAAAATGGGCTTGCTCAGGAAATTCCAAGCCTGACTTAGCAGTATGAAAAAGTTCCCCCTGTTGCCTGGGGGCCGCAACAGGGGGAAAAATAGACAGAACCTCAAAAAATACAACTCTGTGAAGTACTCACCTGTAGAGTTGGTATTATATGCATACAGCACGTCCTGCTCCAGATATAGTAATAACATGTGGGTAATCCTCCGCCTACGGCGCCGTGCACTGCAGACATGTAGAAAAACAAGCTCCTCCCGGCCCTTCATATACCGAGGGACCGCCCACAAATCCCCAGCATTGAAAAGCAGTGAGAAAGAGAGGCCAGGAGAAAACAACCACCCAAAACTGGCAATAATACCAAAGATAACAATCACCAAACAGGGGATCCAGAACAAGGTGAAACAGAGTTGTATTATTCTAAGCATACAGCACGTCCTGCTCCAGATATAGTAATAACATGTGGGACATCCAATAGCAGTGTCCGTAAAGCAGGGTGGGATCCCCAACAGAAGGCAACAGCAAGCAGTTTAAACTACTGCCGCCTGCAAAACCTTGCGGCCAAACACAGCGTCAGCTAAGGCCCTAACATCAACCTTGTAAAACTTTGTAAAGGTATGAACGGAAAACCAAGTAGCGGCCTTGCAAACTTGCTCCACAGAGGCCTGGTGCTGAAAAGCCCAAGAAGCCCCAACAGCTCTAGTAGAATGAGCAGTAAGACGAAAGGGGGGGGGGAGTCTTCCCCATAGTAGTATAGGCTTGAACCACAGCCTGACGAATCCATTTACTGATGGTAGACTTGGCGGGAGCCAAACCCTTCCTAGGCTCATGAGGCACAACGAAGAGAGCATCCATCTTCCTAAAGGCCTGAGTGGTAACCAGGTAAGACTTGACACACCTAACCACGTCCAAGGAATGCAAAACCCTTTCCTTAGGGTTACTAGGATTAGGGCACAAGGAAGGAAGTACAATATCTTGATTCAAATGAAATGCAGACACAACCTTAGGCAGGAAGTCTGGCTTGAAGCAAAACACCACCTTATCCCGGTGTCTCTCAAAGTAGGGAGGCTGAATAGACAAAGCAGCCAACTCAGACACACGTCTAACCGAAGTGATAGCTACCAGCAAGACAACCTTGAGCGTGAGCACCGCGAGAGCGGCCTCATGAATAGGCTCAAAAGGAGCCCCCTGCAGGCCAACAACACCAAGTTCAGATCCCAAACAGGAACCATAGGTTTCCGAGGAGGACGCACATGAGTGACCCCCTGAAAGAAAGTCTTGATAAGAGTGTGCTGGGCAAAGGTCTTCTGAAAGAAGATAGACAGGGCCGAAACCTGGCCCTTCAAGGTACTAAGCTTAAGACCTAAGTCATGTTGTAAAAACTCCAGCACCCTGGAGACTAAAAATTCCCGGCAGGGAAGAGACCTGGATTCACACCAGTCAATGTAAGCACGCCATACTCTATAATAGATAGCAGCAGAAGTCTTCTTCCTGGCTTGCACCATAATAGCCACAACAGATGCAGACAAACCCTTTTCCATTAAGATGGAGGTTTCAATAGCCAAGCCGTCAAAGCCAGAGTTAGTAAATTGGGATGGCGTAGAGACCCCTGAGTTAGAAGATCTGGCAACCTTGGCAGATCGTACTGATCTACTGCCATTTGAACCACGTCTGCGAACCACACTCTTCTTGGCCACCAGAATCGCGGGTACCCCTTCCAGAGCGATCTTGCGCAGCACTCTGCCCAGAAGGGGAATTGGTGGAAACACATACAGGAGCCGAAACTCCATTGACAGGGCATCCGAAGCCAGAGCCAGAGGATCCTGAGACAGGGATACAAAGCTCGGTAGCTTGTGACGTGACGCAAAGAGATCCACGTCTGGCTCACCCCAACGGTGACACAGGGACTGAAATACCCTGTCACAGAGGGACCATTCCCCCTGACGGGACGACCCCCTGCTCAGAGCATCTACTAGCAGATTTTCCGCCCCCAGAATGTAGACAGCCGAGATGCATTGGACATTGGTCTCTGCCCATGTTAGAATCAGACACACCTCCTGGAGAGCACCCTTGCTCCGGGTTCCTCCCTAATGATTGATGTAGGCTACCACCGTCCTGTTGTCTGAGCGTACCTGAACCGCCAGACCCTTCAGGTGCTGGGTCAATCGTTCCAGCACCAATCTGACCGCCCTGAGTTCCAGGACATTGATAGGAAGATGGGCCTCCTGAGGGCCCCACCTCCCCTGGAAGCGCAGGGACTTCCAGAATCCCCCCCAGTCCGAAAGACTGGCATCCGTTGTGACCATCTCCCAAGAGGGAGCCAGGAAGGATCTGCCCCTTGTCAAGTTCCTGTGGTCCAACCACCACGCAAGGGATTGTCTGACCGAGGGGGGAATCACCCAGATCTCGTCCAAGGACGCTGGGTCCTTGTTCCATACTGACAGAAGGTTAGGCTGCAGGGTTCTCAAATGAAACTGGGCAAAGGGCACCGCCTCGAAGCTTGCCACCATCGAGCCCACCAACTGCATTCCCTGCCAGATGGAGGGATGAGGGTTCGAGAGCAGGGACCTCGCCTGCGTTGTCAGAGCTTCCACCTTCTGTGGAGGAAGGAATATCCTTGACTGAACCGAGTCCAGAATCATCCCCAGAAACGGGGTCACTGAGGAGGGGGACAGAGAGGACTTTGGGTAATTGATCACCCAGCCGAAGGACTCTAGGGTGGACACCACCAACCGAGTGTCCAGCTCTGCCTGCCGCAGAGGCCGAGAGGTGATGAGTATATTGTCCAGGTAGGGCAACACGCGTATGCCCTTTAGTCTTAAGAGAGACATCACCCCTGCCAGTACCTTGGTGAACACCCTGGGAGCCGACGTAAGGCCGAATGGCATGGCCACGAACTGATAATGCTGATCCAACAGCGCAAATCTGAGAAACCTTTGGTGCCCTGGAAACACCGGAACGTGCAGGTAAGCGTCCTTGATGTCCACAGATGTCATAAAGTCCCCTGGGCGCAGCGAGGCAGTGGCCGAGCGCAGAGTTTCCATACGAAAATGCTTGTTTCTGACAAATCTGTTTGGTATTTTCAAATCCAGAATGGGTCTGACTGACCCGTCCTTTTCGGGCACCGTGAAAACGTTGGAATAAAACCCCATGCCCCTGTCTCTTAAGGGGACCTTGCAAATGACCCCGAGATCCAGAAGGTCCTGCACAGCCAGCATCAAGACTCGAGCTGAGGCAGGGTCCTGTGGGATCCGGGACCCAACAAACATGGTGGGGGGCAGTACAGCAAACTATCTTGTAACCGGAGGACACTACCTCCTGAATCCACCGGTCTGGAACGAGGCATCTCCAGACATGCTGTAGACCACCCTGACGGGCGAGGGCGCCCCTTCATGCTTGGGGGGTCTTGGGGGGGCTTTGGGCTTGGTTCCCCAGGAGGAACCGGGACGGCGTCCTCTGTTCTTGTTCCAGGAATCTGCGAGAGACCCAGCGAAGGACACCCCTCTACCCTGCTTGGCCCACGGTAGCGGCTCGAATGGGAGCTTGAGCCACGAAAAGGCCGAATCTGACGCTTGCAGTGGGGCAACTTGCCACCCTTGGCAAAGATATATAACCTTTCTCCAAACAGGCGCAGCCCTTTAAATGGAAGCCCCGTAAGGGCCTTCTTGGCGACATTGTCCGCAGCCCACTGGCGTAACCAGACCGCACGGCGTATGGCTACCACCAGAGCAGAGGATCTAGCGCTCAGCTTAATAGCATCGTCCGATGCAGATAGGATATAATTCACAAAGGTTTCACAGGTGGCCAGAGCATTGGCGGCATTAGAGGGCAAGTCATCCGCCCCTTCCAGAGCAGTCTTAACCACAGTCCTGAGCGCCACCGCCGTGATGGCTAAGGCGCAAACCGGGCGGAGCGACGCTCCCCCAAATGCAAAGGCATGACATGCCAATTGATCAACTCGCCGATCCTCTAAATCCCGCAGCGTAGTAGTGTCAGGGGAGTGCATAATAGATGTATTGGACAGACTCAGAATCGGGGCATCGATCTCGGGAGGCGATGTCCAACACTTAACCAGATCGGCAGGAAATGGATACTTCTTATCCACAGCTTTAGGAATCCCCTGGAGTTTGCTGGTATGTTCCCATTCTTTCAGCACAAGGCTATTAAAATGAGTTTGTTCGGGAAACTCCAACCGCACCCTAGCAGTATGAAACAGATCACCCCTTTGCTGAGGAGCCACGGGAGGGGGAGAGAGGGATAACACATCAAAGATCTGGGTCAGCAGTCTATCAATGTCATCCTGGGACCAATGATCAGACCCAGACTCATCCTGACTCCTGGACTCGTCGTCGTAGGACCCTGAGTCAGAGAACAGTTCCCCTTCCTCTGATGGGGAATGTGCATAGGAAAGCAGTAAATCGTCAGGTTCTACAGGAAGAATAGTAGATTCAGGATTCAAACGACGCCTCTTGGCAGTAGCCTTGCACGCCAAGGAGCCAGCGATTAGGTTTTCCACACTAGCCAGTCTAGTGGCCAAATCAGCATGAGAGTCCCCACTAGTATTGGGGGTTAGGCTCAAGCTTGGGGGAGTAGGGGGAGCAAGGCGAGGTGCGGACCCAGCCTCGGAAGAGGTGGGGAGACCGGCTAGCGCCTGCTGGGCACAGGGGACGCAGACCCGTGCATTGTCACCGCTGCTAGGTAAGACCCCACAAGCTACACACAGATGGGCTTGTCCTGAGGGAACCCTGTTCACAATATCCTGAGATGCCTCCATATGGTGATTATTAAGTTCAATATGCCAGTAGGGATTGACGCTATAAAGCAACCCTGGATGCCCCAATAACCCGCTGGGAAGTGGGAGTGATTTCTTAAAATGGTCTGGACCGGGCGCTACACCGGGCCGGGAGAAGCCACCGAAGTCCGCGGTCTGAAAGACACAAGGGGAACCGGGATGTCAGAGCAAAGCGTGAAGAAGCAAAGCTTGGAAAAAAGTCGCCCATGAGGGCACTTACAGAACTGCGAGGGGTGGACCGTCTTCACCACGCGCATGTGAGAAGGAAATGGCGCCAAGCGAACCTCGAAGGGCGGGCCAGAGCGGGCGATGACGCGGAACGCGCCGAACCGAACCACGCCCCCCCTTCCCCGGAGAGCGCGAAGCTCGAAGGCGCGCAGCCAATCAGAAGAAACAGTAGTTATGGTAGAAAATCACCTCAGAGAAAGAATCTGACAGGGTGAATACAGGGATAAAAACGCCGTAGCGTCCCCGAACAGAGCTGCCATACGCGCCAAGTAGAATACAATAAAGGCGCTGCGGTTAACTAAAAACTTAAATGTGAAGCGCGCTCTGACACCCGGTAACCGTTAAAGGCTATAGGTCTCTAGTGTAATTAGGGCAAGGTTAGGCCATCATACACACGACCCCCCCCCCTCTTTTTTCCCCCCACTAACGGGGGAATCTAGGGAGGAAAGTGACCCAATATTTGGGGTTCCCCGTTACACGGGGCGTGGGGGCACTGGTGCGGGAGGGGCATCCAACTGAAGGCTCACCATTCGCCTTAACCGCCTACCCTATGGTGGGGGATTGCGGTGGAGTCTAGCTCCGTAAGCACACTAGGTGCTGCCTACCTTCACCCGACCAACGCAGCCCAGGCTGGGAGGCATTAATTCCCAATGAGGACGGGTGGAAATAGTCCCGCAGGGCCTCGGGCTGTCAAGCCCCGCTCGCCTGCAAGAGCGTGATACTTCATGTATTCGCAGTTCCAGCACTGCAGAGAAATCTGGGGATTTGTGGGAGGTCCCTCGGTATATGAAGGACCGGGAGAAGCTTGTTTTTCCACATGTCTGCAGTGCACGGCGCCGGAGGCGGAGGATTACCCACATGTTATTACTATATCTGGAGCAGGACGTGCTGTATGCTTAGAATAACTGAGCCAACAGTCTATCAGTATCATCTGGGGCCCAGGGGTCAGAGCCAGAATCGTCATGACCCCTGGGAATCTCCTCAGATGACCCTGAGTCGGAGAATAGCTCCCCTTCCTCCGAAGTGGTACAGCCAAACAGTTCCAAAAACTCATCAGCTTCCATAGGAAAAAGAGTGACATCAAGCGTTAAGTGCCGCTTTTTTGCAGAGGCCTTAAGCACCAAGGTATTAGCAATTAATTTCTCAACACTATCCAGTCTAGAAGAAACATGAGGCTTAAAAACCCAACTTGTATGCAACTCAGTGGGAGTGAGATTTAATCTTAGGGGAGTAGGTGAAGTGAAACGAGGCGCAAGCCCAGCCACTGGAAGGCCAGATTGCAGCGCAAGCACCTGCTCGGCACAAGGTACACAGACCCGCGCATTGTCAGCGCTAATAGGGGGCGCCCCACAAGCTACACACAGCCGGGCTTGTCCCGAGGGACCACAGACTGAGTTAGGTAGAAGCCCGTCACGCAGCAGCCAGAACCAAGAAAAAAATGGCTTTGGGTATACCTCGAGGGGCGGGCCGCAGGTACAGTGACGCGGAACGCGCCAAAAGCAGGTAACCCCCCCCCCCCCCCCCCCGAAGAGCGCAAAGCCATACACGTGACAAGCAGCCAATGACGGCGCACCAGTGCCTGAGGTAACGCCGCCGCCGAGCGCGGAACACAGTGGAAGCGCGCGGCGACAATTTTAAGACACAATAGGTGCAAACAAGTCAGCGCACCGACTGACGCTAAGCATAATAAAATAATGTAGTGAAGCACAAAGGCCGATACACATACACACCCCCCCTCCCTCCCCCGAGCGCTACAAGAAGAGCAAGGGAGGACAGTGGCCACTTAATATAGGGTCCACGATAGACAGGGGGAAGGGGAAATCGGGCGGGAGGGGCATCCCATAGAGGCTCTCCATATGCCTATACCGCCTACCCTTTGGTGGGGGATTGCGGTGGAGCAGCGCTCCTAAATACCGACAGCGGTGCTGCCTACCATCACCCGACCAGCACAGCCAAGGCTGGGAGGCACATAAATAATGGAACGGGTGGGAATAGTCCTCCAGGGCCGCAGGCTAATAGCCCCGCTCACCTGCGAGAATAGAGCGCCATCTTCTTGTCCATCGCAGTCCAGAGAGCAGAGAAGATCTGGGGATTGTGGGAGGTCCCTGGGTATTTGAGGGGCCGGGAGGGGCCTCTTTTCGATGTCTCCGCAGTCCAGCGCCATCTGGCGGAGTAACACTTAAGTGTAAGTAATCTATCTGGAGCAGGACGTATTGTATACTAAGAATAAATCCTCACTACGAGCGAAAACCCTGTTTATAATATAATGTATAATTAAATAACGTAAGACAGGGGGGCGTGGTTTGACATGGCGGCGTGAGGGTCGGTGTTCAGGGAGCTCCGCACCTACCTTCTTCTGGTGAGCGACACAGCGGACGGAACAGAAGATTAAAGAGCTGCCCAAGTGGGGGAAGCAGAAGGGATCAGCCCGGAGGGGCAGAGGACCTAGCCATCGCCTCCTTCTTCAGACAGGGAGAGGGGGAGGCCGGGACATCGGAGGGCCCCCAAGATGGCGGAGCGCGCGAGGGCCGAAGACGGCAGACTGTGAGCCCTCTGAGGCACAGACCGGCGGCGGCGGATGCCTGTCACACTGAGGCGGAGGAGGCGGGACGAGCGGCCCGGAGCGTCGGGCGGAAGTGGAGGAGGGGAGCCGGCAACACACCGTTCGGGCGCTGGTCCACAGTGCCCCGGAGGATCGCAAGATGGCGGAGCGCGAGGAAGAAGGCGGAAGACAGCAGGTGGTGAGTCCCCTGGTGTGCGGGGCCGGCGGCGGGTGACGGGCTCCCGGAATGCTGAGACAGAGGAGGTGGGGCGGGCCGCCCCGGAGTGTCAGACGGAGTCGGGGGGCGACGAAGGTGAAGAGCCATCAGCGCTCCATTCAGGCGCTGGATCTCTGCGTGCCGGACTGGCCGGAGGGAACAACCGGTGGGCTCAGGGGTGCATCGGTGGAGGGGAGCACTGGGGGACCTCAGGCGACAGCAGCACAGCTCACACCCCAGACATTAAGGGGGGGGAGGGGCCCGGGGAAGATTCGACACGTTGGGGGGAGGGGCCCGGGAGTCCCCCAGCTGCAGCGCCTTCTCGGGTAACCCGACTCCCCCGGGAGGCCCGAGCCCCCCCTGCAGCCAGCGATGCGGGGGGCTCTGTGGCAGCCACACTCCATCCTGGCCCGCTGAAGGGGGGGGGGGGGGGGGGGGGGGGGGGGGTCCCCGACGGGGGGCGAGCCGCGTGAGCGGTATAAAGGGTTGTGTGGTTACAGTTTGGCTTCGCCGCCTGGTTATCCCTTGTTATGGTTAAAGTTTGAATTACATCTGTTATAATTGTGCCCCCTTAAGAATTATCCCGTGGCTTTGCAGTTAGCAATAATCAGGGTGCGGACCCCGTGCGCCAACCGTGGATTCGGTCTTCCTCACCCCCAAAGAATCTGGCGTGCGCCCCTCTGAGGGGATTCACGGACCTCCTCAGACGGGAAAGCGAGGTTCCTTAACCGAGGGGTTTGGGTTGTATACCCACCTCTCTGAAACAATAGGCACCGTTGACGGTGCTCGCTTAGAGGCGTAGCACCAATACCCTATTGAGTTTGTTCTCCCCCATACCCTTGCCCCCGTCCCTTTGTCTGGTTTTCCATAGTGTTTTATACCCCCCCCCCCCCCTTGCCTCGACTAGGGTACTTTCTGGGAGCGGATGGGAGATGGGCTCCATAAAGGTTGTGTCTTTAAATGCTAGGGGTCTTAACACCCCAGAGAAAAGAACGATCCTCCGACAGAAGTCAAGATAGCATTTGTGCAGGAGACCCACTTTAAAAAGTCTGCGGTTCCGCGTCTGGCTAACAGGGACTTCCCCCAGGTATTCACCAGCTGCACAGATGAGGGGAAGAAAAAAAAGGGTGTCGCAATTTTACTAGCTAGAGACCTCCAATTTTCTACCTTAGAGGAGTGGAGCGATGAGTGGGGTAGAGTGGTAATGATCAAAGGCCTACTGGGCCGTAGGAAATATACTCAGGCCTCGTTCTACGCCCCCAACCAGGGCCAGCTTAAATTCCTGAACAAGGCCCTGGACAAGTTGGAAAAGTTTGCAGAGGGGGAGGTGATCCTGGGAGGAGATTTTAATCTAGCTATGGAACCCATTTTGGATTCCTCAACGGGCAAATCCGCACTGTCCCAGTCAAGCGTTAGAGCTCTGCGGAAAAAATTACACTGTATGCAGCTGGTGGATGCCTGGCGAGTGACCAATCCCAAGGTGAGGGATTACTCCTACTTCTCCAAGGTTCATGGGAAATACACCAGAATCGATTACCTATGGGTATCGCATAGCCTGTTGGGTGTTGTGGAGGGGGGAGGCATCTCTCCGGCTTCTTTCTCGGACCATTCTCCGGTATACTTAGACATGGCCATTGGGGACAGACCCCCCCCCACCGATGACTCGGAGACTTAACGAGTCCCTTCTCCAGGATGCTGTGGTCACGAAGGAGGTCGGAGAGAGCATTAAAGCATACTTTAGGGAGAATGATAACGGTGAGGTGTCACCTTTGACACTGTGGGAAGCTCACAAGAGCGTGATCAGGGGTATACTGATCAACCACGCATCCAGACTGGAGAGGGAGTCCCAACTGATGAAACTTATGGAAAGGGTTCAGGGTCTGGAGTTGTCCCACAAACGATCTGAAGCAGCACGAGTACTCGGCGAACTGACACAGGCAAGAGAAGCCCTAAATGCATTACTCCTGAATAAAGCTAAGTTTGCGATTAAAAAATGCAAACGCACATATTACGAATTTGGGAATAAGAGCAGCTCACTATTGGCCCGAGCACTGCGGAAGCAACGCGCCCAAAATTTTATTGCAGAAATCCTTGACGGGTCCCAACGGAAACAGCACGCCTCTGAACAGATTGCAGAATCTTTCAGATCATACTACGCTAAATTATACAACCTGTCGCCAGACATGACGACCAGCACCCCAAGAGATCGGATTAGGGAGTATATAAAGATGTCGGGGATGCCCAAGGTCCCGAGGGAGGTGGCCGAGTCTTTGGAGGCCCCTATTGACATAGCAGAATTAGAAAAGGCAATAAAGCAGACCCCAGCTGGTAAGGCCCCCGGACCAGACGGCTACACGGCAAAATACTATAAAACGTTCTTGTCGGTGTTAGGCCCCCATGTTATTAAGGCTTGGAATACCATCGTAGACCCTGAAAAATGGGGCGCCTTTTCCGACAGAGATCTTGAGGCACAAATCGTGGTCTTACACAAGACTGGGAAGGATCCGTTGGTATGTCAGAGCTACCGCCCCATCTCGCTCCTCAACACGGACCTAAAATTATATGCGAAAATCCTAGCGAGTAGATTGGCTCCTATAGTGGCACAGGTCGTGCACTGGGACCAGACGGGGTTCGTGCTGGGGAGAGAGGCTAGGGATATGGTGAGGGCCATCAACGTGATCCATAGGGCGAGATCCGCCGGGATCCCCACAATGCTTCTGTCTACTGATGCTGAGAAGGCCTTCGACAGGGTGAATTGGAGGTTCATGGAGGAAACATCTGTCACATGGGCCTGGGCGAGGTAATGAGGAGTTATATCGGAGCCCTATACACCACCCCCTCGGCTAGGATCAGAGTGAACGGCCTCCTGTCGGACCCGGTGCATATTCGCAACGGTACTCGACAGGGGTGCCCATTGTCACCCCTTCTCTTCGCACTCTCATTGGAACCTTTCCTGTGCAGGGTGCGGAGCAACGCGGATGTCCGTGGGGGGGAGTCCTCGGAGAGCCACACAAAGTGGCAGCCTACGCGGACGACCTCCTCTTCTGTGTCTCCAGCTCAGTGATATCCCTCCCAGTGCTAATGAAAGAGCTCGAGGTTTATGGAAGGCTCTCCTTCTTCAAAATAAACTTCGATAAGTCGGAAGCCTTAAATGTTACGCTCCTGACGGACATTTGCAGCAATCTTTTCCTTTTAAGTGGGCAAAAACCTCCATAACATACTTGGGAACCCAGCTGCCGAGCCAACTCCCGCCCCTTTTCGCCCCTTGTGCGAGGGATTAAGGCGGACCTAGAGAAGTGGGACCTGCCCACCTTCTCATGGATGGGCAGAGTCAACATTATCAAGATGTCGGTGCTGCCCCGACTGCTGTTGCTTTTTCAGTCCCTTCCAATTCAAATCCCTGGACACTTCTTTAGAGACCTGAACCAGGCATTTAGGAGGTTTGTCTGGCAGAAAAGGCGGGGGGGGGGGGGGGGCGGGGGGGGGGGGGGGGGAAATGGCGCTACCCGACATCAAGCTGTATTGGACCTGGATCGAAGCGGTGGGGCGGAGCTTGCCATGACCCGGTGAGGACGTGCGGATGGCCTGCTCCCGGCAGACATAGCAAATTGTAGCGCTATTATGAGATATAACCTATAGCCTGAAGCCCATCTATTTGCGACACGAGAAAACGGTCTGGCTTACCGTGGCTTGGAGGGGGTGAGGAGAGAGAGGAGAGGGGTGGGGCCGGCCGGACTTGGGGGCAGCGGGATCGCGGCTGCCGTCTCTCTGCTGAATTGCCCCCACGTGTGAAGCTGGAGTGGAGGGAGGCGAGGCCGGCTGCAGGTGATAGGCAGCGGTGGATCTCCTGAACCGGCGAGGATCTCTGGCTGCAACTCTCCCTTGACGGCTGTGGGAGGGAGTGGCGCCGGAGCTGCGCGGTGTGGAGGCAGCGGGAGGCAGGAGTGAATAGCGTGCAGGCGGCGGGAAGCGGCTGTCAAGGACGGACGACGGACCGACGAGGATCTACGGCTGCCGCCTCCCCATGACACGTGCGGGAAGGAAAGAGCGTCTAGGTCCGGGGCTGGGGAGTGGAGCTGAGCGGGGGTAGCGCCCGCAGCCTAGCTGAGACGTAGCACTTGGAATCCTGAGCGGGGACCTGAGGCAACGCTAACCGCAGCTGAACCGGAGAAAGAGCAGGTGAGAGCTCTAACAAACAGTATATTGATACTTTACCGGCTTTTGATCAGCATTATATTAGGAGGTCTCGCCTGGATTTGAAAAACTAGCTCGGCTCTAGCTACTTATCTTTAATGGTTCAATCCACTTCAAATCAACCAGACTATCCTATATTACTTTTTTTTGGTGTGCATTGACTATCCTATTTAGTATCATATAGCCGGTCTGTCTGTGACCAGCCTATAGGGCATTACCCACTCTGCCAGGCATCGACCAGTACATTCTGTATCAATTAGCCCTTTTGACATTGGCTAAGATTTCTGGTCCTGAATAGTCTGATGGGTGCGAGTCAGAAGATCTGAAATTACCCAATCAGCGGCTTAGTTTCAATTTTCATATGCACAAACTTGCCTACATTGTATAAGCCTACTCTGCTTTGCTTTAACAAGTCCACCTTGATTTAGCCAGCCTGCTTTGATATAACTAATCAACTTACACATTAAGTACTTTACATTTTTGGAGAAGAAAATTAAAGCACACCTTTTTTTTTTTATTCTTTTTAATTTTTTTTTTTTTTTTTTTTGTCTATAAGAGGAGGTTGCAATTTCTTAACCCTCTAAAAAGAAAGTGCTGGAATTACTTTACCCCCTCCCTTATATCTTCAGCAATTTACAGCCGTGGAGTAGATTTAAATCTCTAAAGCACCACTGGAGCGAGCTGCTCTATTTTTACCCGTGTCCTGTTTCATCTTAAAGGGGGCCTCCCTCCATCTAAACAACTTTAAAACCCTCTAAGTAGGGCTTACTCAGACGCTAGAAATGGGAGGAGGATCTAAACCCAAGGACAATAAGGGACAGACGACAAGAAGTACAGCAGCTTCTTCTCAAGGAGACTTAAGTCGCTATATATCGAAGCCCTCAGATTCCCCCAGAGATTCAGGTGCTGTTGGGGGAACTCCCCGGGGGGGACGAATGAAAGAAGTGGGAGCTGGGGAGGAAGATCCCGCTAGTCTGAACTATTCCACTTCTGACAGCACTCTATCGGATATCTGGTCTTTTATGCGATCCATGCCGACAAAGGAAGATCTTTCTTTGATTACCCGCTCAATCAGTGAGAAGCTATCTGAAGAAGTGGGGCTTCTACGTGGAGATCTCAAACAATTAGATTCCAGGCTTGCTGGGGTGGAACAACAACGCGAGGAGGATAGATCCACTATCCAACAACTTACACACCGCCTTCAGGAGCAAGAATCTGCGACTGCCACTTTGGCCCTCCATCTGGAGGATATGGAGAATCGCAGTAGGCGTAATAACATACGCATACGAGGGCTCCCTGAATCTACGCAGATGGAGGAACTTCTACCTACTATACAAGGGATTTTCTCCATTTTGTTGGGGGAACCCCAGGGAAGTGACTCTAAAATAGTGATAGATCGAGCACATAGAGCAATTGCTTCCCCTCCTCGGCAGAATGACCCCCCAAGGGATGTCATCTGTAGAATCCACTACTTCCAAGAAAAAGAAGTAATTATGGCAGCGGCTAGAAGTAAAGGTTCGTTGGATTTTGATGGGGCAACCCTGCATTTTTACTCAGATCTTTCAAGCACTACCCTGGCAAGACGAAGGATCTTGAGGCCGCTCCTTGACGCCCTTAAACAGAATAACGTTACGTATAGATGGGGTTATCCCTTCGCCTTAATAGTCTCAAAACAAGGCAGGACCTTCACTATACGCAAACATGAAGATCTTCCTAGTTTTTTCAAACAGTTTGGTCTGAGCCCTGTCCAGGTGCCAGACTGGCGTATATATCCCCTGGAACCTCATCTTGTACAAGGGAGAAGAGGAGGAGACTATCAACCTATTGTTCCATAGGGAGAATGAAAAGATATGAAATTGACCAGTAGGTCATACGCTAGTAGTACCCATATAGGCTTTAAGATATGAGATGGGGTGTTTTTTTTTTTTTTTTTTTTTTTTTTTGTTGTCTCTCCCTATCCTCAGATGTTAATGAGCTGGGTTTGAAACCTGAGAGACGATAAGATTAGTGATATTTTAGATTTGATGCTTATTTTCCTGGCGTTTGGCCAGTCTGTATGAGCCGCGGGAGGGAGGGGGCTAGGACCTGTCCCGCCGGGGTGGAGGCCGCGCATCTCACCCTTTTATGCTACGGACGCCATCTGCGCGGTATGTGTGAAAGGAAGGCAGGGGCGGGACTGATGCATATCGGGGCTGTCATGGGTGGCGCCGGGGCAGTCCCGGCCCACGGGACCGTATGCCATAGGAAAGACCCGAAATGGGCGGGGGTGGAGCGAGGGAAGATGGTCTCGAGCAAACTCGGTAGGTGGCTGGGAAGTGGAGGGTTCAGGGGGGCGGAGCGCACATGACGAGTGGTCTGCCACTGCTCGGACGGTGGTGGGTGATATACTGGGCGGATGGCCCGGAGAGGGCCACCCCCCCTTGTATGCTTGAGTCATCTATTTTAAATATTATGCTATATGCACTTATTCTTGGTTTATGCACAATTTATTATGCACAATCTTTCTAGATGGCATGGATTGCCACCTTTACACTTTTTTCCTGGATGAGTCACTTTGTATATTATTCTCTCTACACCTCTAATCACTTATAATTATTATTTCACTGGTCGCTTAATCGGTGGGGATGAATTTGGTGTGCATGGACCTCACCGAAGTTTTTTTGATGCACGAGAATGTTGAACGGGGTGGTCTTCCTTGAGACCACTGGCTCGGCGCCCATCGCTGGCTCCCCGGCTAGACGTCATGTGGATATCGATCGGGCAGGGCTGGAAGACGTGTGCGCGAGATGCCTCCCGGTCTCTCCATATTTCTCAATGACCCCGGCCAGAGGGTCCCTGTCGTAGTTTGTTTTTCCATTGCATAGTCTCCAGCCATTTGGGGTCCCCGGTGGGGGGTCGCGTGGACTGGGACTGGTTTAGGTGAGACATGGGGATAGCTCCGAGGTGTATCGGATATCCGCCTGTTTGACATGTAGGAGGTGGGCGGATGGTGTTCGTGGTGTGGGGGGAGCGTGCGGCCTCTGCTCGGGGCTGGGAGGGTGGTAGCGAGATGTCCTCTCTATATGGCTTAAATAGGTCCTAACCCCCCCCCCCCTTTTTTTTTTTGTTGTTGTATGTAGCTTGCATGACTAGGGCTATGGCTATGACGATAATGTATTATCGATTTTGGGGGTAAGGATCTAGCATAAAGGACATGGATATGGTAGCAGGCTCTTCGGCTAGAAGGGCAGTAGAGTAGAGCCTTGTTATGATAAATGAAGCATTTTGGGCTTTCAGGTTTAATAATAATTAATAATTGATAAATGCTTAATAGTATAGATAGCTATGTGTTTGTTGATTTGGTTGCCGGGAGCGGGCGCTGGCCTTGTGCCAGTAAATTACTCGACCATTGTCCGCACTATGGAGGTTCCCGGATTGTGGTCTCTTTGTCCCTACATTTCTAGGGCACCGGGAGTCGAGGATCGGAGACGGTTTGTGGGCCGTGGTCCCGATTTCCTGGAAGGACCCTAGTGTAAATTTCGGCACGGGCAGCGCCCGTTTCGGTGATCAACGAATAGTTCTTTAATAAAGTAGGTTTCTCCTTTTTCCCCCCCTTTTTTTTTTTTTTTCCCCCTTGAACCAGGGTATATCTTAATCATAATTCATTAACATGTCCAGAAATAGAGATAGTTCAGAGAGGGTTCGAATGATTAACGACTTAGCCTCCTCCTCTGTGCAAAAGCTTAAGGCGATATCGATTAATGCTAGGGGGTTAAATACCCCGTTGAAAAGATCGAAACTATTTCAGGAACTAACTAGGCTCAAAGCAAATATCGCATTTATTCAGGAGACACATTTTAGAGGTGCATTGGCACCTAGATTATCTTCCAGGTCCTTCTCTCAGTCATACACAAGTAATGCGTCAGATGTTAAGGCAAGAGGGGTGGCGATATTGATTGCTAGAAACACCCCCTTTCGGGTCACGGATAGGTTAGCAGATGAGCAAGGTAGGTACCTGATCCTTAAAGGTTCTCTGTTTAATAAAAACTACACTTTAGCAGCGGTATATGTCCCTAATTCTGGACAGGTGACCTTTCTTGAAGATTTCTTGAATAAACTATCAGAAGTACAAGAAGGCCCTATTATTCTTGGGGGAGATTTAAATGTGGCACTAGATCCATTATTAGATTCATCAACGGGGCGATCGGCGCTGACATATGCGGCATTAAAAAGAATTAAGAAAGCTCTTCACAAGGCTCAGTTATGCGATTCCTGGCGTATTAATCATCCTAATATCAAAGATTATTCTTTTTATTCTTCAGTACATGCCATGTATTCTAGAATTGATTACGTATTGGTGTCTCATAGCTTACTATCGCAGGTGGTAAATACTAATATAGAGATTATGGCTGTGTCTGATCATGCGCCAGTGACTCTTACTATTACCTTAACTGGGGGCCCAAAAGGAGAATGGACATGGAGATTGAATGAGTCCCTGTTACAAAATGAGACACTAATCCAAGAACTTCAGAATACTATTAAAAATTATTTTGAAATTAATAAAAGCACGGACACTTCCCCGTTTAATAACTGGCAGGCTCACAAGGCAGTCATTAGAGGCCTGCTTATTAGACAGGCTACTGAGAAGAAAAGAGAACGAGAGCAGGAGCTACAGAAACGAATAGAAAGAGTCCAGGAATTAGAAAAAGCGCATAAAGCATCATTGGCGAAAAGTAACCTCCTGACACTCATTGAGGCTAGGTCAACATTGAACTCTCTCCTGTCCTCAAGGGCGGCTTATATAATAAAGCGATGCAGAAGGCTCTATTTTGAATGGGGTAATAAAAGCAGTGCGCTCTTGGCGAGAGCTCTTAAGAAACAACAAACTTTAAATTTTGTAGAAGCTATCATTGATGGGCAACAAAGAAAGCTATATAGTACACCGGATATAGCTAAGACTTTTCAGTCTTTTTATCAGAAGCTCTATAATATCCAATCTGAAGGAGTAGCCCCAAATCAGGATCAATCAAAATTGATGAGGTGATACATAGAGGAATCGGGTATGCCTAAACTAGGGGCGGGGGAGATAGAGAGATTGGAAAGCCCTATATCCATGGAGGAATTCAGTGCAGCGGTTAAGAGCTCTTCTAGTGGAAAAGCGCCGGGGCCAGACGGATTCACTGTAGCATACTATAAGCAATTTCTTCCGCTTCTGGCCCCGCACTTTCTCCTGGCATTTAATTCATTAATTATACCAGATGATCAGGCTAAGATCCCAAATGAAGTATTATCAGCTCATGTGACGATAATTCAGAAGCCTGGAAAGGATCCGCTCTCATGCGGAAGTTATAGACCCATTTCGCTATTAAACGTAGATCTAAAATTATATGCGAAAATCTTGGCAAATAGACTCTCAGGGATGCTTCCGAAGTTAGTGGATGGGGATCAGTCCGGTTTTGTACCGGGCAGAGAAGCTCGGGATAATACAACTAGGGTGCTGAATTTGCTGCATAGGATCGAACAAACTAGAGAACCGGCCATTCTGCTGTCCACTGATGCCGAGAAGGCATTTGACCGGGTTAATTGGCAATATATTAGGGCAGTGTTAGAGCATATCGGATTAGGACCTAAAGCTTTACAGATGATTATGGCTTTATATACGGAACCTTCGGCCAGGATTAAGGTAAATGGTACTTTTTCAGAACAGGTAGATATCAGAAATGGTACTAGACAAGGATGTCCTCTCTCACCAGTGATTTTTGTTTTGTCTATGGAGCCTTTTTTGTGTAGAATTAGGGGACGAGGAGACATAAGAGGGATTTCAGTAAAATCTATACATAAGATCTCAGCATATGCGGATGATCTCTTGTTTTTCCTTGCAAACCCGGTAATTGGACTCCCAGTTTTACTGAGGGAATTTGAGCAATTTGGCAGATTTTCTTTTCTGAAAATAAATTATGATAAATCAGAGGTTTTGGGGCTGAATCTTCCCTTAGAAACGGAGTCCCAGCTGAAAACATCCTTCCCTTTTAGGTGGCCTTCTGTAGCCATTACATACTTAGGTACTAAGATTACGAAAACAGTAAATGAGATTTATGCAGCAAATTTTGGCCCTCTTGTTTTCTAAAATTAAAAAGGACCTTGTGAACTGGGACTTACCTACTTTTACATGGTTAGGAAGAATTAGCATCCTCAAAATGTCTGTGTTACCAAAGATCTTGTATTTATTCCAGACTCTCCCGATTTGGATTCCCAGGGCATATTTTAAGTCCTTTAACTCGCTGTTTACTAGATTTATTTGGCAGGGGCGCAAACCTAGACTGAAACTTCGGCTTCTGTTTAGAACTAAACAACTAGGAGGACTCGCTTGCCCAGACTTATTGCGATACTGGCATGCCATCCATCTTCAACGTATCTCAGACTGGCATCATCAAGCCACAAAGAAGAAATGGGTGAATTTAGAGGCATCCTGGCTTTATTCCCCATTAAAAGACGTCCCTTGGGCGAATAGAACAGGGAAGGCCTTATGCAGAGACCACCCGCTTATCTCAACTACGATTGGAATTTTTGATAAGCTAAGAGAAAGAAAAGAGATATCTCCATGGTCAACCCCTCTGGTGCCATTGGTGCACAATCCATCTCTTCCAGTAGGTATACTTCCTCACCTTCGTAAGAGCTTTGAGGAAAGGGGTGTTCCAAGAGGATTGCATCTTATTTTACCTACCGGTTGGGCACAGTTGGAAGATTTAAGGGATAATTGGGATACGCCTTTATTTGATCAGTGGCTCCTATTTATCTTCCAAAGTTTCCTCTTGAGCTTAGGACCCAGACAAGCATTCCTTAGACCCCTCACTCCTTATGAGCGATTAATAAGAGAAGGTGATTCCCCTACGCACTTAATCTCGCAATTATACGCTTTGTTGGGAGATGATGGGGAGGATGAATTACCTCGATTTTGTTTGAACTGGGAGAAGGACTTGGATAGGCATCTTACGAAAGACCAATGGAAATATATTTTTCTAGCCACACATAACACCTCAGTTTCTTCTAAAGTCCAGGAAACTAATTACAAATATCTTACAAGGTGGTATTATACCCCAAAGAGGTTGAACGGTTTCTCACCGACTCACTCCATCGAGTGTTGGAGATGCCGAGGAGCAGTCGGGAGTTTTTTACATATTTTCTGGGACTGTCCAAAGATAGCTCCGTTTTGGCATGCAGAGATAGATATCTCTAGTGAGATTGTGGGAAGGCCGATAGCTCGAAACCCTTCCCTATTCCTTTTACATTTGACGGATATACCTTTGAAGACTTATAAGAGATCTTTGTTGAGACATCTTATTAATGCAGCAAAGGCAATGATACCTAGGTCATGGAGATCTGAAGTAGTCCCTTCGGTGAAGGATTGGATTGGGGAGATCAACCACATTAGGGAAATGGAGGAGCTTACTGCCGCGGTCCATGGGACCAAGATGCAGTATCAACAGACATGGTTGCCATGATTCCTCTTTAGAGAGACGGTAAGATTTAAGCAACTAATGACTGGTGATCTCCCCATCCCATCCTCTTCTTAATCTCCCTGAAATAGCTTATGAATGATTTGCCTTAGCGTAAGAGATTTAACCTCTAGATAATGAACTGGAAATTAGAAATAAGGTGTGGATATGCTTAGAAGATATTGGGGGATGGTTTCCCCCCCTGGTTCAATACTTCCCCCCCCCCTCCTTTTTTTTTTTTGTTTCTTCTTTTTCCCTCTGTTTTCATTCCTTTTCTTTTTTCTATCATTTTTACTATAAAATACTTCTTTCTCTTTTTTGTTTTTCTTTTTCTTCTTAGTGGAAATTACGTATGTTTGGATAGGGGTTTTGATATAAGCAGGTTGTAGAATTTTAAAGCGAGATCCTTATTCCGGCGGGTGTCGGCTGGTGAAGCTCGATATTTGGACCTTCGCCGGTGGCCCGACCGGAGTGGATAGGAAATACAAGTAATATGCTTAATAGAAATGAGGTGTATTCTTGTTAGCTTTCTATTGTATAATAACAAGATTAGCACTTCAGCTCTGCTACTAGACCTGTAAGATTATTATGTATGATATGGCTGATGATGAATTCACTACCATGGATTTGTATATATGTTTGTAAAAAGAAAGGAGAAGGAAAGAAAAAGAATTATAAAAAAAAAAAAAAAAAAGCTGTATTGGACCGCCTCCCACCTACAGAGGGTTTGTGAGTGGCAGTTATGCTATAATACCAAACGTTGGGTCCGTATGGAGAGAGCGGGGGCGCCCACTACCCTCGATGTTGTCCCATGGAATAAAGATATCCCTCTGGCAGATGTTAAGGGGCACCCCACGATATCTGCGACATTGAACATCTTCAAGAAGCATAGAGACCAGGAGGAGATATCGCCCTGGCCAACCCCATGACGTCTCTCCTGCATAACCCCACACTCCCGATAGGCTGCTCTGGGGCCACGCTCAAGGAATGGGGTAGCCTGACTTCTCTGAGGAGTGGTGATCTGATAACCGCAAATGGATGGTCCACTCTGGGTGAACTGAGGGCCAGGTGGCCTGCGGGGGGATCTCGACCCGTGGAACCTACTATACTTTCAATCTTACCTATCTCGCATAGGCTTTAAAGGAGAAAACTGCAAAAACCCCACGGCATTTGAGAAGATTTGTTTGGGAGAACTAGAACGCTCACACCTCATCTCCAAGATATATTCATTGCTCTCTGGGAGACAGGAGACCCCTCCAACGTTTTGGAGGGACTGGGAAGCCGATTTAGGCAGACCCCTCTCTGATAAGCAAAGGGAGAAGGTGGCGACACTCGCACACAAATCCTCAGTTGCCACTAAGGTTCAGGAGTTGAACTATAAACTGTTAACGAGATGGTACTACACGCCTGATAGAATCAGCAGAATGTTCACAGGGTCGGATGACCGGTGCTGGAGGTGTGGCAGGGAAAGAGGGACTTTGTTCCATATTTTCTGGGGCTGCCCTAAAATTCAGTCATACTGGGGAAAGGTCATACCAGTAATTGAGAAGATTGCGGATTTTCAGACTAAAAGCGACCCCGCGGTCATACTCTTACACTTAGTGGATCGCCCCATTGGGAAGTATAAGAGATCTTTAGTGGTCCACCTCTTAAATGCAGCTAAACAGGTGATCCCGAGACTGTGGAAACAGAAGAGAGCCCCGTCGGTGAGGGACTGGTTGAGGGAAGTGTCCTCCATCAGGGAAATGGAGGACATGACCCTGTCCCTCCGCGACAGGGATGAGCAGTTCAGGAACGTTTGGCTGCCCTGGTTGATCTTTCAGGAGTCGGAGGAGTACAGAACCCTATGGGATAGTGAGCCAATAAGTGGGTGATGATCTGGAATCACCTACACCGGGCGGACAGGGGCACCTGTGAGGATCTGGACACACTCCGTGCTCTGAGGCGGCAACGAGCGACCCCCCCTCCTGGGGGACTACCCTTCCCCGTTCTCGGAAATACCCTACCCCATTCACCCCTCTCCCCATATACGCTATGTCACCGCTTTGAATCTAGTTACCTACGAAGTACATTACCACAAGCATCTTGGGGGAAAATGAAGGGAGAGCACTCAGGAATAATATTGGGACGGATTCAAGGGGAAGTAACCCCTGCATAGTCCCATACACCCCCCCCCCCCTAATGTTACAGGATACTATGACTTTATATGCCATGAGCTACTGTTTTACTTGCAGTGATATTTGTTCTGTATGGAAAATGTACCCAGTGAGCTACGGACAGCCTCACTTTCCTCATGTGGTTTCCTATGTTGTACCCCACTTTACTTTGTAAAATGAAAATAAAGAATATTAAAAAAATTAATAAATAACATAAGACACATACCTGCACCCCAAATCCAGCTGCAAAGTCAGGCAGGGGCGCAGATTTCGCTTGTTGCTCGGCACCATCCTTCTGCGGTAAAGGGCGACACCCAGCTGAGACTAGAATAAGGTCCCAAAGAGGTATTGATGCCTTTGTGGGCAGATCAACGTGGGTAAGACCCTGAACAAAGTTTTTTATTACCCTGGTGTCTGCAATGGGTCTCCCATTCCATTAAGGATACTGAGCTGTAACCCCTCCTCGATCCCTTTCTGCAAAAATTCCAGAATTCTGGAAAAAGAAGTTTCCTACAGGCGTACCTCTTTCCTTAACACCGTGCAAGAAAAACTCTTCAACCTGTGTATTAGATCTTAGAGGAAGACCGCTTTCTAGCTCGAAATATAGCATAAAAGATTCTGGACTAAAGCCTTCTGTGTGCCAGGGTTTTGGTCTCAACATCCAAACTGTGGGAATACGGGTGCCGAAGAGGAAGAGAATATCTGGATGGATGGGTAGATGCCATGGTGCACCTGCCTAACCATAGCCCATAAACCATGTTCTTCTTGGCTAGTGCAGAGTTGCCAGGATAGTCGGAACACTTTTTGTTAAAGTGGACCAACACCCGATGCTGATCGGCCCGGGAATCTATAAGATTCCCGGGCCGATCAGCATCGGGGGTGCCCCGCTGTGTGAAACCCCCCAGAAAGCCCCGAAATCCCTACCTGCTCCTCAATCCAGCGGCGCATGCGCGAGTCGCCGCAGCTCGAGCATCCCTCTAGCAGGGCGCGCGCCCGCGCCGGCCGTTTGTGAATGGCCGGCGCGGGTGCGCTCCCTGTAAGAGTGACGCTCGGGAAGCGGCAGCTGGCGTGCTCGCTTGTACGCCGGCGGGGATTGGCTGCAGCGATCACGTGGGAGCGGGGACAGGTGAGTTTTTGGGGCTTTCTGGGGGGTTTCACACAGCGAGGCACCCCCGATCGGGGTGCCCCACCGAAGTGGACCAAAACCCAGGATAGTCAAAATCCTGGGTGTTGGTCCACTTTAAGTACCTTCTTTAATAACTGGTCCAGGGGTGGCAACGGAGGGGTATTGCAGGGGATCCCTGGCTCTGGAGAGAAGTCTTCATTCTTCCGATCGTGCCATGAAGCAAAGAGATGTCCGAATGAGTAGATCATCTAGGTGAGGGGTGACTTGTACCTGTATCTTCAGGAGAACCAAGCCAGGACCTTTGCAAATACCCTTGGGGCAGAGGACAGGTAGAATGATAGAACAACAAACTGAAAATGCTGGTTGTCTACAGCAAATCTCAAACATCTGGTGGACCGAACAGAATGGAACATGCTTGTAGGTGTCCCTGTGGTCATAAAATCATCCTGCTGTAGTGGCACCGAAGTGGACCCATTCGAAATTTCTTTGAAAGTACCACGTTTCCCCGAAAATAAGACACTGTCTTATATTAATTTTTGCTCCCAAAGATGCGCTAGGTCTTATTTTCAGGGGATGTCTTACATTTTTAAATTTTTTTACAAATGAACCATTGCTGCAGATCTGCATGTTACACTTCAAAGACAGACAAATGAGAACAACGAGGGACAGGGGGACACGGCCTCCAAATGGGGACACTTGGGAGGTATGCTTACATCTATTAAAGGAAAGGCTTACCTTAGCCTCTCCAGCAAGCACTCACCTACGGTATTGTTGAAGCAGCAGGCGTCCAGTGAGCGATCAGTCAGGGGGGCGGGTGATCAGAAGGCCCTCAGCCTGTGCCGCCTGATTCATTGGTGGATCGGCTGCTGGGACCACACCCCCCCCCCCCCCCAACTCCCGCAGCTAGCCGGCTCCGCTCTGTCAGGCGAAAGAGACAGGCGCCGCCGCTGCGGCCTCACATGGCCTTATGCCTCCTGCGGCCCTGCACTCTGCTCCAATGGCATTCCGGGACATTCCCTGAGGGGGCGGGGCGGCGGGACATAACAACCAATCCGTGATTGTCCTGCCCAGTTGCGAGGTACCGTATGCAAACGTCAGAACGTTGATTGGCCAGTGTCACCACCCGCCCTCCTGCACATCGGATGCTCATTCGCCTCCCTCCCCCATGACGGCAGCTACAACCCTGCGGCACTCACATCGGCCTCGCTCCCGCCTTTCAGCTTGTCGGCCGCTAACTCCGCTTCCCTCCCCCACGCATGTTGGCTGCTACCGGTACCTCTACCGCCCTCCTGCACACCGCCACTCACCCGCAACCAGCCTGTTTCAGCTGCTCACCGACCTGAGCTTCTCCTGGTGCGCCCGATGGCCAGTCCGCCCCTGTCACCCGAACGCCGGCAAATACGGTATTTTGGGGGGGTGTCTTATTTTCGGGGAAGGCCTTATATTTAGCCTTCATGCTAAAAGCACAGTAGGCCTTATTTTCGGGGAAACACGGTACTAGTCGAGTTCCTTGATATCCGGAATAGGTTGCATCATACCATTCTTTTTGGGGTCACTAAAAGATTTGTAAGACGTTTCTGATAGAGGTACTGGTGTTATGACTTCCCATTATAGCAGGTGACCGGCAACTGCCTATCTGAGCGCTTCTGCCTTCTCTGTTAGAAGGACCCATGCATCAAACGTGGTCCACAGAGAAGTGAAGTCACTTCTTTGAGGTAGTATCTGCAGACCACTGCTTTTACCAGATAGAATGTGGTTGAGCCACTAAAAGGAGCCTAGTGTTCTTGCAACATAATTCATGGCCTATACATGAAATATTCTAGTATGAGGTCTACTAACTGAGTACTGGAAGAGAGAATTTCCACTTCAGAAATGTTCCCTGCCTTGCCATATTCATCATTTGCCATCCATAGCTGCCATGGATGTGGCAGTACACAATGTAGGAAAAAGCATGTCTAGACAATAATATCCATAAAATGAGGTTGTTTTGCCTTCTTTGTTTCCCTGATCTGTAAGGATTACAGTTTGATCTCTGAGGAGACTTTGGATAAGAATATTTAAAACCAATGCACTGGCATTAACTCTGACCTGTGATTGGCAGGACATGTCTGCTTTACCAGACCATGCCCGCCCAATGGTTGAAGTTGACAACATGATTTTTCTCAAAGGAGATGACCAGGATGGAAACTAAATAGACCTGAAATAATGTATGTATAGTTTTATGTGTGTGATTAACTTGGGTATTAATATTGTCTATCGGCTACCTCACTATTCAAGGGATTCTGGGTATTCCATTCCTCAGAAATTGTGAGCACCTCAGAACCAGCAATAGAGAAAAATGTAGGAAAGGAAAGGAGCTATTGTGAAGTTGTTTGTAAGGTGGAAGGGAATCTTCCTTGAAAAAGGCAGTCCAAAAAATCCTGGATCAGGGTAAGCACAAGAAGATAGTCAGTTATAGGTCAGCTATACTAGCAAATTTATGCTTGTGACATTTCACACCTTGTGAATTCTTGGTGCAGCGCAATCTAAGTGACTCAAACTCTGCTTACAAATCATCCAGAACTACTGGCACAATAAAAATATAAGCGACTTGCCATGTACACCTCTCCTGTGTACTAGCAAATTTATTAACATGCTCATACCTAGCTAATAGTTATTACTATATACTAATGGAATTGTCATTAGTACAGATCTTGCAACATTTTATAGTTTGTAAAAGGTGTGTGTTGCAATACACTGCAGAAAAATGTAATCTTCACTGGAATTACACTTTTGAAATCATATGCTCACCTTTTTTTTTGAAAAACAAGGCATTGATACTACTCTTCTTTCGGTTCTTCTTGAACTTTTTGGATTTGCCAACACTGGACTTTGTGTCTGAATCTTCAAAAGAAGAAAAAATTAACTAGTAGTAATTTATATTGTGCCAATTGTAGATAAATGTAAACACAAAATGTGGTTTACAATAACCACTTTTTCTTACAGCATTGTATTTCCAAGGCAAATGCTGGGGTGCATGATAAAAGCATGGTGTGCAATTGTATTTTGCGCCCCCCCCCCCCCCTCCACCAAGTCAATACTTGCAGTGTTAGCTTTTCTCCACACATAGCATTTGGGCCAAACTACATACTGTAGCTTGAGGCAAACTGCAAGACTTCTTATGGCTTAAATTCAAAAAATGATTTCCTGCCAAGGTCCGATTTGTGAAGTATGCAACTGATAATAATTCCCCCACCAGAGCTGTGGATCTCTGCAGATCCTCCAGTGTGACCCTGGGTCAACTTGGGTACTTTTCTGTGCCTAGCCTTTCAGTTTAGGTGCACAGCCATGTCTTACTAGGGTTTCAGTTGTGCCATACTCCCTAAGCATAAAGATGATGGACTGAACAGTGTTCCATTGATGGTCAGAGCTTGGGCTATTGGTTTATATCTCAACCTTGCAATACACCTTGGCAAAACTTTTCATTATGCAGTTTGTTCACAAAGGTAGCAAAACTCTCCAACGCTCCGAGAACATGCTTTAAAATAACTCCTTTTTTCAATCACGAATAACATACAGAATTTCTAGTGGTCTCCCTCAATGTGCATCAAAAAACATGTCAAGGTGGCACGTTTCAGGAGAAAGTATCCCCTTAATCTTGATTAGTTTGTTCACTAATGTTCTCCAACAAACCTCAAAGGCCTTCCCCGAACAGCTGTAGTTACACTGACAATTACATACAGATGGATCCTACTTACTAATGATCACACAGGATTTTATCTAGCGGTATCGAAGTACATGAGGCTAAATATACAGTGGTCAAAATAGGTATTTGGTACAATGCCAATTTTGCAAGTTTGGAAAGGTCTCTAATGTTTATTGTAGGTACAGAAAAACACTTTTTTAAAAAAAATAAGTATTTAATCACCTACCAACCAGCAAGAAATTAGGTTCTAACAGACTGGTTAGTTCTTTTTTAAGAAGACCTCCTACTCCCCACCCATTACCAGAATTAATTGCACCTATTTGAAATAGTTACCTGTATAAGAAAATGACACCTGTCCACACAATTCCAACCTCTCCATCATGGCCCACACCAAAGAGCTGTCTAAAGACAAAGGGACAAAACTGTAGACCTGAACATGACAGGGATGGGCTGTAAAACAATAGGCAAGCAGCCTGATGAAAACAACTGCTGGAGAAATTATTACAAAAAAGAAGCAACACAAGATGCCAAAGGGCAGCCCACAGCGGGGCCCCTGCACAACGCGAAGCGGCCCGCACAACGCCGGAGACCAAAAGATCTGTGGAGAGGAGAGGCCGCCGAGCAGCGCCCCCCCCCCCAGCACAAGGGCCCAAGATGGAGGGGAGCAGCAAGACAACTCGAAGAGAGGGAGGTAAGTATGACCAGCGCAAAAATCAATAGTAAAGTGACATAATCACACACACACACAATAAAGAGGGAATAACAGAGGGTGGTAAGTGGGGTAAGGCTCACCAGAAGGCTCACCATCAGCCTATGGCCGGCTACCCTTTAGACAGGGTATGGGGCCCAGTGCCTAGCTCTGTCAAGAAGCCTGACCCCTGCATCTCCCTACTGTCACAGTCCCGATTAGCCATGGCTGGAAGGCATAGTGGGGTCCACAGGATCAGTGGGAATGGGGCTGCAGCGGCCGACGGGCTAGGAGGCCCCGCTCAGCTGCAATAATACAATTCTGTGAAGTACTCACCTGTAGAATTGATATTATACGCATACAGTACATCCTGCTCCATCTATAATACTTACACGTGGGTAATCCTCAGCCAGATGGCGCTGTTCACTGCAGACATGCAAAAACAGGCTCCTCCCAGCCCTTCATATACCCAGGGACCTCCCACAAATCCCCAGCATTGAAAAGCAGTGAGAAAAAGAAGCCGGGAGAAACCAACCACCAAACTGGTAACAATAACAATGATAATCACCAAACAGGGGATCCAGAACAAGGTGAAACCAGGGTGGGGTGGAGCAGGACGTACTGTATGCGTATAATATCAATTCTACAGGTGAGTACTTCACAGAATTGTATTATTCTAAGCATACAGTACGTCCTGCTCCATCTATAATACTTACATGTGAGACATCCAATAGCAGTGTCCATAAAGTAGGGTGGGATCCCCAACAACAAAGGCAACGGCACGTAGCTCAAACTACAACAGCCTGCAAAACCTTACGGCCAAAAGCAGCATCAGCTGAAGCCCGAACATCAACCTTGTAAAACTTTGAAAAGGTGTGAACCAAAGACCAAGTAGCGGCCTTGCAAACTTGTTCAACAGAGGCCTGTTGCTGAAAAGCCCAAGAGGCACCAATAGCACGAGTGGAATGAGCCGTAAGACGGAAAGGGGGAGTCATCCCCTTAGTAGAATAGGCCTGAATCACAGCCTGGCGAATCCATTTACTGATAGTAGACTTGGCGGGAGCCAAGCCCTTCCTAGGCCCCGAAGGCACAACAAAGAGAGTGTCAGTCTTTCTGAAGGCCTTAGTGACAACCAGGTAATACTTCAAGCACCTGACTACGTCCAAGGAATGCAGAACCCGCTCCTTGTCGTTGCGAGGATTGGGACACAGAGAAGGAAGAACAATATCCTGGTTCAAATGAAATGGCGAAACAACTTAGGGCAGAAAATCAGGTTTGAAGCGGAACACCACCTTGTCCTGGTGTCGCTCATAGTATGGAGGCTGAATAGATAGAGCGGCCAGCTCTGACACACGCCTAACCGAAGTAATAGCCACCAAGAAGACAACCTTGAGAGTGAGAAAGACCAGATCAGCATCTTGAATAGGATCAAAGGGAGCACCCTGCAAGGCAGACAAAACCAAGTTCAAATCCCAGACAGGGACCATAGGTTTTTGAGGGGGACGCACGTGAGTGACCCCCTGAAAGAAGGTCTTAATCAGGTGATGTTGAGCAAAGGTAGACAGGGCAGAAACCTGACCCTTCAAAGTACTAAGTTTGAGACCATGCTGTAAAAACTCCAGAACCCTAGGGACGGAGAATTCCCGGCAGGGAAAAGACCTGGACTCACACCAGTCAATGTAGGAACGCCATACTCTATAATAGATAGCAGAAGAAGTCTTCTTCCTGGCCTGCACCATAGTAGCCACCACAGAGGCAGACAACCCCTTCTCCATCAGAGAATCCACCATTTGAACCACGTCTGCGAACCACACTCCTCTTGGCCACCTGGGGGCCACTAGAATCACAGGTACCCCTTCCAGAGCAATCTTGCGTAGAACCCTGCCCAGAAGGGGAAACGGTGGAAACGCATACAGGAGTCGAAACTCCCTCCAAGACATGGACAGGGCATCCGTGGCCATGGCCAGAGGATCCTGAGACAGTGAGACGAAGGCCGGGAGCTTGTGATTGTGACGGGAAGCAAACAGATCCACATCCGGTAGGCCCCAACGGTGACACAGGGACTGGAATACCTTGTTGCAGAGGGACCACTCCCCCTGATGGGACATCCCCCTGCTCAGGGCGTCCGCCAGCAGGTTCTCTGCCCCCGGAGTGTAAACAGCCGAAATGCATTGAACATTGGCCTCCGCCCATGTCAGAATCTGAGACACCTCTTGGAGAGCACCCTGCTCCGGGTCCCTGCCTGATGATTGATGTAGGCAACCGCCGTCCTGTTGTCTGAGCGTACCTGGACCGACAGACCCCTCAGGTGCTGGGTCAAACGCTCCAGTACCAACCTGACTGCCCGTAATTCCAGAATGTTGATGGGTAAATGGGCCTCCTGAGGACCCCACGTCCCCTGGAAGCGCAGGGACTTCCAGAATCCCCCCCAAACTGACAGACTGGCATCCGTTGTGACCATCTCCCAGGAGGGGGTCAGCAAAGACCTGCCCCCTATCAAGTTCCTGTGGTCCAGCCACCACGCAAGGGACTCTCTGACCGAGGGGGGAAGCACACGGAACCCGTCCAAGGACGCCGGGTTCTGGTCCCAAACTGACAGAAGGTGAAGCTGCAGAGGTCTCAAATGGAACTGGGCAAAGGGCACCGCCTCGAAGCTCGCCACCATCATGCCCACCAGCTGCATTCCCTGCCTGATGGAGGGCTGGGGGCACGAGAGCAGGAACCTCGCCTGCGCAATCAGAGCTTCCACCTTCTGTTGAGGAAGGAATATCCTTGACTGAACCGTATCCAGAATCATTCCCAGGAACGGAGTCACCAAGGACGGGGACAGAGAGGACTTGGGGTAATTGATCACCCAGCCTAAGGACTCCAGGGTAGACACTACCAGCCGAGTGTCCAACTCTGTCTGCCGCAGAGACCGAGCGGTGATGAGGATATCGTCCAGGTAGGGCAGCACGCGTATGCCCCTTAGCCTTAACAGGGACATTACCCCTGCCAGCACCTTGGTGAACACCCTGGGAGCTGACGTTAGGCCGAATGGCAGGGCCACAAATTGGTAATGCTGATCTTTTAGTGCAAATCTAAGAAACCGTTGGTGTCCTGGAAACACAGGGACGTGCAGGTAAGCATCCTTGATGTCTACTGATGTCATGAAGTCCCCTGGGCGCAACGAGGCAATGGCTGAGCGCAGAGTTTCCATGTGAAAGTGTCTGTTCTTGACAAATTTGTTGAGGATTTTTAAATCCAGAATGGGCATGACTGGCCCATCCTTTTTGGGTACTGTGAAAAGGTTTGAGTAGAACCCCGTGCCCCTGTCTCCAGGGGGGACCTTGCAAATGACCCCTAGATCCATGAGACCCTGTACGGCCAGCAACAGGACCTGAGCTGAGGCAGGGTCTTGAGGGATTCGAGACCCAATGAACCTGGTGGGGGGCCGTACAGCAAATTCTATCTTGTAGCCGGAGGACACTACCTCCTGAATCCACCAGTCTGAGACGTGGCGCCGCCAGACGTGCTCGAAGTGCTGTAGACGTCCCCCCACCCTGACGGGTGAGGGCGCCCCCTCATGCCTGGGGGGCCTTGGGAGGGGCTTTGGGCTTGGTTCCCCAGGAGGAACCTGGACGGCGTCCTCTGTTCCTGTGCCAGGAATCAGCGCGAGCCCCAGCGAAGGACGCCCCTCTACCCTGTTTGGCCCCACGGTAGGGGGTTGATAGGGAGCCTTGGCCATGAAAGGACCGAGTCTGCCACCTGCGCTAGGGTAACTTGCCTCCCTTGGCAAAGAGGTCTAATCGATCCCCAAACAAGCGCAGCCCTTTAAATGGAAGCCCCGTGAGGGCTTTCTTGGCGGCATTGTCTGCGGCCCACTGGCGCAACCAGACCGCACGGCGTATAGCAACCACCAGGGCAGATGACCTGGCACACATCTTAATAGCATCGTCCGATGCGGACAGGATAAAGTTCACAAACGCATCACAGCTGACAGAGCCTTGACAGTATCAGGAGGCAACTCATCTGTGCCATCGAGAGCACTCCTAACCACGGCCCTGAGCGCTACTGCCGTAATGGCTAAGGCGCAAACCGGGCACAGAGTCGCTCCCCCAAATGCAAAGGCATGACATGCCAGCTGGTCAACACGCCGGTCCTCAGAGTCCAGTAGCGTAGTAGTGTCAGGAGAGTGCATAATAGAGGTGTTGGACAACCCTAGAATAGGAGCATCGACCTCAGGCGGCGATGACCAGCACTTGACCAAGTCAGCAGGGAAGGGATATTTCCTACCCACGCTCTTAGGGACCCCTTGAAGTCTGCTGGGATGTTCCCATTCTTTAAGCGAGGCTATTGAAATGGGTTTGCTCGGGAAATTCCAAACGAGCTTTAGCAGTATGAAAAAGATCACCCCCTTTGTCGGAGAGCCGCAGCAGGGGGAGAGAGGGACAGAACCTCAAAGATCTGAACCAGCAGTCTATCAATATCATCCGAGGACCAATGCTCGGGGCCATACTCTTCCTGACCCCTGGACTCATCGTCATATGACCCTGAGTCAGAGAACAGTTCCCCTTCGTCCGAGGGGATATGGGCATAGGAATGCAACAAATCATCAGGTTCTATAGGGAAGAGGGCCGATTCAGGGTTCAAGTGCCACATCTTGGTGGTGGCTTTAAGCGTTAAGGAATTAGCAAGCAAGTTTTCAACACTAGCCAGCCTCGTGGCCAGATCAGGATGAGAATCCCCACTGGTATTGGGGGTTAGACTCAGGCTTGGGGGAGTAGATGAAGTGCGGCGGGGTGCAGGCCCAGCCTCAGAGGAGACGGGAAGCACCGATAGCGCCTGCTGTGCACAAGGAACACAGACCCGTGCATTGTCACCGCTGCTAGGTAAGACCCCACAAGCTACACACAGCCGGGCTTGTCCCGAAGGAACCCCGTTCACAATATCCTGAGATGCCTCCATATGGTGATTTAATCGGCACAATATGCCAGTAGGGATTGAGGCTGTAAACTACCCTGGATGCCCCAATAACCCGCTGGGAAGTGGGAGTAATTTTTTATGGTCACGACCGGGAGCTACGCTGGGCCGGGAGAAGCCCCCGAAATCCGCGGTCTGAAAGACATAAGGGGGAACAGGATGTCAGAGCCATGCGCAATGGGGATAGAAGTAAAGAAAAGTTGCCCGTCAGGGCACTTACATACAGAGAGGAGAGGACGATCTTCACCACGCACGCGGGAGAAGAAAATGGCGCTAAGTGAACCTCGGAGGGCGGGCCTGAGCCGACCGCGACGCGTAGCGCACCAAGCCGGAACCACGCCCCTCACCAGCGAGCGCGAAGCTCGTAAGGCATCTAGCCAATGAGAGTACTGAAAAGTAGAAATGTCTATTGTAAATGGCGCTGGGAGCCAGGACAGGCACGGCCGAGATCCGTACTCGGGCTCTCCTGTGGCTCCCCGTCGGGGAATGAACCGCGGTCCGGGACAAGGATACTGTATGAGACAGGCGTTCAAGCCAGCGCAACCTAGGAAGAGCCAAAGAGGCTAAGAAGGTGAAGGAAGGAAGGAAGAAGACGCAGAGGCGTCCGCAAGCCGCCGCCGTACATGCAGTGCGAGCAGAAAGCAGACTAATGGTGCTGCGGTTAACAGTAAGGTAAGAGCGCGGCTCTGATCCCCGTTCCCAGTGAAGCACAGCCAGGCCATAAGCGTGTAAGGATACACTGAGGCCGCCATACACACTACCCCTCCCCCCCCCCCCTTTCTTTTCCCCCTGACTAAGGGGGGAACAAGGGAGGAAGGCGACCCGTTAACATAGGGTCCACCGCTACATGGGGCGTGGGGCAATGATGCGGGAGGGGCATCCCCTGAAGGCTCACCATCAGCCTTGACCGCCTACCCTATGGTGGGGGATTGCGGTGGAGCGTTGCTCCGTAAGCACACATGGTGCTTCCTACCTTCACCCGACCAGCGCAGCCCAGGCTGGGAGGCATATTCACACAGAGGAGGGGTGGAAGTAGTCCCGCAGGGCCGCAGGCTGTAATCTGGGGATTTGTGGGAGGTCCCTGGGTATATGAAGGGCCGGGAGGAGCCTGTTTTTGCATGTCTGCAGTGAACAGTGCCATCTGGCGGAGGATTACCCACGTGTAAGTATTATAGATGGAGCAGGACGTACTGTATGCTTAGAGTATCCAGGAGAGAGTATCCAACAATCTTCAGCAGCCAGACTGCAAGATGAACACTGGGAAATTATAGGGGGCCGGGAGGAGCGACAGCTTTGGAAATTGAAGTTGAGCGCCCCCTAGGGGCGGAATAACCATATGTCATCACTTCTGGGACGACCTGGACTGGATTTAGTAAAAAATACAATTCTGTGATTACTCACCTGTAGAATTGCTTTTACGGTGTACAGCACGGCTTGCTTCATTTCAATTCTTCACATTTGGGTAATCCGCCACAAGGTGGCGCAGTTGACTGCAGAAGACTTGTGGCTCCTCCCGGCCCATAAAAAAGCAAACTGTGCTGTACACAGTAAAAACAATTCTACAGGTGAGTAATCACAGAATTGTATTTTTCCTGGTGTACAGCATGGTTTGCTTCATTTCAATTCTTCACATTTGGGACATCCAACAGCAGTGTCCATGAAGAAGGGTGGGATCCCCAGTGAGCAACAGCAGGCAGTTTAAGACACTACCGCCTGAAGCACCTTGCGACCAAAAACAGCGTCAGCTGAGGCCCTAACATCAACCTTGTAAAACTTAGAAAAGTATGAACAGAAGACCAAGTAGCTGCCTTACAAACTTGTTCAACAGAAGCCTGGTGCTGAAAAGCCCAGGAGGCACCAATAGCCCTAGTGAAATGAGCCGTAACAAAAAAAGGGGGGTTCCTTCCCCTTAGCAGAGTATGCTTGCCCCACCGCCTGTCGAATCCACTTGCTGATAGTGGATTTGGCTGAAGGCATACCCTTCCTAGACCCAGCAGGAAGGACACACAGAGAATCCGACTTCCGAAAAGACGCAGTGGCAATCAAATAGAATTTGAGCGCCCTGACCACATACAGAGAATGTAGGACACAAGGAAGGCAAGACAATGTCCTCATTCAGATGAAAGGCAGAAACAACCTTAGACAAAAATTCAGGTTTAAGACGGAAAACCATCTTATCCTGATGTCGTTCAAAATAAGGAGGCTTAATAGAAAGTGCCGCCAGCTCAGAGACACGACGCACCGAAGTGATAGCCACAAAAAAGACCACCTTAAGAGTCATAATGGGCAGCGCAGCATTGCACAAGGGCTCAAAGGGAAGACCCTGGAGAGCAGAAAGCACTAAGTTCAAATCCCACACCGGTAGCAAAGGCTTACGCGGCGGACGTACATGTGTAACTCCTTGGAAAAAAGTATTGATAAGCCTATGATTGGGGAAGGATCTATGGAAAAAAATTGCCAAAGCCGAAACCTGTCGCTTGAGGGTACTCAGTTGTTGACCCGACTCCATGCCATGTTGTAGGAATTCCAAAATCCTAGGAAGGAAAAAAGTGCCACAAGGAAACGACCTAGACTCCAGGCAATGTAAGCATGCCAGACCCTATAATAAATCATAGAAGAAGATTTCTTCCGAGCCTGAATCATAGTACTAACTACCGAAGCCGGCAATTCCTTATCTGTCAGGATGGAGGTTTCAGCAGCCAAGCCGTCAAAGCCAGCACTTGTAAATTGTGATGGCGCAACTGTCCCTGAGTGAGAAGCCCTGGATCGTCGGGCATGACGAAGTGATCCACCGCCATCTGGACAACGTCCACGAACCATACTCTCCTTGGCCAGCGGGGGGCCACCAGAATGGTCAGTACCCCCTCATGGGCTATCTTGCGCAGCACCCGCCCCAGGAGAGGAAATGGGGGAAACGCATAGAGGGGCCGGAAATCCGTCCAGGGAATGGCTAGAGCATCCGCGGCAAAGGTCAGCAGATCTCTTGACAGGAAGACGAATCTTGGAAGCTTGTGATTGTGACAGGACGCAAACAGGTCCACGTCCAGCTGACCCCAGCGGTGACACAGGGCATGAAATATCTTGTTGTCAAGGGACCATTCCCCCAGACGAGACGTCCCCCTGCTCAGGGAGTCCGCCTCCTGGTTCTCCACCCCTGGGATGTAAATCGCTGAGATGCAGGGAACATTTTCCTCTGCCCAAGACAATATCAGGGACACCTCCTTGAGGGCTCGAGTCCCGCCCTGATGATTGATGTAAGCGACCGCCGTCTCTGATTGTCCGAGCGGATCTGGACCCCACGACCCCGAAGGTGGGGAGTCAACTGGAAGAGAACCAACCTGATCGCGCTCGGCTCCAGGAGATTGATTGGTGTGTGGGCCTCCTGAGGGCCCCACTGTCCCTGGAACTTCAGTGAGTGCCAAAACCCTCCCCAACCGGTCAGACTGGCATCCGTGGTGACAATCTCCCAGCACGGAGGTAGAAAAGACCTGCCCGCTAGAAGATTCCTCGAATCCAACCACCACGAGAGGGACTGTCTGGCCAGAGGGGACAGAACGAATTCCCGCTCCAGGGATTCCTGTTTCCGATCCCAAATGGTCAAGAGATTCAACTGAAGAGGTCTCATGTGGAACTGGGCGAAGGGTACAACCTCGAAGCAAGACACCATGAGGCCCACCAACTGCATCCCCAGAAGGATGGAATGATGAGGACACGACAGCAGGGCTCGCGCCTGCATCTGAGGACCCTCCACCTTCTGCTGAGGAAGAAACACCTTGACCTGAGAAGTATCCAGCATCACGCCCAGAAGAACCTCACCAATGACGGAGTGAGCGAAGACTTGGGATAATCGAGCACCCAACCGAACGGCAAGGCCACAAACTGGTAGTGCCGATCCCCCAGAGCGAACCTAAGAAACTTCTGATGCCCTGGGAAGATAGGAGCGTGTAGGTATGCATCCTTGATGTCCACAGTGGTCATAAAGTGGCCTGGCCGAAGAGAGCTCACAGCCGACCTTAAGGTCTCCATGCGGAAGTGTTTGAACCTGACAAATTTGTTGAGACCCTTCAGATCCAGGATGGGTCTCAGGGAGCCGTCCTTCTTGGGCACCGTGAACAGATTGGAATAGAACCCCCGACCCGTTCCTGAAGAGGCACCGGGCAAACCACTCCGGATGACAGAAGATGTTGGACGGCCAACCTCAGGCCCTGCGCCGTCAAGGGATTTTGGGAAAGGGAGGAATCTTGGGGGCGGCCAAGCTGCTAGCTCCTGAATCCACCGGTCCGAGACGCGTTGTCTCCAGACGTCCCCCCACCCGGATGGGTGTGGGCGCCCCTTATGCCTGAGGGGCCTTGGAGGGGGGCTTGGAACCCCAGGACCAGGGCGACCGCGGGATCTACCTCGTCCCCAAGAGTCTTTGCGGCTACCTGTGAAGATCCGCGTCCCCCGCGGGAAGGGCGAAATGAGGAGGACCCCCGAAAGGGCCGAGAACTTTTTTTTTTTACGCTGAGGGAGCCGACCATCCTTGGTCAAAACATCAAGACGCTCCCCAAAAAAACGTCCCGTAAAGGGAAGCCCTGTGAGGGACTTCTTAGCGGCAGCCGCCCACTGACGCAGCCAGACGGACCTGAGCATGGCAACCAACAGGGCAGAGGTCCTACCACCAAGCCAGACAACACCATCCATGGCAGACAGCACAAAAGCAATAAAATCAGAGCAAAGCAAAAGGTCCTTGTAGTCATCCTCTCGCTTTCAAGATCTGGCAGCCTCGGCAAGGCACTTAATCGTCTTCTTAAGTGCAATGGCAACAATAGCCGTGGCACAGACCGGGCGTAAGCCCGTTCCCACAAAAATGAAGGCATGACAAACTAGTTGATCCATACGCTGGTCGGAATTATCTCGCAAGTTAGTGGTGTCAGGAGACGGCATAAGGGAAGTATTGGACAGCCCCAAGACGGGGGCGTCCACCTCGGGAGGACAAGACCAACGGCAAACCAAGTCAGCCGAGAAGGGATACATTCTATCCAGTCCCTTGGGCACAGAGGGCAACCTGTTGGGCCATTCCCATTCTTTAAATACCATCTTGGAAAAATGTCCCTGCTCCGGGAACTCTAAGCGTTGCTTGTCAGGGCGGAAGAGCTCACCCTGCTTCTTCTTTGCCGCCTTAGGCGGAACGATGTGTAAAGTATCAAAAATGGCCGACAAAAGCCTATCGGTATCATTCGGGAGCCCAGAATCCTCGTCTGAGGAGGACCCTGGTTCGCTACCAGACTCGCCATGACGATCCCCAGAGGAATCGGAATCACGGAACAATTACCCCTCCTCCAAGGAGTCACGGCCGACATAGGTATCATAAACCTTATCATCATCGGCAAAGAGGGACAAACCCGAATCCAGGTGCCTCTTTTTACTAGAAGCCTTGCCGGCGGCCGGAAGGGCCAGCTGCCACTTAATGCTGGCCACGTGCAGCGCCAGGTCCGAATGGGACCCCCTGCTGGACTCCCCCTCGCTGGGAGCTAAACGCAGGCATGGGGGAGTAGGTGATACTGCGGGCAGGATGGGACTGGGAAGAGTAGCACAGTTGAGCCCGCCCCGAAGGGCCCCCAAGCTCGCTATCCCCAGAAGCCTCCATATGGTGATTACAGAAATCGCAAAAAAATAAAACAATTAAGCCAGGCACAGGCACTCGGGGCTATGAGACCCCACCTGGGATACCCTCAATTATCCGTTAATGTCCTGCTCCAGACATAGTCATAACGTGTGGGTAATCCTCCGCCTTCAGCGCCGTGCACTGCAGAACATGAAGAAAACAAGCTCCTCCCGGCCCTACATATACTGGAGGACCTCCCACAAATCCCCAGCATTGAAAAGCAGTGAGAAGAGAAGCCGGAAGAACCAACCACCCAGAACTGGCAACAATATCAAGTGAAAACAATCACCATACAGGGGATCCTGAACAAGTGAAACCAGGGTGGGGTGGAGCAGGACGTGCTGTATGCATATAATATCAACTCTACAGGTGAGTACTTCACAGAGTTGTATTATTCTAAGCATACAGCACGTCCTGCTCCAGACATAGTCATAACGTGTGGGACATCCAATAGCAGTGTCCATAAGTAGGGTGGGATCCCCAAGAGAAGGGCACAGCCAGCAGTAAAGCGCTGTCACCCCCAACCATGCTACCAGGGCAACGAGAGCAATGCCCTAACCTCAACCTTTGAACCTTGTAAAGGGAGAACTGAACCCAAAAACACCAAAACTTTCCCCGACAGGGAATATGAAACCTGGTCTCAGTCAGGACCAGCAGGAACGCTAACAACAACTCTTCAATAGAAGCCGAAGGTATACTTCTCGGCACAGCAGGTCAAAACTAGCCAAGTAAGACCCATCCAAGGGCACCTCCCCCGTGGAGGTAACTAGAGCCGGTACTTCATAATAGGACACCGAACCCCTTAAAAGGCAAAATCTCTCCAGGGACAAAAGGCCATTCAGAAAGATCTCCAACTCTGTAGAGAGATGCAAGTCCCTTAACTCATAATACTCAGGACAACATCCCAGAGACCAGAGAATCTGGCATAATGAAGGTAAGGACCCTCGCCTGGAAGCAGACTTCGCGTTAGGCGGCACCCTCACCTCATGGGATACAGATATATATAAGACTGTACATAATGGAATCATAATAGCCGCCACAGAGCCATACGTATGGCACACTCCTGGCTGGAGCAATCGCCCCAGAGGGGTGATATGATAAAGGAACGGTTCAGACAAGAACCTGAATAAGAACCAAGGGAACCCTTAGCAGGGCATCGGAATAAGAAATCCCCCCCAAAGGGAAAAACAGGAA
Source organism: Gastrophryne carolinensis (assembly GCA_027917425.1). NCBI lineage: Eukaryota > Metazoa > Chordata > Amphibia > Anura > Microhylidae > Gastrophryne > Gastrophryne carolinensis. Next base: position 65,739,859 of record CM051236.1, on the reverse strand, counting down.
TTCCCCAATGAATGCAACCGAGCAGACCCTGAAGAAAGCTCAACACAAGAGACTGGATCAGGCTTCACAGTAGGTGAACAGGGCAAGCCCTGAACCTTCCACAGAACTTAGTTGGTAGCCAATACCAACATTGCTGATAGGACCCTAAACCCTAAGAACGGAGATCGTCCAACAAGGGAAAAGAGCTTAGACCCAGCAGGCCAGTATGGATACACAACATACCCTAACATAGCGTGGCAGAAGGAAGAAAACGAAGAGAAGGAAGTAAGTCCTAACTCTCCAAGGAACAAGACACCCCGAGATCTGTCGTCTCCAACAGGGTAAGCACAAAAACCTGCCGAACGCCAAGGTATAGCCAAAGACAAGAAACCTGACCATGTAAAATGGAGCTCGTGAGGGACACACAGGCCTACTGTTCTCAGCAGAACATCCGCGGACCACACCCCACTGGGCCATCCAGGCCTACAGCATAGCGGTGCTGCTCGCCATAGGAGAACTTGTGCAAACCCCCACCCAGTAGGGCATAGGGGATAAGACATTTCAATATAATGTCTAACCAGAACCACTGAACCCAACTAGGGCAGAGCAATCTGGCCCAATATAAGGGTAGAACCCTGCGATCGAGACGGTGTCCAACAGGACCGTACCAGTATGGACTCAATGGACAATAGAGAACCTCCTGCAGAGGAGGGATATTAAAAGAAAGGGCAGGGAATATTAATTCCCCCCAAGAAGAATTCAGAGCTCCCCTAGAATAGAGCTAGACCCAGGAATTCCACGGGTAACCAGTAGCATACCACTGTCCTACAATGGACCAGGAGTCCCCAATGGACAGGTACTGAAAGGGAGTAGTCCAGCGAACTAGAACCCACCGAAGCTCATTGTGACAAAAAGAAACCATAGGTAACTGGATCCCTCAAGGTCCCTACCTAGGAACCACCGGGGGGTTTCAGAAGACAAGCCCCCGTTGTCAACCTGCCAGATTTGGTACCATGGTAACCATCGACAGGGAGAAACAGAGGTAGGGAAGATCCCTAACGGTTTCCTCGAGTAACCAGCGGAAGAATAACCGCCTCCACCAGAAGGAAGGTAAACAGACCTAGATCCAGGGTGCTGAACCCTCATCCAGGACTAATAGCTAAAATGCCTCAGAGCCCAAAGGCACAGAGAAAAAAGGGGATGTCAACAGACCAGCCACCAACGGCCACACCAGGTGCAATTCTGCCTGGAGATAAAAACGAGACAGGACGGAGGACCAGAGACCTCCTTTCCGGAAATTCCCTTATAGTCAAGAGAAAAGGCACTAGCCGAAACCCAATCCAGATACAACCTGGACCTGGAGGATGGAACAGAGTAGTGCTTAAGTCAACTAAGGTCCATCCAAACGACTCCCTCTTGTAAGTAAAAGGGAGGACCTGATAGGTCCCGTGGTAGCTGCCCCCTGGTGTCGTGCGAGACATCACACCCATCCAGAGCCTAGCGGCACATGAACGCAACAGGGGACCCAGCCAATGCCACAACGGTGGCGATGACCGCCAATACCCAGCAGTAGTGGGCTCAGTATCCAGAAGTTACCTTGGGGTCGGAATAAACATCTCAGCACGCCACGGGCTGCCAGAAGACCCCTGGTGTGTAGGGCGCCAACGGCCCATTCAGAAGCGCCAAGCCTGGATGCCTATGGATACAGGTGCTAAACCCCCCAAGGGGTTGGAAAGATACCCTCATCCTCAAGGGAAGGGAGGAGCAACTGGCGCAGAGGCCCCAGTGTCTATATGATAATGGCGTTCTGGCAAGGAAGCCATACCTGACAGGCCCAGGAAGGCCTGCCCCCCATACCTGAAGAAAAACAGGGGACCGTAGTCCACCTGACCGACTCAGGGAAAGACCACCCAGCTAACACTGTCCCATATCCGGAGGAACTATCTCCTAAAGCCACTAGAACGAGGCAGGATGCCTCCTGATAGGAGTAGGGTGCTGTGGCCATCCCCTTACCCAGGTGGGTGAGGGCGTCCCATCATGCTTGAGGGTTTTCGGTGAATGATACGGGCTTAGCCCGGCCCAAAGGCCCCGGGCGTTGAATGTCACTCCTGGGACAGGATACCGAACCAGACCCTGCAAGGGGCATCCCCGGTTCCTGCTTAACGCTATGATATGGAGGTGGAGGGATATCCCTGCTCCGAGGGGGCCGAGACGGCCGCCCCTGATTGAGTGGACTGTCCTGTCTTCCAAATAGGTCCAGACGAGCCCCAAACAGGCGATGCCCTCTAAAGGGAAGCCCCGTCAGGGTCCTTTTAGCGTCATCGCCTGCCGCCCAGTGACGCAGCCAGAGCAGGCGACGTATAGCTACCACTTGGGCAGAAGTCCTCGCACACATTTTGATGGTGTCATCCAGAGCTAAAAGGATAAACTTAACAAAAATATCACAGCTGAAGAGTGTGTAAAATACCTCCCAGGGTAAATCTTCAGGTTGATGCTCCAGCATCTTTCTTATGAGAGCCTTAGCGGCCACTGCTGTGATGGCCGCGGCACAGACAGGGCGTAGCGCCGTACCCGCACAGGCAAAGGAGTGGGAAGCCAGCCTATCAATGCGCCGATCCTCGGCGTCCCGCAAGGAGCTGTAAGCCGGAGCTGTAAGGAAGGGGGGGGGGGTTAGGAACCCCAATAATCGGTGCGTCTACCACTGGGGACGAGAAACAAATATCAACCATCTCGGGGGGGAAAAGGGTATTTCCAAACCCAATCCTCTGGGGGCCTTTGAAGTGCAGTGGGGCATTCCCACTCTTTAAGTACAAGAGCATGGAAGTGAGCCTGCTCGAGAAATTCCAAGCGCGCAGGCGCAGTATGGAAGCGCCCCCCTCTCGGCCTGGAGACCGCACCGGGAGGCGAAATGGACAGGCCATTAAAAATCCTGAGTAACATACCACCAATAGTCATCTTGACCAGCATCATCCTGACACCTCGGCCTCTCGTCAGAGGAACCTAGGTCAGAGAACAGGTCCCCATCTTCCGACAAGGCGCTAGCACGTGTAGAGAAGGACTCCTCAGAGCCCATAGCACAGGCCGAAGCCGCGGGAGTCCAAGGCCGTTGTCTTATCAGGACCCACCCGGCCGGACAACCCTTCAACAATCTGGACAAGCGTGGGCCGTCTAGGAGAGGTGTCTATTTGTAATTCCCCACTTGTACAAGACAACAGGAGTGAGATTTAGGGAAGAGGAAAGAGGAGAGAAGTAGCGAGGTGCAACCACAAGCGCCACTCGCAATTCCAGCGTCTGTTCAGAACATGACGCGCAGACCCGTGCCCCGTCAGCCCCAGCATGGGGGAGACCACACGCTACACAAAGCCGGTCCTGTCCCAGAGGGACCCCGGTAACACAATCCTGAGATGCCTCCATATGGTGATTGTTTAAACACAACATGTCAATAGGGATTTATGCAAAAGGCAACCCTGGATGCCCCAACAACTCGCTGATTAATGTGAGAGATTTTAGGAAGGCCCACTAATATCCTTATACGTATAAGTATAATATGTATATATAAATATATATATATGAGTATGAGGCCGGGAGAAGCCACCGGTAACTCAGCGTCTGAAAGACATAATGGGAAAGGGATATCAGGGCCATGCGCAGCTGGACAGACAAAAAAAGAGGGAATCGCCCGCGAGGGCACTTACAGCTCAAGTGGAGGAGGAGGAGATCGTCACCACGTGCGCGCGCGAAGCTTAACAAAAATGGCGCCCAGCGAACCTCAAAGGGCGGGCTAAATGCTCTGCCATGACGCGGAGCGCGCCGAACTAAGGCCCCCGCCCACTCTAAAGAGCGCGAAGCTCTGAGGTAAAAATAAAGGCAAGGATACAACCACAAGCCTAAGGTTCAATAGAACGGTTACAGATAATAAGTACGGGCACCGCAGCATCAAGACTATGCGGCAAGCAATGTAAAAAACACACGGCGGCCGCCGAAATAAGGAGCAAGCAGCGCGGCTCTGACATCTCTGAGTTAATAAAGGGCAGAATAAAGGCCACGATCGTGACACACCGGTACGCTGGGACCGCCACACACATACCCCCCCCCCTTTCTTTTCCCCCTAAGTAGTAGGGGAAATGAGGGAGAATGGCGACCCGTTAATAGGGTCCAGCACAATGCAGGGTATGGGGCAATAATGCGGGAGGGGCATCCACTAGAGGCTCACCATCGGCCTAATCCGCCTACCCTATGGTGGGGGATTGCGGTGGAGCATAGCTCCGTTAAGCACACACAGTGCTGCCTACCTTCACCCGACCAACGCAGCCCAGGCTGGGAGGCATATTCTGATCACAAAATGGACGGGTGGAAATAGTCCCGCAGGGCCTCGGGCTGTAAGCCCTGCTCGCCTGCGAGAGCGTGATACTTCATGTCTTCGCAGTAAGAGCACTGCAGAGAAATCTGGGGATTTGTGGGAGGTCCTCCGGTATATGTAGGGCCGGGAGGAGCTTGTTTTCTTCATGTTCTGCAGTGCACGGCACTGAAGGCGGAGGATTACCCACACGTTATGACTATGTCTGGAGCAGGACGTGCTGTATGCTTAGTATCCTTGCCTGAACTGTATCCAGATTCATTCCCAGGTCACCAAGGAGGGGGACAGAGAAGACTTGGGGTGGTTGATCACCCAGCCAAATGACTCCAGGGTGGACACCACCAGCTGAGTATCCAACTCTGCCTGATGTAGAGACTGGGAAGTGATGAGAATGTCGTCCAGATAGGGCAGCACGTGGATGCCCTGAAACCTGAGCAGAGACATCACTCCTGCCAGCACCATGGTGAACACCCTGGGAGCTGAAGTGAGACCAAAGGGCAATGCCACAAAGTGTTGATCCTCCAGAGCGAACCTGAGGAACCTTTGATGACCTGGAAATACAGGAATATGAAGGTAAGCATCTTTGATGTCCACAGATGTCATGAAATCCCCTGGGCGCAGGGAACTGATGGCAGAGCGCAGACTTTCCATGCGAAAGTGCCTGCACCTGACAAATTTGTTGAGGATCTTCAAGTCCAGAATGGGCCTGACTGACCCATCTTTTTTGGGCACTGTGAAAAGGTTGGAATAGAAGCCCTTGCCCTTTTCTCTTAAAGGGACCTTGCAGACAGCAAACTCTATCTTGTAACCGGAGGACACTACCTCCTGAATCCACCGGTCTGAGACATGAAGCCTCCAGACGTGAGCAAAGTGCTGAAGCCGTCCCCCCACCCGGATGGGTGAGGGCGCCCCGTCATGCCTGAGAGGCCTTGGGAGAGGACTTAAGCTTGGAGCCCCAGGAGGAGCCAGGGCGTCCCCGTCCTCTGCCCCTACCCCAAAAGTCCCCTCGGACCCCAGTAAAGGAAACCCCCCTCCCTTGTCTAGCACCATGGTAGGGGGAGGAAAAGGAGCCCTGGCCCCGAAAGGGCCAAGATTGCTGCCTCTGGGGTAACCTGCCTCCCTCAGCAAATAGGTCCAGGCGGTCCCCAAACAGGCGTAGTCCTTCGAAGGGAAACCCAGTGAGGGCCTTCTTGGCAGCGTTGTCAGCAGCCCACTGGCGCAGCCAAACCGAGCGGCGTATAGCCACCACAAGGGCAGAGGTTCTGTCACACATTTTAATGGTGTCATCCAAGGCAGAGAGGACATAATTCACAAAAACTTCACAACGAGAGAGTGCATTAAACTCCTCACAAGGCAAATCATTAGGGGCACCATCAAGGATACTTCTGAGCAGGGTCCTAATAGCCACAGCCGTAATGGCAGAGGCACAGAACGGGCGCAGCGCCGTCCCCACACATGCAAAGGCATGGGACGCCAGCTGGTCAATGCGCCGGTCCTCAGCATCCCGCAGGGTAGTAGAGTCAGGGGAGTGTATGACAGAGGTGTTAGATAACCCTAGGACCGGGGCATTCACTTCGGGAGGAGATGACCAACACTTCACCACATAAGCAGGAAAGGGATACTTCCTATCCCAACTCTTAGGTACACCGGGAAGTCTACTGGGACGCCCCCATTCCTTGAGCACAAGGTTATTGAAATGTGCTTGCTCAGGAAATTCCAAGCCAACAGACTATCAGAATCATCCGGGGCCCAGGGGTCAGAGCCAGAATTGTCATGACCCCTGGGCCTCTCATTAGATGACCCTGAGTCGGAGAACAGCTGCCTTTCCTCCAAAGGGGTATAGCCAGATAGTTGCAAAAACTCATTAGCTTCCATAGGGAAAAGAGTGACATCAGGCGTTAAGTGCCGCTTTTTTGCAGAGGCCTTATGCGCCAAGGTATTAGCAATTAACCTCTCAATACTAGCCAGTCTAGAAGACACATCAGGCTGAGCATCCCCACTTGTATGCAACTCAAAGGGAGTGAGATTTAAGCTTGGGGGAGTAGGTGAGGCGAAACGAATCGCAGACTCAGCCACTGGAAGGTCGGATTGCAGTGCAAGCACCTGTTTGGCAAAGAGTACACAGACCCGCGTCTTGTCAGCGTCAGCATGGGACTCCCGAAAGGTACACACAGCCGGGCTTGTCCCGAAGGAACCCCGGTCACATTATCCTGAGACGCCTCCATATGGTGATTATAGCGGCACAATAGGCCGATAGGGATTAACGCTATACAGCAACCCGGGATGCCCCAATAACCTGCTAGGGAAGTGGGAGTAATTAACACTAGGCCTCACAAGTTAACCAACTAAACAGAGGGAGTAGGGCAGGGAGAAGCCAAAAGGGTTCGCCTGTCTGAAAGACATAATCAAAGGGGACCGTAAGTATACAATAATTAACAGCGGTAATAAAAACGCCCGCGAGGGCACTCACAGACTGCAGTAGGTAGAAGCCCGTCACGCAGCAAAAAAATGGCGTCGGTATACCCCCGAAGAGCGCAAAGCCAACACGTGACAAGCAGCCAATGACGGCGCACCGTCACCTGAGGTAACGCCGCCGCCAAGCGCAGAACACAGGAAGACGCGCGGCGGCTGACACCAAGCATAATGTAGTGAAGCAAAAGCAAATACACGTATATACATACACACACGCCCCCCTCTTTCCCCCGAAGGCTACAAGGAGAGTGAGGGAGGACAGCGGCCACTTAACATAGGGCCCACCTATAGACAGGGGCAAACGGGTGGGAGGGGCATCCCATAGAGGCTCACCATATGCCTGTACTGCCTACCCTTTGGTGGGGGATTGCGGTGGAGCAGCGCTCCTAAGCACCTAACAGCGGTGCTGCCTACCATCACCCAACCAGCGCAGCCAAGGCTGGGAGGCAATTACTGATGGAACGGATGGGAATAGTCCTACAGGGCCGCAGGCTAATAGCCCGGCTCACCTGCGAGTAGAGAGAGCCATCTTCTTGTCCTTCGCAGTACAGACTGCAGAGAAGATCTGGGGATTGTGGGAGGTCCCTGGGTATTTGAGGGGCCGGGAGGAGCCTATTTTCGATGTCTCTGCAGTCCAGCGCCATTCTATCTGGAGCAGGACATACTGTATACTAAGAATAGAGTGGTTTCTCCCTTCCCCCATCCAGGCTCAACATAAGCCTATGGCCAGCTACCCTTTGGTTACAGGGTCTGCGGCCCGGAGCATAACTCACTGAACGCCCAACCCCAGGGGTTCCCCTACCGTCACCTGATCTGTCAGCCGGGGCTGGGAGGCAGAAGGGTCCGGAAACAGGTGGAAAAAGGCTTGCAGAGCCGACGGGCTTGGGACTCCCCGCTCACCTGCGAATAACCAGAGAGAGAAACTCTTCTGTCTTCGCAGTCAGGACTGCAGAAAAAACTCTGGGGTCTCTGGGTAGTTCCTGCCCTTTTTATGGGCTCGGAGGATCCACAAGTCTTCTGCAGTCAACTGCGCCACCTTGTGGCGGATTACCCAAATGTGAAGAATTTAAATGAAGCAAGTCGTGTTGTACACCAGGAAAATAGAACTGGTTGGAATCAATTCCACTTGCCCGGAGGAAGAAGAATGTGTGCAACCCCAAGAACACAGTCAGGGGTGGAAAAATCATAGTGTGCAGGTGTAGTTCTGCAATGGGGAAAGCACAACTGCACCATATTGAAAAGAGAATGGACGGGGACTTCTATCGCAAGATTTTGGTCAACAAATTTCTTTCCCTCAGTAAGAGAACTGAAGATGAGTCATGGCTGGGTCTTGACAATGACCTGAAACACACAACCAGGGCAACTAAGGAGTGGCTCTGTAAGAAGCATTTCAAGGTCCTGGGGTGGTCTAGCCAATCTCCAGACCTAAACCCAATAGAAAATCTTTGCAGGGAGCTAAAAATCAATGCTGCCCAGCGACAGACACAAAAACAAAAAGATCTGGAGAAGATCTGTATGGAGGAGTGGGACAAAATCCCCGCTGCAGTTTGTGCAAAATTGGTCAAGAACTACAGGAAACTTATGACCTCTGTGACTATACCAAATATTCTGCTCTTTTTTTCTAGTGTATAAAATATGTATTTCATGCAATAAATTAAAAACAATGAAATATCATAAACTGGGGATTTTCTTAATTTTATTAGTTTCAGTGTACCTACTATAAAACCTCCAGACCTTTGTATACTGTGGGGAAGAAAACTTACAAAATCAGCAGCCAAATACTTAATCTTCTCACTGTGTATGCACACCACGTTTTTCAGTTGTATGCATGCATGAATAGTTTTATTTACACTGTATATGTCAGCCTACCTAGAGATTTTTTTTCTACATCTGTTACCAGGCCATTTTCAGCACATTGCGCTATATTTCACCATGTAAAGAGAGCTCAGTTACACCGAGGACCAGGGATAATTTTTAAAGAGGTGCCCAAAATGGTATGAAGATGATCAGATAACTGGGGTAGTAGACAATCCTACCAACCCCCAAAGGCAAAGCAAAGGAAAAGTCAGATTGTCTCCACATCACTTAATGTCTTTGTATGGGAGATGTCCTGACGCGCAGGTACCCAAGGTACGGGATAACAAAAAAAAAATTGCATAGCAGCAGAGAACCCCCCACCAAGTGCATAAATTATACTTGGGGAATAACATGCAATAGACATGGTTGTCTTTGCACCACCAATCGCAGAAACTTCTGCCAGTCTCAAAAGATTCAACATATGCAGGCGGGCATCCATTAGCACATTGCTGTGAAAGAAAAAAAATTAACCCAGTTCTAACGACACCACGAGAACCCAGATATTCAATGCAGATCTCTTCACTTTCATGATCAGTTAAGTGCTGAGCTCCAATATCAGTTCAAAAAATAATGAGAACCATCACCCTTAGGACTAATAGGTGATTCGGGATTCTCAAACACTAACTTTCCAGTGACCATGAATGTCCTGCCCTGCCAGGTGTGGAAATTGGCCCTCTCTAGGTCCCAGAACCTTATACCTCCAACTATGACATTTAGAAAATGGAAGCATTCTCTTTCTTTCTCTGTCTTGTTGCTGCATGGACCACGGACATCCTGTAGGGATGAAGAAAGAATGGTAAACAAAAGGAAAGAAGGCACCCTTGCCTTCCAAATTTGAGAGCCTTTAGGCAGATCCTGGGGCTTCCCACGACCTTGCATGTCAGCCTTGCTGACGTGTTCGATTCCTTCTCTTACAGATGTTGCCCAGCAGTATACCGAAACAGGCAGACACTTGTCAACCACCCCATGCTCTGTAAAGTAATCTATTATGCAATCAAAGACCACTACTAACCAAACCATGACCTGATGTCTTGGACCCAGATAAATGACCAGATGTCCAGAAGGATGTCAATCACCCCTGCTAGGCATGATTCACCAAAGCCTGCGGGGTAACCTATCCTCTCAGCTGCATAGCTAACTCTGGCACATGGAACAGCACCTCCCATATTCTGTGATGAAAGAGCCAGAAATCGCAGATGCCACAGTCATAGTAATTACTGTCACAGAACCCAAAAAGTCTAGTAATGTGTAGTTAAAGTGGTCCTTCACTCTGAATAAAAGTCTATCTTATATGTTTCCCACACCCTGTACATACAGATTGCTCACATTAAAAATCATCCTACCTGCATCTACTGTATGTTATGAGCCTTTAAACATCCAAGATGGCGGCTCATAGATCATCAGGCAGCCTGCAAACAGGAAGTGCCTTCTGACTGTGCTGCTCTGCATTCTGGGATTGCTGACCTTTTCCTGACCCCAGCTCTGCTCTGTCTGAGCAAAGCACAGCTATAACCCGCTCCCCTGTACTGTATCGCACTCTCCTCTTCTCAGTGTGATGCTTCTGAGTCAAGATGGCGGCGCCCGTATCCTAAAGTCCTGAACAGAGTTGCAGCCTGGTGGGGGAAAGAATAATAAGTGACTAAAAACGTAAAATATATTAATTTTATATGCTGGGGAATCATTTTTTAAGGGTTTGCGCTTTTCAATAAATCATGGTGAAGGTCCGGTTTAAGATGGGCAGGCATTATATGAAGCGCTATACGCACCAAACCTTCAAGCGCAGCCCCCCCAGACCCCCAGTTCTAGTATGAAATCCTCTGCACCCATTTCCTGATCCACTTGCTGTCAATCCCCTAGGGCACCATGAGTTCAAAGCCAACTTCCGACCCCAGGAGCCACGGCCCCAAAAAATACACAGGGTAAAAGCCTGCCACTATATGTCTACTTTGACCATTTGTTACCGTCCCAACGTTCCAAAGAAAATCTGCTTGTGACAAACTTCAAGACATTAGGATGGATCAATCCAGTAAGTACCTGAAAGTTAAAGGATCCAGGCCCCTGCTTTCCTGGAAATGTTTGCTACAAGAAATCAACATCAGAAACGAGATAACATAAAAGGTTTGAAAAAAGGCTCAGGGACTACCAAGTGGTTTTTGCAGGGTCGAGGGTGTAGTTGGTTTATCCCTTTCAGTGCCAAGCACGTAGTTTCTACGTGCTCGCTTCCACTCCACTTAAGTGCCAAGCATGTAGAATCTACGTGCTTGACTCCCCCCCCCCCCCTAGTAAAAAAAATAAAAATCAAGAATACTCACCTGACCCCTCGTTGGATCCGGCCGGGTCTCCTCTTTAATTTGGTGCCATCCGATCCCCCGTGGGGGGTCGGATGGCTCCAGGAGAGCCCCCGGAATAGCCCCCCCCCCCCCCCCCCCCAACTGTAAAAAAAAAAAAAATGACATTCACTTACCTGCGTGTGCGCTGGCTCCCGCTATCCCTCCTCTTCACCTAGGGGGGCTCTGATCCCCCCCCCCAGGACTTACCGATCTTCAGGAGAGAGCCCGGAAGGCTCTCTCCTCTCTCCTTCTCGATGGCGGCCGCCAAGCCCCTTGGGGGCGGGGCTAATGACGGCATCCCAGCCCCGATCTCTGCCTCCCCCTTCTCTGGATGCCGATCACCGGCATCTGTCAGCAGAGCGGCGAGGGACAAAGAAGCTTACAATCAAAAATAAGTACAGAAACATTTTTTTTTTTTTTTTTTAATTAAATACTTTTATTAATTGTGTTGTGTCTTTTTTTTCACAGTTAACCCTTTGTGAGCTGGTAAGGGGTCCATGAGACCCCTTATACCAGCTCACAAGGCTCTGGGTCTGGCAAGTCACCTGCGGCTAGCAGGTGACTTGCCATTAACCCGCAGCCCCCCATTACCTGCCTCCCCAACGGCCGGGGGGGCAGAAGGGCCCGGGCCACTTAGTGGCCATGTGGGCTAGTAGCCTGCAGGGCCAGGGGCCACCAACGCTGGCCCCTGCGCCCTGTTCTACAAGCCCCCATAGCTGGAACCCTTAAAATTCCCCCAAAAAATTGGGTCCCCCTCCCTGGGAGGGGGGACCCTATGTCATTTTTTTTTAATTAACCCTTTTGTATTCTGTCATCCAGCAGCTATAAAAGGCTTCTAGCAAGTGAGCAGAAGCCAGTGATCGTCGAGGGACAAAGTGCTCCAGGATGGATGGGAGGTAAGTGTTAAAAAAAAAAAATTAATAAAATAATTTTTTCTCTTTGTGTGTCTGTTTTTTTTTTTTTTTTACATTTAACCCCTTGTGAACTGGTAAGGGGTCCATGACCCCTATACCAGTTCACAAGGCTGGGAAGGTGGCAAGTCACCTGCGACTAGCGGGTGACTTGCCATTAACCCCCGGAACCCCAATTACCTGCCTCCCGAAAGCCCAGGGGGGGGGGGGGCAGAAGAGCCCGGGCCCACGGGCTATGTGGGCATGTAGACTGCAGGGCCAGGGGCCACAAAAGCTGGCCCCTGCGCCCTGTTCCTACAAGCCCTGCATAGCTGGTCCCGGGCTGGTTACTTTGGGTAAGGGGGGCCCCATGTCATTTTTTTTTTTTGGATTTTTAAGGGTTTTTTTCGCGATTTAACCCTTTGTAGTGTGGATGGTAGTTGTATTTTATTTGTAAATGTTAAAAATTACTTGTTTCAATTAGGGGGGTCTCCTGGGCAGGAACAGGGGGCTACCGATAAATATGCGGTTTATTTAAAATAAAGGAGGCAATTTTCTAAATTTTTTTTTTTTTTTACTTAAAGTGGACCATCACCCTCGGGTGATCAGCCCGGGAATCTATAAGATTCCTGGGCCGATCCCCTCCCTCCCCGCGGGACATCCAAGATCGGGATGTCCCGCCGGGTGAAACCCCCCCAAACCCACTTAACTTAGCTAGCCGCCGCCGCCTCCCTCGCGCCCCTCTAGGCGTGCGCGCGCGCCCGCGCCGGCCGTCGTTGAATGGCCGGCGCGGGCGCGCGTCAGGAGGGACGCGCGGGAGGCGGCGGCGGAGGAGCCGCGGACAAGCGGCTGTCAAATCCCTTGTCCGTCGGCGCTGGGAGCGGGGAGAGGTGAGTTTTTAGGGTTATCGGGGGGGTTTCACACAGCGGGGCACCCCGATCGGGGGTGCCCCACCGAAGTGGACCAAGACCCAGGATAGTCAAAATCCTGGGTGTTGGTCCACTTTAATAATAAATAAAATGAATAATAAATAAAATTTACAAACAAGACATTTCATGTTAAAGCCTAAACTCTGCTGCAAAAAATATATATATTATTTTCCTGAAAATTCCAGCAAAAATGTCGCAAAACATGGCGCAAAATGGGGAAAAAATACCATTTTGTGAGTACTACCTGAAAAATGGATATTGTTGGTGTGCCACACACCCCGCTTCACTTCTTAAATATTCATCACTTCATGGGTTAATCCACCGCAGGTGACGTAGTGCAGAGAGGAAGTCTTGTAACAAGCCCCCTTCCGGCCTATATATACCTGGTACCTCCCTTCAATCACCAGTATATTCAAAAAGCAGTAAAACAAGGTACCAGTATTCCACCAGTAACCTCCAAAATTAATTTTGATATAAATAAAAAAGGGCTTCACCATATAAATGCTTCGGTAATACCAAAAAGGGCGGGTGTGAAGCGGGGTGTGTGGCACACCAACAATATCCATTTTTCAGGTGAGTACTCACAAAATGGTATTATTCTTGGTGTGCCACACACCGCGCTTCACTTCTTAAATATTCATCACTTCATGGGACATCCAAAAGCAGTGTCCACAAGGGAAGGGCATCTCAAGGCCAGGTGAAGCATAACTTAAATGACTGCAGTCTGCAGAACTTTGCGGCCAAAAACAGCATCCGCTGAGGCCCGCACATCAACTTTGTAAAACTTAGAAAAAGTGTGAACAGAAGACCAGGTGGCGGCCTTACAAACCTGTTCAACAGAAGCTTGGTGCTGAAAAGCCCAAGACGCCCCAACAGCGCGAGTGGAATGAGCAGTAATACGAAAAGGGGGAACTCTTCCCTTAGCAGAATAGGCCGCAGTAACGGCCTGACGTATCCACTTGCTAATGGCAGATTTGGCTGGTGCCAAACCCTTCTTAGGCCCATGGGGCACAACAAAAAAGGAATCCGTCCTACGGAAAGGAGACGTGATAATCTAGTAGTACTTAACACAGTGTACTACATCCAAACAATGCAAAACCCTCTCTTTGTCATTCTTAGGATTAGGACACAAGGAGGGAAGAACAATATCTTGGTTCAAATAAAAAGCAGAAACAACCTTAGGAAGAAAGTCTGGCTTGAACCGAAAGACCACTTTATCCCGATGCCTCTCGAAGTAGGGCGCCTGGATAGTTAAGGCCGCCAATTCTGAGACACGCCGGACAGAAGTGATCGCTACCAAGAAGACAATCTTCTGAGTCAGGGTAGACAAAGCAATATCTTGCAAAGGCTCAAAAGGAGGGGCCTGAAGAGCCGAAAGAACCAAATTCAAATCCCAAACAGGGAGTAATGGTTTCCTGGGAGGCCGCACATGCGTAACCCCCTGGAAAAAAGTTTTAACTAAAGGTTTAAGCGCAACACGCTTCTGAAAAAAGACAGATAAGGCAGAGACCTGCCCTTTCAATGTACTTAGCTGGAGACCAGAGTCCAGCCCTGATTGTAAAAACTCCAGAATCCTGGGGACCGAAAGGACCCTACAAGGAAAAGATCTTATCTCACACCAAGTGATATAGGCTTTCCAAGTCCTATAGTAGGTGACGGAAGAAGACTTCTTCCTGGCACTGATCAGAGTCTTAATGACTGAATCAGAAAGACCCTCCTCCTTCAGGATGGAGGTTTCAGCCGCCAGGCCATCAAACCCAGCGCTGGTAAATTGAGGTAACACAATTGACCCTGAGTGAGCAGATCGGGCAGAAGAGGCAGAATGAACTGGTCCACTGCCAGCCAAACGATGTCTGCGAACCTTATTCGTTTTGGCCCTTTGGGGCCATGAGAATGGCGTACACCCTTTCCAGAGCCAACTTCTGAAGAACTCTGCCCAGCAAGGGCCACGGAGGAAACAGGTATAGAAATCCCAGAGCACCTCAGTTCAGGGACCTGACGTCCACTGTCAGAGCCAGAGGATCCCGGGAGAGAGACACGAAGCTCGGGAGCCTGAGATAGAGATGAGGGGCCCACAGGTCCACCTCCGGAGTCTCCCATTGGAGACACAATAAGAGAACCACCCGAGGATGGAGAGCTTATTCTTCCAGACGGGGAGAGCACTTGCTCAACCGGTCCGCTACCTGTTCCATCACCTCTGGAATGTAAACCGCCAAGAGACAGGGAACATGGAACACTGCCCATGTCTGGATCAGGGACATTTCTCTGATGGGTAAGTGGGGCCTCCACTGCCCCTGAAGCCGCAGCTCCTTCCAGAATCTGTCCCATCCCGACAGACCGGTGTCCGTGGTGACACCTCTCCAAGGGAGGGTCAGGAAAGACCTGCCCTATACAAGATTGGTCGAGACCAATCACCACAGGAGGAACTGCCGTACACGGGAGGACAATTGGAAGGACTGATCCAACAACAGAGGTTGCTGGACCCAACACGCTAGCAGAAATAGCTGAAGTGTTCTTGTGCGAATTTGGGCAAAAGAAAGACACACAGCGTCTTGATGAGAGTTCAGGCCGGGATGAACCGACCCCTGAATGGACCGCGAGGGAGGGTGAGACTCGAATTCCAGGTTGTGACCTGTCGACACTACCTCCTGGATCCATCTGCCTAGAACCACATGGTTCCAATGGTAGAAGTGTCGCAATAGTCCCGCCACCCGCACGGGTGAGGGCAGCCCCTCATTGCTGAGTGGGCTTATCAGCAGGCTTGGGCTTGGTGCCCCAGGACTGAGTGGGCCGGTCACGGCCCCTCCCCCGAGTCCAACCTGCGCCACTGGTAGCGGGAAAGGACGTACCTTTTCCCGCTCCGAACCTTTGAAAGGAAGGCCTACCGGAACTTGTCCCCCTGAAGGGACCACGAGGCCTTTTGCGTTGTGGCATCTTACCATCTTTTGCGACTGAATCAATTTTCTCCCCAAACAGACGCAACCCCAAAAAGGGGAGGGCTGTGAGTACCTTTTTGGAAGCCGTGTCTGCTGACCACTGACGCAGCCATACTGACCTGCGAATAGTCGCCAGCATAGCAGCCGCCTTGCTACTCATAGTCAGCGCATCGTCCTGAGCGGCCAGGACATAAGCCACAAAAGATTCACACTGCTTAAGTGTAGTGAACTGTTTGCAAGCGGGATCAAGATCCTCATATAGCCCCTGAATTAGGGACTTAATTGCCAATAGAAGAAGGGCTGAAGCACATACCGGGCGCAATGCTGACCCGGAATAGATAAAACCATGTCGAGCGTATTGGTCAATCCTGCGATCTTCCCCATCTTTGGGGACAGTGGTCTCAGCAGATTGTACCATAGCCGAGCTGGAGAGTCCTAGTACAGGGGTATCGACGTCCGGAGGGACAGACCACAGCCTCACCAATTCTGGTGGAAAAGGATAACGCTTTTCCCAACTGGAAGGAATTCCAGATAACCGTGTGGGATGTTCCCATTCCTTAAGAACCACCCTCTCAAAGTGGTGCTGTCTGGGAAAAACCAAACTCGGCTGAGGCTCTTTAAATAACTGACCCTTTGGCGGGCGGCCGCCTCAGGCGTATCTAAACTCAAAATATTAAACATTTGAGCCAGAATGGAGGGGGTGTCAAAAACAACCCCCTCTGACCAATCGCCGATCTCATCAGCCACATGCTGACCTGTCGGCTCATCTGACTCAGACGGGAGTTCATCCTCGTCAGGGGATCCATCGGACCATTCCACAGGTTCACAAAACTGGTCCTGTGGAGCCGAAGGTACCGGAGTCAGGTGCCTTCGTTTTGTAGCGGTTTTAAACGCTGCTTTAACGGGCATCATTTTCCGGGGGCAGGGCTGTGCTGCTGCCTCGGAATGCGAATCCCCACTTTTGACAGTGTCATGTGGGGTCCGGAATAGGGATGGAGAGGTAGGAGATGATGAAGGATGCGATGGCACCGCAGCCGAAGCAACGGACTGGCGCGCAATAGTCTGTTTTGCACAAGGGATGCAAATAAAGATATCATCAGCTGGGAGTGGAACCCCACAACCTACGCACCCCCCAAACGGAACAGCAGAACCGTTTCCGGAATCTACGGAAGCCTCCATATGGTGATTTATGGTATTCGCAATAATGGGACTTTTAAGGCATAAGCCGACCCGGGATGCCCCCTTTATCTTAGTAATGTCCCGGAAGGGAGGATTTTTTTTTTTTAAGTTTAGGTCCCCTTTAATAGAAACTATATATATATATATATATATATATATATATATATATATATATATATTTATATATAGTCTATGTATATAAACATTCAAATCAATCCCAATAATTAGCCAGGCACATAGAGCCGGAGGCTAGCATAAGCAGGGATCCCAGGATCTGCAAGGCAAGAAAACAACCATCAGATCCTTCACATGTGTATAACATAAGTATGGCACCAAGTGCCCTTAAATGACGCCCCCTTGATAATAGTGATTTCTCACTGTATTATTAAACAATATCTCCCATTTAACGGCCCCAACGGGAGGGGCCGCTTACCTGTACCGCAATCAGCCGGTAAGCCTGCAGCCAGCAGCCATGAGCCGGCAGAAGACAAAGTGCAGCCGTGCGCCCACGTGCCTTCCTGTTTTGAAGGAAGCTGGGACGCTGGGCCCGCGTCGCCGTCCCCGGCGCCGCGTCAGCGGGCCCGCCCCCCCCCCCCTACGCTGATCAGCTGGAACACTTTACAGCTGATCACAGCACGCGCGTCCAGGCAGCGGAGGGGGGGAGGGTAAAAACCGCATGTGCTGACAAAGCTCAATGAATGCCAAGTGAGGAGAGGGGAGAGGGGGGAGGGGGTAGGGGGCCACAAGCAACCAACTGCCAGAGAGGTGGCCAGCCCATACCCAGCGCAAGCTGCCCTAAAGCAGACCCAAAATATACACATGCTACAGTGAATGTATAAACATGACATATATGTTAACATGCAGTGATACAGTGAAACACACATACTAAAGCACACCCTCACCACCTCCCCAACGGGAGAGAAAGGGGCTACGGGGACCCTCGGGACAGGGGCATCCCATTTCCGGATCACCATGCCGGTTCGCCGCATTGCCCCACGCATGAGGTCGAGCGGTAGGAGATAAGCTCCTAGGCACTTAAAGTGCCATCTACCATTTGCCCGGTGAGCAGCCAAGGCTGGGAGGCTTCCTATTTCACCATAAAGGTATACAAACTCAAACCGGGCAGAAATAGACCAAAAGGGGGGTGGCGGGGTAAGAATACCCCGGCCTACCTGTAAGCAGGAGACTTCCAACTTCTGACTTGTCAGCAAGCAGAGAGAAAAAATACTGGTGATTGAAGGGAGGTACCAGGTATATATAGGCCGGAAGGGGGCTCGTTACAAAACTTCCTCTCTGCACTACGTCACCTGCGGTGGATTAACCCATGAAGTGATGAATATTTAAGAAGTGAAGCGGGGTGTGTGGCACACCAAGAATATTACCTGTCAACAGAGGCTGACAAAATCTCAAGTAGGCTGGCAATTAAAAGGGTTAATAGCACCTCTGCATGTTGGGTATTGTTCTGTTCGGGGGACCTTGCGCTTTCAGACTTAGCTTGTTTTTTTCTTGTTTGCATATTTATATTTTAGGAAAAGGTGTTTTTTTTTCAGCTTTTTTATACATTTTTTAGGGAAACCCTGCGCAACCAAAGAATTCTTTGAGGGATCAACTCCAGAAAGATGAGCCCACTACAACAAGCTGGGTACGCTTAGAAAGCTTAACATGTGTACTTTCAGGGAATATATGGTTTATGGGGGATATTCCAAATGTAAAGGGTTGTTTTGGTTGAAAAATCGCAAGGTGCGCACTTTGTCTGCAGAGCTGAAATTTTCAAGTAAAATTACAGTTACGCACATGCTTTACTTTGGGGTGTTTGGCAACTCTTCCCTTGACAGAACCTATGCATGTTGGGTATCGTTCTGTTCGGGGGATGTTGCTTTTTCAGATTATTCTTGTTTGTATATAGTTTTTTTTTTTAGGAAAATGTGGCTTTGATTCTGCTTTTTTATCCTTTTTTAGGGAAACTCTTTGCAACCAAAGAATACATTGAGGGATTACTTCCAGAAAACTGCACCCATGTCAACAAGCCTGGTACAAATAGAAAGCCCGAGGTGTGTACTTCCAGAGAATATATAGTTTGTAGGGGGTATTTCAAATGTAAAGGGTTGTAGCAAATAATGGAGTCAGAGTACTGTACAGGGGCATCTGGATACTTACCTCTGGGCAGGGGTGGACCAAACGAAAATATCTTAGTATGTTTTTTAAATAGATCAAATAGGATGCAACTATGTAACAATAAAGAGATCAGTTTCATAAAGAGAGGGGAGAACATTGATTTAGACCGGATCCAAGTGTGTATATACATCCAATACATGGGTAAAAAAGAGAAGGACATTGGGGAATCAAAAAGAACAAAGCTGATCAATATAATTATACAGTGACCATGACAAGTCAGGATAGTATCAAATTCTGTAGTTATAATATAAGAGGTGCCAACTCAATATATAAGAGAAGTAAAATAACCAGAGAACTACAGCGGGAGAAAATTGACATATGCTTCCTTCAGGAAACCCACTTTAAAATTGAGAAGATGCCAAAGTTGGCATTTAAGGATTTTGGAAGTATTTCGAATCCCTACATCAAGAAAAAAAGGGGAGTGTCTATCTTAATAAAAGCAACGTGCCCCTTTGAACAACTCTCAACCTATATGGATAAAGAGGGCCGCATTCTGATTTTAGTGGGTAAGATAAAGGGTCAACTAATTACAATGGTCTGTACCTATGCCCCGAATCAGGGACAACGATTCCTCTGTAAGGCAATGGAAAAAATTGAAGAACATCGAAAAGGTAATATTATTTGGGGCGTAGATAATAATTTAGTAAACGACCCGATGCTGGACACATCAGGCAAGCCCCGGAATATTTCCGAATCGCTACATAACCCACTTATCTGGCAGAAAATAAGGAAACTAAAATTGGTCGATGTATGGCATACATTGCACTTTAATAATCGAAATTACTCATGCTATAATAGAGCGCAAAATGTGTATTCGCGGATAAATCATTTTCTGATTTCCCAATCTCTTCTTACGGATACAGTAGACTGCAGTATTGGCCTTATCACATTATCAGACCATGCACCGGTAATTCTCTCTCTCGTTTGGTCTATTAGATCCAGAGATTCGTATACATGGTCATTACAACGTGAACTTTTGAGAAACAAAAGTACAAGGGATGAACTCCTAGCTGGGATTAAAGAGTATTTTCTTCTTAACGATAGTACAGATATTTCAAACAGATCACTATGGGAATGCCATAAGTGCGTTATTAGAGGTACTGCCATATCCATAAATGCAAGGGAGAAGAAAAAACAGCAAAAACAAATCGCAGACCAACTGGACCTGATAGGGCAACTAGAGAAAGAACACAAAGCTACTCCAATGGATAAAATATACAGGGAACTACAAGAAGAGAAAAAAAAATTAAATAGTATATGCTTAGCTCAAAAAAAAAGAGATCTTTATGGAAAATCTAAGGAAGGATTTGAATTTAGGGAAATCAAGCAAAACACTTGCTAATTATCTTAAGGATCATCGAGCCACCAACTTTATAGAAAAAGTTATCACTAAGAATGGTGAAATAAAATATCGCCCAGAAGAAATTTGTGAAGAATTTATATCCTTTTATAACAACATATATAACATTGACACTACTGATATCACTGACAAGCATAATGACATCCTTGAAAACATTAAGCTACACAAATTAAGTAAAAAGATAACTGAGGAGATGGATGAACCTTTTACAATGGATGAAGTCAAAACGGCCATAAGACAACAAAAAGTGGGAAAAGCGACCGGAATAGACGGTTTCCCAGCTGAATATTATCTAGCATTTCAAGACGAACTTATTCCTTATCTCCATAGGCTTGTGAATGAAATTAACTCACAGAATCCGCCCTCTGTAGAAATGAACTCCGCAATAATCAGATTGATCCCCAAAGCAGACAAAGATTTATTGCAATGTAGCAACTACCGACCAATTTCTCCGATAAATATCGACATTAAAATGTTTGCAACTATAATTGCCAACCGCTTGCAACGCCATATCGACGACATAATCCCGCAACATCAAGCCGGTTTTATCAGAGGCAGGAGGGTATATCAGATTATTTCATCAGCTATCGCTGCAATAAACCAAATTAACAAAGGGCAATCTAAAGCGGTTCTTGTGGCTCTCGATGCCGAAAAGGCATTTGACAGGGTCTCCTGGGCTTTTTTACAGAAATCCCTAATGCTATTTGGTATAGGTCACGGACTTATTGATAAAATTATGACACTATATCTGAATCAACAGGCACGATTAAACATAAATGGCACTCTATCCTCCCCTATATTCCCTACTAATGGCACACGACAAGGATGCCCTTTATCACCCATTCTATTTAACATACATTTAGAAATACTCTTTAGCCTTCTATCTGTAGATGATGGTATAAAAGGGGTGATGATGGGTAAGAGGGAAATAAAATATTTGGCATATGCCGATGACATTCTTTTGTTAATACAAGACCCTTTAATGTCATTCCCTAGAGCGCTTCAGATAATAGAAGACTTTGGAACCCAGGCCAACTTTAAATTAAATTACAAAAAATCAGTCATCCTACCCTTCGGCCTTTCAGAATCCGAATGTAACATACTAAAAATGCACCATAACTTAGTGTGGGAATCTTCCCATATACAATATTTGGGAATCCAAATACCGAAATTATTAAATCAATTGATATCTTTACATTTCCTCCCTTTGGAGGAGCTTTTGAAAAACTCTATTAAGAAATGGAAAAATCTTCACTTGAACCTCCTTGGCAGAATAGCTGCCGTTAAAATGTTTTTTCTTCCACATTATATGTACTTAATACAAAATATCCCAGTAAACTTACCCAAATATTTCCTCGCTAAATTAGACAAACATTTAGCAGCTTTTTATTGGAACAACAGTTCCCACCGGACAGCATACAAATCTATAACTCGGCCTCTTAGTTTAGGTGGCATGGGAGCTCCGGACTTTCGGCTTTACCTTATTTCATCCCAACTTAAAAGACTAGAGGAATGGCCTAATACTGAATTATTCCCGTTAACGATAGAAGAAGTTTCCTCCTGTAACTATAACACACTTAACCGAATAAGTTCAAAAAAGTACTGCTCTAATCCTATTACGAGGGCAATAATAAAAACATTGATGCGCATTATGGAAAATGAAAATCTATTTCCATATCCAGACCTCCTGCGCTCACTTACCACAAATTCTGATTTCCCCCCTGGGGAATGCAATAAAACGCTATTAATGTATAAACATAAGTATCATACCAGAATAATTCACATATGGTCAAGCGGGCAAGGAGTACAACTTATAGAGAATCCATCTAGCTTTACTCTCATTAAAAATCAAGTAACTAGTTATATTAGTACCTTAGCCCTTCCTACTATGCCATCAAAACCTAATGCTATACAAGATATCTTCATAAATTCTTGTATAACACCAAATAAAATATCTTACTTCTACAATCAGATCAGGAGGATGATAATCCCAATAACACAGAGTTATGCGAAAAAATGGGAAAATGATTTAAATTTTACGTGGCTGGCACTTAAGTGACGGAGAGGCAACCACGTAAATTTTACGTGGCTGGCATTTAAAGGGTTAACTTGACAAGTAGATGAAGAATACTTTTTCTTGCCCTTTTACAGACAGAAAGTGACTTGATAGATCACATACAACATATGAAGACATTCCTAGAATGTGAAGGAGCAGGACAAAAATAATAGAACCAAAAGCCAAGACTACCTTGGGCAGAAAACATTCAGACAGAAAGCAGGGAGACTATGATTTTCACTCACAATCCCTCCATGTAGACATTGGGGGCAGCCTCTGCCAAAGTCTCTATGACTAGAAACACAATAAATAACCCATAGCTCCAGGGAGAGACTATGTTGGGGAGCCATGATTGGTAGCTATGCACGTCTGCCTAAAGGCCAACAACAGTCGAAACAACAGAAGTAGCATACCAAAGACCCAGAAGCTATATGAACAAAAATAAGACATGACTATCCAGGATGCTCAATGAGCTGCCTGTCTCTAGGCCACAATCCTCAAAAGAAAGACCTGCTTAACTCAAAACTGTATGTTAAAAATCACATGCTAAATTAATGAGGGTGGAAAGAAAACTTACAGTCTTGATCCTCATAAATTGTTTCCTCAATTATTACATCTGGGCTAGAACACCTTTCTGGTAAAAATGAACTATTTGATCCTGAATGCAGCTGGTTGCTTGATTCAAGTTCACATAGATTTTTCACACTATGTACTAAATCCTTAGTAAAGTCTTCTTCATCTTCCATGCCTTCTTTGATTACTGAATATAAACGATTGTCTACCTCCTCCACATTTGTAGACACCAGAGCATTCTCATCAATGTTTATTGGGCAACTGTAGGGGAAATTAAAAATACAAAATAAACAAGCCATAATTCATCAAGACAAAAAAAAAGTAAGAGAAATACAAATAGAGTATTCACCTGTAGAATTGCTTTTACCATGCATGGCACGGCCTGCTTCACAAAGTCATTACATCTGGGTATTCCGCCACATGGTGGCGCAGTGCACTGCAGAAGAGTTGTGGCTCCGCCCGGTACCATGAAATAACGGAATCACCATAGACTTATCCAGTAGTTGACAAGCAATGATACAAGAACCGGGAACTAATAAAGATAACAACCCCAACTAATTTGAAACAATCACCATAAAGAGGAAACCAAGAACAACATAACAAGGGTGGGGTGAAGCAGGCTGTGCCATGCATGGTAAAAGCAATTCTACAGGTGAGTACTCACAGAATTGTCTTTTTCCCAATGCATGGTATGGCCTGCTTCACAAAGTCATGACAACTGGGACTTCCAAAAGCAGTGTCCATAAAGTAGGGTGGGATCCCCAAAGAGTAACAGCAGGCAGTTCAAACCACCACTGCCTGAAGTAAATTGCGGCCAAAAGCAGCATCAGCAGAGGCCTTAACATCAACCTTGTAAAACTTGGAAAAAATACAATTCTGTGAAGTACTCACCTGTAGAATTGGTATTATCCGCATACAGCACAACCTGCTCCAGATGTAGTAATAACGTGGGTAATCCTCCGCCGCCGTGCACTGCAGACATGTAGAAAACAAGCTCCTCCCGGCCCTAAATACACCGAAGGACCTCCCACAAAACCCCAGCATTGAAAATCAGTGAGAATGAGAAGCCAGGAGAAACCAACCACCCAAAACTGGCAATAACAATGATGATAACAATCACCAAACAGGGGATCCAGAACAAAGTGAAACCAGGGTGGGGTGGAGCAGGACGTGCTGTATGCGTATAATACCAATTCTACAGGTGAGTACTTCACAGAATTGTATTATTCTAAGCATACAGCACGTCCTGCTCCAGATGTAGTAATAACATGTGGGACATCCAATTAGCAGTGTCCGTAAAGTAGGGTGGGATCCCCAACAGAAAAGGCAACAGCAAGCAGTTTAAACTACTGCCGCCTGCAAAACCTTGCGGCCAAACACAGCATCAGCTGAGGCCCTAACATCAACCTTGTAAAACTTTGTAAAGGTATGCACAGAAGACCAAGTAGCGGCCTTGCAAACTTGTTCCACAGAGGTCTGGTGCAGAAAAGCCCAAGAAGCCCCAACAGCTCGAGTAGAATGAGCAGTAAGACGAAAGGGGGGAGACTTCCCCTTAGTAGTATAGGCTTGAACCACAGCCTGACAAATCCATTTACTGATAGTAGACTTGGCAGGAGCCAAACCCTTCCTAGGCCTGTGAGGCACAACGAAGAGAGCATCCGTCTTCCTGAAAGCCTTAGTGATAACCAGGTAATGCTTGACACACCTAACCACATCCAAGGAATGCAAAACCCTTTCCTTAGGGTTACTAGGATTAGGGCACAAGGAAGGAAGTACAATATCTTGATTCAAATGGAATGCAGACAGTCTGGCTTGAAGCGAAACACCACCTTATCCTGGTGTCTCTCATAGTAGGGAGGCTGAATAGATAGAGCCGCTAACTCAGATACACGTCTAACAGAAGTGATAGCAACCAGGAATACGACCTTGAGTGTGAGCACAGCGAGAGCAGCCTCCTGAATAGGCTCAAAAGGAGCACCCTGCAGGGCCGATAAAACCAAGTTTAAATCCCAAACAGGAACCATAGGTTTCCGAGGAGGCCGCACATGAGTGACCCCCTGAAAGAAGGTCTTGATAAGACGGTGCTGGGCAAAGGTTTTCTGAAAGAAGATAGACAGGGCCAAAACCTGACCCTTCAGGGTACTAAGCTTAAGACCTAAGTCTAGACCATGTTGTAAGAACTCCAGCACCCTGGAAACTAAGAATTCCCGGCAGGGGAGAGACCTGGATTCACACCAGTCAATGTAAGAACGCCATACTCTATAGTAGATAGCAAAAGTCGTCTTTTTCCTGGCTTGCACCATAGTAGCCACTACAGATGCAGACAAACCCTTTTCCCTCAGGATGGAGGTTTCAATAGCCAAGCCGTCAAAGCCAGAGTTAGTAAATTGGGATGGTGTAGAGACCCTTGAGTTAGAAGGTCTGGCAACCATGGCAGATCGTACTGATCTACTGCCATTTGAACCACGTCTGCGAACCACACTCTTCTTGGCCACCTTGGGGCCACCAGAATCGCGGGTACCCCTTCTAAAGCAATCTTGCGCAGAACTCTGCCCAGAAGGGGAATTGGTGGAAACACATACAGGAGCTGAAACTCCCTCCAAGACATTGACAGGGCATCCCTGGCCAGAGCCAGAGGATCCTGATACAAAGCTCGGGAGCTTGTGATTGTGACGGGACGAAAACAGATCCACGTCTGGCACTCCCCAATGGAGACACAGGGCCTGAAACACCCTGTTGCAGAGAGACCATTCCCCCCGACGAGATGATCCCCTGCTCAGAGCATCTGCCAGCAGGTTCTCCGCGCCCAGAATGTAGACAGCCGAGATGCATGGGACACTGGCTTCCGCCCATATTAGAATCAGACACACTCCCTGGAGAGCTCCCTTGCTCCGGGTCCCTCCCTGATGATTGATGTAGGCAACTGCCGTTCTGTTGTCTGAGCGTACCTGAACCGCCAGACCCTTCAGGTGCTGGGTCAATTGTTCCAGCACCAATCTGTCCGCCCTGAGTTCCAGGACATTGATGGGTAGATGGGCCTCCTGAGGGCCCCACCTCCCCTGGAAGCGCAGGGACTTCCAGAATCCCCCCCCCCCCCCCAGCCCGACAGACTGGCATCCGTTGTGACCGTCTCCCAGGAGGGAGCCAGGAAGGATCTGCCCCTTGTCAAGTTCCTGTGGTCCAGCCACCACGCAAGGGATTGTCTGACCGAGGGGGGGGGGGGGGGGGGCACCCAGATCTCGTCCAAGGACGCTGGGTCCTTGTTCCAGACTGACAGAAGGTGAAGCTGCAGAGTTCTCAAATGGAACTGGGCAAAGGGCACCGCCTCGAAGCTCGCCACCATCGAGTCCACCAACTGCATTCCCTGCCAGATGGAGGGATGAGGGCTCGAAAGCAGGGACCTCGCCTGCGTTGTCAGAGCTTCCACCTTCTGCTGAGGAAGGAATATCCTTGACTGAACTGTATCCAGAATCATCCCCAGGAACGGGGTCACTGAGGAGGGGGACAGAGAGGATTTTGGGTAATTGATCACCCAGCCGAAGGACTCCAGGGTGGACACTACCAACCGAGTGTCCAGCTCTGCTTGCCGCAGAGTCCGAGAGTTGATGAGTACATCGTCCAGGTAGGGCAACACTCGTATGCCCCTTAGTCTTAACAGTGACATCACCCCTGCCAGAACCTTGGTGAACGCCCTGGGAGCCGACGTAAGGCCAAATGCCAGGGCCCCGAACTGGTAATGCTGATCCAGCAGAGCAAATCTGAGAAACCTTTGATGTCCTGGAAACACCGTGACGTGCAGGTAAGCGTCCTTGATATCCACAGATGTCATGAAGTCCCCTGGGCGCAACGAGGCAATGGCCGAGCGCAGAGTTTCCATGTGAAAATGTTTGTTTCTGACAAATCTGTTTAGGATTTTTAAATCCAGAATGGGTCTGACTGACCCGTCCTTCTTGGGCACTGTGAAAAGGTTGGAATAGAACCCCATGCCCCTGTCTCTTAAGGGGACCTTGCAAATGACCCCTATGTCTAGAAGGTCCTGCACAGCCGGCATCAAGACCCGAGCTGAGGCAGGGTCCTGTGGGATCCGGGACCCGACGAACCTGGTAGGGGGCAGTACAGCAAACTCTATCTTGTAACCGGAGGACACTACCTCCTGAATCCACCGGTCTGAGACGTGGCGTCTCCAGACATGCTCGAAGTGCTGTAGACGCCCCCCCCCCACCCTGACGGGCGAGGGCGCCCCTTCATGCCTGGGGAGTCTTGGGAGGGGCTTTGGGCTTGGGCCCCCAGGAGGAACTGGGACGGCATCCTCTGTTCTTGTTCCAGGGTTCTGCGCGAGACCCAGCGAAGGAAACTCCTCTACCTTGTTTAGCCCCACGGTAGGGGGTCGAGTGGGAGCTTGGGCCACGAAAGGGCCGAATCTGACACTTGCGCTGAGGCAACTTGCCACCCTTGGTAAAAATATCTAACCTTTCTCCAAACAGGCGCAGCCCCTTAAATGGAAGCCCCGTCAGGGCCTTCTTAGCAACGTTATCAGCGGCCCACTGGCGCAACTAGCGTGCGGCTACCGCCAGAGTAGACGATCTAGCGCTTAGTTTAATAGCATCGTCCGATGCGGATAGGATATAGTTCACAAAAGTCTCACAGGTGGCCAGAGCATTGGCAGCATCAGAGGGTAAGTCATCCGCCCCTTCAAGAGCAGTCTTAACCACCGTCCTGAGCGCCACCGCCGTAATGGCTAAGGCGCAAACTGGGCGGAGTGACGCTCCCCCAAATGCAAAGGCATGGCATGCCAGTTGGTCAACTCGCTGATCTTCCAAATCCCGCAGCGTAGTAGTGTCGGGGGAGTGCATAGATAGAGGTGTTGGACAGACTTAGAATTGGGGCATCGACCTCGGGTGGCGATGTCCAACACTTGACCAGGTCGGCAGGAAAGGGTTATTTCTTATCCACAGCTTTAGGAACTCCATGGAGTTTGCTGGGATGTTCCCATTCTTTCAGCACAAGGCTATTGAAATGAGTTTGTTCAGGAAACTCCAACCGCGCCCTGGCGGTGTGAAACAGATCACCCCTTTGCCGGGGAGCCGCAGCAGGAGGAGAGAGGGATAACACATCAAAGATCTGGGTCAACAGTCTATCAATGTCGTCCGAGGACCAATTATCAGAACCAGACTCTTCCTGTCCCCTGGACTCGTCGTCGTATGACCCTGAGTCAGAGAACAGTTCCCCTTCCTCTGAGGGGGAATGTGCATAGGAAAGCAATAAATCATCAGACTCTATAGGAAGTATAGTAGATTCAGGATTCAAATGACGCCTCTTAGCAGTGGCCTTGCGCGCCAAGGAGTCAGCAAGCAAGTTTTCCACACTAGCCAGTCTAGTGGCCAAATCAGCATGAGAATCCCCACTAGTATTGGGGGTTAGGCTCAGGCTTGGGGGTGTAGGGGAAGCAAGGCGAGGTGCGGGCCCAGCCTCGGAAGAGGTGGGACGCAGACCCGTGCATTGTCACCGCTGCTAGGCAATACCCCACAAGCTACACGCAGACAGGCTTGTCCCAAAGGAACCCCGTTCACAATATCCTGAGATGCCTCCATATGGTGATTATTATATACAATATGCCAGTAGGGATTGACGCTATAAAGCAACCCTGGATGCCCCAATGACCCGCTGGGAAGTGGGATTGATTTTTTAATAGTCTCGACCGGGCGCTACACCGGGCCGGGAGAAGCCACCGAGGTTCACGGTCTGAAAGACACAAGGGGAACAGGAATGTCAGAGCCAAGCGAGGAGAAGCAAAAGCTAAAGAAAGGTCGCCCATGAGGGCACTTACAGAACAGCGAGGGGAGGACCGTCTTCACCACGCGCACGTGAGAAGGAAATGGCGCCAAGCGAACCTCGAAGGGAGGGCCAGAGCGGCAGATGACGCAGAACGCGCCAAACGAAACCACGCCCCCCCCCCCCCCCCCCGGAGAGTGCGCCACTCGAAGGCGCACAGCCAATCAGAAAGGACAGTAGCTATGTAACTGACAACCGCTCCAGAAAATCACATCAGAGAGAAAACTGACAGGGTGAATACGGGGATAAAAACGCCGTAGCGCCCAATACAGAGCCGCCGTCCGCGTCAAGTAAAAACACAATAAGGCGCTGCGGCCAACTTAAACATAAGTGTGAAGTGCAGCTCTGACACTCGGTAACCGATAAGGGCTATAAGTCTCTGGTGTAATTAGGGCAAGGTAGGCCAACGTACACGCAACCCCCCCCCTCTTTTTCCCCCCACTAAAGGGGGAGTCTAGGGGGGAAGGTGACCCAAAATCGGGGTTCACCATTACTCGGGGCGTGGGGGCACTGATGCGGGAGGGGCATCCACTGAAGGCTCACCATTTGCCTTGACCGCCTACCCTATGGTGGGGGATTGCAGTGGAGTCTAGCTCCATAAGCACACTAGGTGCTGCCTACCTTCACCCGACCAACGCAGCCCAGGCTGGGAGGTATATTCTTTAACAAAGAGGATGGGTGGAAATAGTCCCGCAGGGCCTCGGGCTGTAAAGCCCCGCTCGCCTGCGAGAGCGTGATACTTCATGTCTTCGCAGTTCCAGCACTGCAGAGAAATCTGGGGATTTGTGGGAGGTCCTTCGGTGTATGTAGGGCCGGGAGGAGCTTGTTTTCTACATGTCTGCAGTGCACGGCGCCGGAGGTGGAGGATTACCCACATGTTATTACTACATCTGAAGCAGGACGTGATGTATGCTTAGAATAGTATGAACAGAAGACCAAGTTGCGGCCTTACAAACTTGTTCAACAGAAGCTTGGTGCTGAAAGGCCCAAGATGCACCAATAGCACAAGTGGAATGAGCAATAACCCTAAAAGGGGGAACCTTCCCCTTAGCAGAATAGGCCTGCTCTACCGCCTGACAGATCTACTCGCTGATAGTGGATTTAGCCGGAGGCAGACCCTTCCTAGGTCCAGCAGGAAGAACAAAAAGAGGGTCAGATTTCCTGGAAGTCTCAGTAGCAACCAAATAAAACTTCAGGGCCCTGACAACATCCAGAGAATGAAGTGTCCGCTCCTTGGAATTAGCAGGATTAGGCAAAACAATGTCCTGATTGAGATGAAAAGCAGACACAACCTTAGGCAAGAAATCCGGCTTAAGCAGAAACACCACCTTATCCTGATGCCTCTCAAAATAAGGTTTGATGGAGAGAGCCGCCAGCTCAGAGACTCGCCTGACCGAAGTAATGGCCACCAGGAAGGCCACCTTAAAAGTCATAAAGGGCAAAGCAACCCCACTGTTTAAAGAGAGGACCCTGCAGAGCAGGCAACACCAGATTTAGATCCCAAACAGGTAGCATAGGTTTACGTGGTGGACGCACGTGAGTAACTCCCTGAAAGAAAGTCTTGACCAACCGCTGATTGGCAAAAGATCTTTGGAAGAAAATTGCCAGGGCTGACAGCTGTCCCTTGAGGGCACTAAGTTGAAGGCCCAAATCCAAGCCATGTTGCAAAAAATCCAGAATCCTGGGAATAGAAAACACCCTACAAGACCTAGACTCACACCAGGCAATGTAAGCATGCCAAATCCTATAGTACATAAAGGACGAGGACTTCTTCCTAGCCCTAATCATGATATCAACAACAAAGGCCGGCAACCCCTTATCCATCAAGATGGAGGTTTCAGCAGCCAAGCCGTTAAAGCCAGAGATTGTAAATTGGGATGGCACAGTCGTCCCTGAGTGAGCAGATCTGGATCCCTGGGCACGGCATACTAATCTTCTGCCAACTGTACGATGTCTGCGAACCACACCCTCCTTGGCCAACAAGGGGCCACCAGAATGACTGGTACCCCTTCCTGGGCTATCTTGCGCAGCACCCTGCCCCGCAGAGGGAACACAGAGGAGCCGAAACTCCATCCAAGGCATTGCTAGCACATCCGTGGCGAAGGCCAGAGGGTCCTGAGACAGGGAGACAAACCTGGGAAGCTTGTGGTTGTGGCGGGACGCAAACAAGTCCACATCCAGCTGACCCCAGCGGTGACACAGGGAGTGAAATACCTTGTTGCTGAGAGACCATTTTCCCAGCTGAGACGTCCCCCTGCTCAGGGAGTCTGCCTCCTGGTTCTCCACCCCCGGAATTTAAACCGCCGAGATGCAAGGCACATTCTCTTCCACACAAGACAGTATCAGGGACACTTCCTTGAGGGCTCGCTTGCTCCGAGTCCCTCCCTGATGATTGATGTAGGCAAAGGCCGTCTGGTTGTCCGAGCGGATCTGAACAGCCCGACCCCGAAGGTGTGAGGTCAGCTGAGCAAGAACCAACCTGATCGCCCTCAGTTTCAGGACATTGATGGGAGCATGGGCCTCCTGGGGGCCCCACTGACCCTGGAACTGCATAGACTTCCAAAAGCCCCCCCAACCGGTCAGACTGGCATCTGTGGTGACAGCCTCCCAAAACTGGGGCAGAAATGTCCTGCCCACTAGAAGGTTCCTTGAGTCCAGCCACCACGAGAGGGACTGTCTGGCCAGGGGGGACAGAACAAATTCCTGATCCAGGGAAACAGGGTCCCGATTCCAAACAGACAGAAGGTGCCACTGAAGAGGCCTCATGTGAAACTGGGCAAAGAGGACCGCCTCAAAGCAGGACACCATCAGGCCCACTAACTGCATCCCCTGCCGGATGGAGCGATGGGGACACAAGAGCAGAGCCCGGACCTGCTTCTGAAGGCCCTCCACTTTCAGCTGAGGCAGGAATATCTTGACCTGAGAGGTATCCAAGTCATGCCCAGAAAGGACCTCACCAAATATGGAGACAGTGAAGACTTGGGATAGTTGATCACCCAGCCGACGGACTCGAAAGTGGAGGTCACCACCTGAGTATCCCTCTCGGCCTGATGAAGAGACCGAGCCGCAATCAGAATGTCGTCCAGGTAAGGAAGGATGCGAATGCCCTGATGCCGCAGCAGAGTCATCACGCCCGCCAACACCTTGGTGAACACCCGAGTTGATACCGAACGGTAAGGCCACAAACTGGTAATGCTGATCCTCTAGAGCAAACCTGAGAAATCTCTGATGACCTGGGAAGACTGGCACATAAAGATAAGCATCCTTGATGTCCACGGAGGTCATGAAGTCGCCCGGGCGAAGGGTACTGACAGCCGAGTGAAGGGTCGGTCGGTCCATGCGGTCCGTCGGTCCATGCGAAAGTGCTTGAACCTGACAAAACTGTTGGGACCCTTCAAGTCCAGGATGGGCCTCAGGGACCCGTCTTTTTTGGGGACCGTGAACAGATTGGAGTAGAAACCCTGACCCCGTTCCTGGGAAGGCACCAGGCACCAGGGGCAATGTGCAAAACCTCAAAAATGTGAGACAACAGATTAGCAGTGTCCTCAGGGAACCAGGAATCCTCAGACTCAGACCCAGGGTCACTGTCGCCGCCCACCAGCTGGTCCCCAGAGGAATCCGAGCCTGGGAAAAGCTCCCCATCCTCTAGGAAGTAAGGGTCATCAAAAAATACAATTCTGTAATTACTCACCTGTAGAATTGGTATTATAAGTATACAGCACGTCCTGTTCCAGAAGATTACACATGGGTAATACATCCACAAGATGGCGCTGGACTGCAGAAAACAGCTTGTGGCTCCTCCCGGCCCCATATAAACCAAGGACCTCCCACAAATTCCCCAGTATTGACAAGCAGTTAACAAGAAGCCGGGAGAACTATAATAACCATAATTCAAAATGAACAAATGAACAATCACCATAAAGAGGCAACTAAGAATAATGATAAGGGTGTGATGGAACAGGACGTGCTGTATACTTATAATACCAATTCTACAGGTGAGTAATCACAGAATCGTATTATTCCAAGAAAAAAAGAACGTCCTGTTCCAGAAGATTCCTTACACATGGGACATCCAATAGCAGTGTCCGTAAGATAAGGTGGGATCAACAAAAGCAACAGCGGGCAGTTTAACTACTGCCGCCTGCATAACCTTGCGGCCAAAAGCAGCATCAGCTAAGGCCCTAACATCAACCTTGTAAAACTTAAAGAAAAAGTATGAACAGAACACCAAGTAGCGGCCTTGCAAACTTGTTCAACAGAAGCTTGGTGCTGAAAAGCCCAAGAGGCACCAATAGCACAAGTAGAATGAGCAGTAAGGCGGAAAGGAGGTACCTCCCCTTAGCAGAATAGGCTTGAATCACAGCCTGAAGGATTCACTTGCTGATGGTGGACTTAGCTGTAGCAAAACCCTTCTTAGGCCCAGAAGGGAGAACAAAAAGAGCATCAGTCTTCCTGAAAGGTTCAGTAGCCACCAAATAGAACTTCAGGGCTCTAACCACATCCAGAGAGTGTAAAACAGCTCCTTAGAATTACTAGGATTAGTGCACAGAGAAGGCAAGACAATGTCCTGATTGAGATAAAAAGCAGACACAACCTTAGGCAGAAAATCTGGCTTAAAACGAAACACCACCTTGTCCTGGTGTGAACCTTGGGCAGAACATACTGATCTACTGCCAACTGCACGATGTCTACAAACCACACCCTTCTTGGCCAACGGGGGGGACACCAGAATGGTTGGCACCCCTTCCTGGGAGATCTTGCGCAGCACCCTGCCCAGCAGAGGAAACGGAGGAAACACATAAAGGAGCTGAAAGCTCCTCCAAGACATTGCTAGCGCATCCATGGCCAAGGCCAGAGGGTCCTGGGACAGAGAAACAAAGACTGGAAGCTTGTGATTGTGACGGGACGCAAACAGATCCACATCCGGCCAACCCCTACGGTGGCACAGGGAGTGAAACACCCTGCTGCTGAGGGACCACTCCCCCAGACGAGACATCCCCCTGCTGAGGGAATCTGCCTCCAGATTCTCCACCCCCGGGATGTACACAGCTGAGAGACAGGGAACATTCTCCTCCGCCCAGGACAGAATCAGGGACACTTCCTAGAGGGACCTCTTGCTCCGGGTCCCTCCCTGATGATTGATGTAGGCAACCGCTGTCTGGTTGTCCGAGCGGACCTGAACAGCCTGACCC
Source organism: Gastrophryne carolinensis (assembly GCA_027917425.1). Taxonomy (NCBI): domain Eukaryota; kingdom Metazoa; phylum Chordata; class Amphibia; order Anura; family Microhylidae; genus Gastrophryne; species Gastrophryne carolinensis. The sequence goes on along the minus strand of CM051236.1, from coordinate 65,705,742 downwards.
CGAAGGTGTAGAGTCAATTGAGCAAGCAACCTATTTGCCCTTAGTTCCAGAATGTTGATAGGAGTGTGGGCCTCCTGAGGACCCCACTGACCCTGGAATTGCCTGGCCAGAGGGGACAGAACAAACACCTGATCCAGGGACACAGGGTCCCGATCCCATACTGACAAGAGGTGAAGTTGAAGAGGTCTCATATGAAACTGAGCGTATGGAACTGCCTCGAAGCAAGACACCATCAGGCCCACCAGCTGCATTCCCTGCCGTATGGAGGGATGAGGGAAAGACAGCAGAAGCTGGGCCTGAGCTTGAAGACACTCCACCTTCTGCTGAGGGAGAAGGATCTTGACCTGAGATGTATCCAGAGTCATGCCCAGAAAGGACCTCACCAATGGGGACAGGGAAGACTTGGGGTGGTTGATCACCCAGCCGAAAGACTCCAGTGCGGACACCCCCCTCCGGGTATCCAGCTCTGCCTGCTAGAAGGGCCGAGAAGTGATGAGAATGTCGTCCAAGTAAGGAAGGATGCGAATGCCCTGAGATCTCAGCAGATCCATTACTCCCGCCAGTACCTTGGTGAAAACCCTGGGAGCCGAGGTGAGACCGAAAGGCAAGGCTACAAACTGATAGTGCAGATCTCCCAGAGCGAACCTTAGACATTTTTGGTGACTTGGAAAGATTGGTACATAAAGGTAAGCATCCTTGATGTCTACAGATGTCATGAAGTCGCCCAGGCGCAGTGAATTGACAGCTGAACGCAGAGTCTTCATGCGAAAATGTTTGAATCTGACAAACTTGTTGAGACGCTTTAAATCCAGGATGGGTCTGAGGGACCCATCCTTTTTGGGGACAGTGAAAAGATTGAAATAGAAGCCTCTGCCCCTTTCCCCCGAAAGGCACCGGGCAGATGACCCCCAACTCCAAAAGATTTTGAACAGCAAGGCACAGACCCTGAGCTGACAGGGGGTTTTGAGCCATCCGGGATTTGATAAATCTTGGGGGTGGCCAGGCTGCCAACTCTATCTTGTAACCGGAGGACACTACCGGTCTGAGACGTGAAGCCTCCAGACGTGAGCAAAGAGCCGAAGCCGTCCCCCCACCCGGAGGGGTGAGGGCGCCCCTTCATGCCTGAGGAGGCTTGGGGGAGGACTTGGGCTTGGGACCCCAGGAGGGGCTGGGCGGCCACGTCCTCTGCCCCTGCCCCAATAATCACCGCGAGTCCCAGCAAAGGAGGCTCCTCGCCCAATTCTGGAACCACGGAAGAAAGAGAGAAAGGCACCTGTACCCCCGAAAGTACCGAGACTGCCTCCTAAGTTGAGGTAACCTGCCGCCCGTAGCAAACAAGTCCAAGCGTTCACCAAAGAGGCGCAGCCCCTTAACGGGAAAGCCAGTGAGAGCCTTCTTAGCAGCATTATCAGCTACCCACTGACGCAGCCAGACAGAGTGGCGTATAGCCACCAGCAGAGCAGATGTCCTCCCACACATTCCAATGGTATCATCCATAGCAGACAGAACATATGCAACAAATTCATAGCAAAAGCTGGAAGGGTGATACCGCGCTGCTCAGAAGATGAAAGTATAGCTCAACGTGTAATACAAAGGGTCCCTCACCCTATAAAAATAAATCAAATAACCAAAGAAAAAGGCACAGAGCTAATAAATGTCCACAGTGATGAAAATAAATCCACACGTGTCTTCCACGAGCTGGACAATCCGCCACCAATAATACAAACTTCTTACCAGATGGCCAATGTAAAAGTGCCAAAAGTTGGCTTCTTGATAGTATCTTGATCTCAAATGAATTAATTTGAATTAACTTAATCAGTAACATCAGTAACAAATCATCAATCAGGCGTTTGAAGTATGTATATATGAAGAAGATTCTGCATCAATCTCCAGGACTGTGTTCATAAAAGGGATTCCAAATCCACTTCACAGGTCACAACCAAAACTCGGCAACAATCCAAAGTGGAGACCCATGTGGGATAAAAATAAACGCAGATCTAGTGCAGATTATCTAAAACATCACTACTTTAATAAAAGGTAAAAAATGCACTCACAAAGCATCAGATAAAAGCAAACATTCATCAAATACTGCTCCAAAACGCCAACAGCAGTTCTCACCACGCAGGCACCCAGGATCAGCATGTATATATCCAGCATGTATATATAAATTCATAGCAAAGCAGGAGATAACCGTACACTTCTCCTCCCGCGTCATCAGAAGCCCCATCTAAGAGACTCTTGAGCAGGCCTTTAGCAACAGGTGTAATAGCAGAGGCACAAACCGGGCGCAGCGCGGTCCCCACACAGGCAAAAGCATGGCAAGCCAGCTGGTCCATGTACCGGTCCTCACCATCCTTCAGAGTAGTAGTGTCAGGGGAATGCATGACAGAAGTATTGAAGAGCCCCAGAACAGGTGCATCCACTTCGGGAGGACATGACCAACGCTTAACCACCTCAGCAGGAAAAGGATACCTCTTATCCCAACTCTTTGGCACCCCAGGAAGCTTGCTAGGCTATTCCCATTCTTTGAGCACCAGATTATTAAAGCAAGTTTGTTCAGGAAACTCCAAGCATGGTCTAGCCGTATGAAAAAGCTCACCCTGTTGCTGCGGAGCCACGGCAGGAGGGGAAATACAGAGCACTTCAAAAATATGAGCCAAAAGCCTGTCAGCGTCATCTGAGGACCATGGGTCAGCCCCAGACCCGGTATCACCATAAACCTTAGGCTGTTCCTCAGATAATTCTGAATCAGAAAATAATTCCCCCTCCTCCAGGGAAGCATAACCGGTAATGTCAAAAATTTCCTCGGCCTCTATTGGAAAGAGAAACAGCAGGTGATAAATGCAGTTTTTTAGCAGAAGCCCTACGCGGGGCAGAGCCAGCAATATGCTTTTCAATGCTGGCCACCCATGTAGTCAAATCAGGCTGAGACTCCCCACTGGTATGCACCTCACTAGGAGTCAGATGTAAGCGTGGGGGGGCAGGCGAAGCCAGAGGGGGCGCAGGCCTAGCCACAGGTAACCCAGACTGCTGCGCAAGCACCTGCTGGGCGCAGGGCACCCTGACATCATCACTTACAGGGGATACCCCACACGCAATACACAGCCGGGCTTGTCCCGAAGGAACCCCAAGCACATTATCCTGAGAAGCCTCCATATGGTGATTAATGTGGCACCGCAGGCCAATATAGGATTAACGCTAAATATAGCTACCCGGGATGCCCCAAGAGCAAGCTAGGGAAGTGGGAGATATACAAGTACAATAGTCCTCCAATATAGGATTAGCGCTAAACCAAGGGGAGAGGACCGGGAGAAACCACAAAAAGTTTGACCCGTCTGAAAGACATAAGCAGACATCCCCATAAGCAAACAATTAAAATACATCAAACACAAAAAAGGCCACCCCACAGGGGCACTTACGGACCGTGGTAGGTAGAGAGTCAAAATGGCGCCCGCATATACCTCGAGGGGCGGGACGCGGAGAAGTGATGCGGAAAACGTCATCCGCAAGCACCCCCCCCCCCCCCCCCCCCGAAGAGCGCCCACGTGATTGAGCCGGCCAATGACGGCGCAACAGCACCTCAGGCGATGTTGCTGCCGTCCGTGGAGCGCAGTACAAGCGCTTGGCGGCATTAAGTACAAAACACATGAAGCGGATCGAAAAGAAAGCAATTCTACAACCCTGCATTGTCTGCCGAAGCACACATATACCCCCCCCCCCCGATGTCCCCAGGGAGAGCGAGGCGGGGGAGCAGCAGCCAACCTAAAGGAAGGGGCCCAACTAAGGGGACAGGGGGTAAAGGGGGACCCCAGAGAGCGGGAGGGGCATCCCATAAGGCTCACCACCGGCCTATACCGCCTACCCTTTAAGACAGGGACTGCGGTTGGAGCAGCGCTCCTTAGCACCTGACCCCGGTGCTTCCTACCTTCACCCGAACCAGTTCAGCCTAAGCTGGGAGGCAGTGGGTTCGGAACGGTTGGGAATAGTCCTACAGGGCCGCAGGCTGATAGCCCCGCTCACCTGCGCAGCATAAAGAGCCATCTTCTATTCTTCGCAGCCCAGACTGAAGATAAGAACTGGGGAATTTGTGGGAGGTCCCTGGTTTATATGGGGCCGGAAGGAGCCACAAGCTGTTTTCTGCAGTCCAGCGCCATCTTGTGGATGTATTACCCATGTGTAAGGAATCTTCTGGAACAGGACGTGCTGTATACTTGAAATAGATCAATTTCCTCCTGCTCCTCAGTAAACAGGGCAGGCGCGGAAGCCAGGTGCCGCTTCTTGCTAGAGGCCTTACGTGGAACAGGCCTGGCAAGCTGTCTTTGCTGGCCACACAAAGTGCCAGATCAGATTGTGACCCCCTGCTAGTATCCCCCTCACTGGGGGCTAAAAGCAGGCGCGGCGGAGTAGGCGATGCCGAAGGGGGCGCAGAGCTTGGTAAAGAAGCAGGCAGCCCAGACTGAAGCGCAAGGACAGCATGGGCACATGGCCCGCACACCGTTACGTCATTACTGATAGGGGATACCCCACACATGGAACAAAGCCGGGATTGTCCTGAAGGACCGCCGAGTACGTTATCCCCAGAAGCCTCCACATGGTGATTAATACAGGTGCAATATCCCAGCACAGGGTAATGGCAAATAAAAGCCACCCAGGATGCCCCCCCAAGGGATGCCCCCAGAATCAGTAAGGGGAGATGAAGGGGGGAGTAAGAGCAGGATCGGAAGAAACCACAACCCACGGGTGTCCCGCTTGAAAGACATAAGCAAACATACATGAGTATCCTGCAGCCCATGCCCCAAGGACAAAGAAAACCCCCAGAGGGGACTCACAGACCAAGGAGGACAAGGATCGCCAGCCGACAGACCACCGGAGGAAGCGACGCAGGCAGAAATCACCGGCGCAGCCCAGGGATGAAGAGGGCCCCAGACATGCAACAGAAGCAAGATGGCGTCATCCGCCGGCTCCTCCCCCCCCCCCGAAGAGCGCGAAAACAGTGCTCACGTGACCTCGCAGATGTCATCCACACAGTAAAAATGCCTCACAAATATAGCGCTGCCTGCCGTGGAGCGCAGTACAAAGTGGTGGCGGCAAAAGTATACCAAAAACAGTATAAAAACACATACACTACCACCCGCCCCCCCAAAACACCCGTCGGGAAAGAAGGGAGAGGGGGAGAGCGAGCAGGCAGCAGCGAAGCCCAGGCCGGGGGAAGGGGGGGGGGGAGGACCCCAAACACAGAAAACATTCCATAAACACCCAAAAACTTTCACCCCCTCAGAAGCTAGGACAGGAACTATGCATCCCTAGTAGGCTCACCATAACGCCTATGGCCGGCTACCCTTTGTGGTACAGGGTCTGCGGCTTGGAGCAGCGCTCCTTGAGCACTTGACCCTAGTGCTCCGCTACCTTCACTCAATTCATCAGCCGAGGCTGAGATGCACAGAGGGTCCAGAAACGGTTGGGAATAGATATGCAGGGCCGCAGGCATGGTTGCCCCGCACACCTGCGCACAGAGAGAGCAATCTTCTATCTTCGCAGAGAACAACTGGATAAGTCTATGGTGATTCCATTTTTATATGGTACCGGGCGGAGCCACAACTCTTCTGCAGTGCACTGTGCCATCTTGTGGCGGAATACCCAGATGTAATGACTTCGTGAAGCAGGCCGTGCCATGCATTGGGAAAATATTAAACTTACCTAGAAGGACTACAACTGAAAATGTTTCCAGCAGTTCCCAAAACGTTAATTATTTTTTCACTGTGTATACTGAACCTGTGAAAGATACCGACACGGTAAGAGAAATTATAGCAGAAACATTTATGCATAAATACTAAAAAACAGGGCTTCATTAGGAGGTTTTAAAGAGAAGAGGAGATCGCTGGCCTCTAACAGCTTGCTCGCCACACTGGGGAGAGGCCTTTATACCAGCAAGTCAGACTTACTTGCCAGTAAAAAAAAAAAAAAAGGTAAAGTTCTTTTCTCATCCTCTTCCATTCTGGGACACCACCAGAAGCAACACCTGGGTCAATCTCAGCCGTAGGCGGGGAATGAAAGATGAAAGATGTGAGTACTCACCTGCAAAATGGATAGTCAGTGTGTCACACACCCCGCTTCCCCTTTAATTCTTACGATCGGGTTACTCCACCAGCAGGTGGCGACGTTGCAGAGAGAAGTCTTGAAAACGAGCCCCCTTCCGGCCTATATATACCTGGGACCTCCCACTTAACACCCAGTGAATTCAAAAGCAGAAAGACAAGGTACCAGGAAATCCAATGGTAACCTCAAAATAAACATAAAGAAAAGTTTCACCATATAAAGGATCCAGGATACCGAAAAGGGCGGGTGAAGCGGGGTGTGTGACACACTGACAATATCCATTTTACAGGTGAGTACTCACAAAATGGTATTATTCTCAGTGTGTCACACACCCCGCTTCCCCTTTAATTCTTACGATCGGGCAAAAGCAGTGTCCACAAGGGATGGGTATCCGAAGGCAAAATGAAGCATTAACTTAAATGACTGCAGTCTGCAGAACTTTGCGGCCAAAAACAGCATCCGCTGAGGCCGCACATCAACCTTGAAAAAGTATGAACAGAAGACCAAGTAGCAGCCTTACAAACTTGTTCAACAGAAGCTTGGTGCTGAAAAGCCCAAGACGCTCCAACGGCGTGAGTAGAATGAGCAGTGATACGAAAAGGGGGAACTTTCCCCTTAGCAGAATAGGCCCCAATAACGGCCTGACGTATCCATTTGCTAATGGAAGATTTGGCCGGAGCCAAACCCTTCCTAGGCCCACAGGGCACAACAAAAAAGGCATCAGTTTTACGAAAAGGAGAAGTAATAATCAAATAGTACTTAACACCGCGTACTACATCCAAACAATGCAAAACCCTCTCCTTGTCATTCTTAGGCTTAGGACACAAGGAGGGAAGAACAATATCCTGATTCAAATTAAAAGCAGAAACAACCTTAGGAAGAAAGTCCGGTTAGAACCGAAAGACCACCTTGTCCTGATGCCTCTCAAAGTAGGGCGCCTGAATCGACAAGGCCGCCAACTCCGAGACACGCCGAACCAAAGTGATAGCTACCAAAAAGGCAGTTTTCTAAGTCAAGGTAGACAAAGCAATATCTTGCAAAGGCTCAAAGGGAGGAGCCTGAAGAGCAGAGATAGCCAAGTTCAAGTCCCAAACAGGGAGTAATGGTTTCCTGGGAGGCCGCACATGCGTAACCCCCTGGAAAAAGGTTTTAACTAAAGGATGAAGCGCAAAATGCTTCTGAAAAAAGATAGACAAGGCAGAAACCTGCCCTTTCAAAGTACTCAGCTGAAGACCAGAGTCCAGCCCTGATTGCAAAAACTTCAGCACCCCGGAGACCGAAAAGACCCTACAAGGCAAAGATCTAACCTCACACCAAGCGATATAGGCTTTCCAAGTCCTATAGTAGATGATAGAAGAAGACCTCTTCCGGGCACCGATCAGAGTCTTAACAACCGAGTAAGAAAGACCCTCCTTCTTCAAGATGGAGGTTTCAGCAGCCAAGCCGTCAAATCCAGCGTTGGTAAATTGGGGTAACACAGCTGACCCTGAGTGAGCAGATCGGGCCGAAGAGGCAGAACGAACTGATCCACTGCCAGCCGGACGATGTCTGCGAACCAACATACCTTGGAGCCACGAGAATGGCGGACACCCTTTTCAGAGCCAGCTTCCGTACCACCCTGCCTAGCATGGGTATCGGAGGAAACAAGTACAGAAACCCCAGATCCCCCCAGCTCAGGGACATGGCGTCCACCGCCAGAGCCAGAGGATCCTGGGAGAGCGACACGAACTTCGGGAGCCTGTAACAGCCTGCAAACCGTGGCACTCCCGAGAGACAAGGAACATGGGCCTCCACCCAGGTCAGGGACACCTCTCTGAGGACCCCCAGACTGCGAGTCCCTACCTGCTGATTGATGTAAGCAACCGCTGTTCGCTTGTCCGAGCGAATCTGAACCGGAAGGCCCAGAACATGTTGAGTCAAAAGAACAAAAACCAGAAGGATGGCTCTCAGTTCTAGAATATTGATGGGCAGGTGGACCTCTCGAGGTCCCCACTGGCCCCGGAATTGAAGATCCCTCCAGAATCCCCCCCATCCCGAAAGAATGGCGTCCGTGGTGACAGTTTCCCAAAGAGGAGTCAGGAAAGACCTGCCCCTCAGGAGATTGGCCGAGACCAACCACCATTGAAGGGACTGCCGGACCCGGGAGGACAACTGGAAGGGCCGTCTCAGGACGCCAACCGATGAAGCTGAAGCGTCCTCGTGTGAACTAGAGCGAAAGGAACTGCCTCGACCGAGGCAACCATCAACCCTACCAGCCTCATCCCCAGATAGATGGACGGCCGAGGATTGGAAAGGAGGACCCGAGCCAACTCCTGAATCAGACAAATTTTGGACTGAGGGAGAAACACCCTGAGTTGACCGGAATCCAACCGCATTCCCAGAAAGGACACCACCCTGGCCGGAGCGAGGGAGGACTTGGGAAGGTTGAACACTCAATCGAAGCTTTCCAGCGTGGAGACCACCGTCCTGGTGTCTGTCTCCGATTGATTGAGGGAAGGAGCCATGATGAACCTGTTGAGGAACTTCAGATCCAGAACGGGGCGAACCGACCCGTCCTTCTTGGGGACTGTGAAAAGATTGGAGTAAAAACCGAGGCCCACCTCTAAGCGCGGCACCGGCTGGATGACCGCCATTACCAGAAGATTCCTTACCGACGCCAGGAGCCCCTGTGCGGCAAAAGGATCGGTGAGCACCCGAGACCGGAAAAACAGTGAAGGAGGGCAAGACTCGAACTCAGCCTTAAACCGGACGACACCACCTCCCGGAACCATCTGTCCGGAACCTCCTGGTCCCAAACAAGGGAGAAGTGTCACAATCGTCCCCCCACCCGCACGGGTGAGGGCAGCCCCTCATTGCTGAGCGGGCTTACCAGTAGGCTTGGGCTTGGCGCCCCAGGACTGACCGAGACGGCCACGGCCCCTCCCTCGGGTCCAACCTACACCCCCGGTAGCGGGAAAGGAAGCCCCTCTGCCCGCTCTGGCTCCCCGAAAGGAGGGACTAAAGGAACTCGCACCCCGAAAGGAGCGACGAGGCCTCTTGCGTTGAGGCAATTTACCACCCTTGGTAACTGCATCCAATTTTTCGCCAAACAGGCGCAAACCTAAAAAAAGGTAGCGCTGTAAGAGCCCTCTTAGAGTTAAAGTCCGCCGTCCACTGGCGCAGCCACACTGACCGACGAATAGCCACCAGCAGTGCCGCTGTCCTGCTACTCATCGCAAGAGCATCGTCCTGGGCGGTCAAGACAAAGGAAATAAACGACTCACACTGCTTGAGAGAACTAAACACATCACAAGCGGGATCAAGACCTGCGTACAGATCCCTAATAATGGACCTAACTGCCAACAGAAGAAGCGCCGAAGCACAAACCGGCCGCAGTGCCGATCCGGCACTGATAAAACCATGGCGAGCCAATTGATCAATCCGACGATCCTCACCATCTTTAATGGTAGTGGTGTCAGAGGAGTGCAACACAGCCGTGCTAGACAGCCCTAACACAGGGGTATCGACGTCAGGGGGAACTGACCAAATCCTCCGGAAAGGGATAATGTTTATCCCAACTAGGAGGAATTCCAGCCAGGCGCGTGGGATGTTCCCATTCCTTAAGGACAACCCTCACAAAGTGTTGTTGCCTGGGAAACACCAAACGCGGCTGGGGTACATCAAACAACTCACCCTTTGGCGGGGGGACCACCGCGGGCGGATCCAAAGCCAAAATTTCAAACATTTGAGCCAAAATGGAAGGAGTGTCAAGGGACACCCCCACAGCCTGATCGCCAGCAGTGTCAACCAATAGCTGGTCTGCAGGCTCATCCGACTCCTCAAGGAGTTCCCCCTCCTCATCAGGGGGACAATCCAAAACTTTAAGTACCTCATGCTCTGAAGCAGGCGCTGAAGGAGAAAGGTGCTTCCGCTTTGCCGTAGCCTTCTGAGCTACCGTGGCGGAAATTATCTTCTCGAGGTTGGCCAATCGCGCACGCACCTCGGAATGCGAATCCCCATTCTTGACAATGTCACACGGGGTCCGGAATAAGGGAGGGGGGGTAGGAGATGACGGCAGTTGCGAGGAGCCAGAACCCGGAGCGACGGACTGGCGCGCAATATTCTGCTTTGCACATGGAACGCATAATATGACATCATTGCCTGGGAGCGGAGCCCCACAACCCCCACACAGCCTGGATAGCCCCGAAGAGCCATTTCCGGTAACGTCGGAAGCCTCCATATGGTCAAATTATGGTATTCGCAACAACCCTTGGTTGTACGCATTAAGCAACCCGGGATGCCCCTTTATAATTAAAGTCCCGGAAGTGGGAGGATTTTTTAAGCCTAGGAAAATCCCAATTTAGAGACTAAGACTAGCCAGGTATAACAGACCGGGAGAACCAGTGCATTGAGGGGATCCCAGGATCTGTGGGGGAAAAGAGACCACAGTCAGTCCCTCAGGGAAATTAACCAGTATGCACCACACTCATACATAAAACAATCATGGTAAAACATACATGAACAGTATCTACATCATGGATACAATTGTACATGACACATGCTGCTTAGGGCCAACGGAAGCCAGAGAGGTAACAATATATATATATATATCCCTCAAAAAGATAAGTGCCCCCAGGAATAATGCTAAAAAATGGCAGGCCACTAAACACAAATACACAATAACAAGTGTAAAAAGCACCCCATGCAAACAAGAACCCCCCCCCCCCAAAGAGAAGGGAGAAGGGACCGAGCGGGAGAAGGTGGCCAAGGGGAACCTCGGGACAGGGGCATCCCAAATCCGGATCACCATGCCGGATAGCCGCATTGCCCCACGCGTGGGGTCGAGCGGAGGAGATAAGCTCCTAGGCACCTAAAGTGCCATCTACCTTTGCCCAGCCAGCAGCCTAGGCTGGGAGGCTTCCGTTATCTAACTAGGCATAAAAAACACAATAGACTGGGCAGAAATAGACCAAAAGGGGGTGCCGGGGATTAACCCCGGCTACCTGCAAGCAGGAGACTTCTTTCTTCTGTCTTGTCGCCTCATGCAGAGAGAAAATACTGGGTGTTAAGTGGGAGGTCCCAGGTATATGTAGGCCGGAAGGGGGCTCGTTTTCAAGACTTCTCTCTGCAACGTCACCACCTGCTGGTGGAGTAACCCGATCGTAAGAATTAAAGGGGAAGCGGGGTGTGTGACACACTGAGAATAAACTAGCTCCTCCCGGCCTATATAGGGCAGGCTATACTAAGTAAAACCATGTAGAAGACAACAATAGTCACCGACGCAGTCGTAGTACAACAGTAGGGCGGGTGTGGTGCCCGGAATGGAAGAGGACGAGAAAAGAATTTTAGCAGTTAGTACACAAAATTTTCCATTTCTCATCTTTAGCACCACCAGTAGCAATGCGTGGGACGTCCAAAAGCAGTATCCTCATTAAGGTGGGACCGTGCCACAACAGTCAAAAACCAACTGTGTTGATAGCGGGGGGGCATTGGTCTCCCGAATTGGAAATTATATTAGGCGGCGGCCCATCTGGTCCGCATCATAGACTGGTGCAGACACGCTAACTATAAGCAATGGACCCATATTGAACAGGCCGAATCCCCTACTGTCCTTGCAGGTCTCCCCTGGATCACGTTCAATCACTTTCCAGCGCTGAATAAACACCCGACAATAGGCCCGACTAGGAGGATAGTGGCGAAGTGCTTCCCGGAGATGGACATCTCCCCTCCCCTCTCACCCCTGACTCCGGTTATTGGCCACCCTGACTTCCCGGTGAGTCTCTCTGATGCTCCCTTCCAGGCCTGGGCAAAACAAACTGCTTCAGAATTCAGCACTTGAGGGGGGGGGGGGCTGGGAGAGCTGGCTGGGGGGCTTTCTCTGCGGCCCCTCAGCGAGTGACAAGCACTCCAACTTTCCCACTACCAAAACTCTATTTCACGTACAATTCAGGTACCAAGAGCCTTAACCCCATTTGAGAAAATCTGCACGGGGATGGGTCATATTAAATGAACCCTATCAAGCAAATATGCAATGTTGGTGAACCCCCCTGACTCCTTTGTACCGTCCTTCGTGGAGGGGTGGGAGAGGGAACTCGGAAGTAATTTTTCTTTTGATCAGAGGTGAGCGATGTTCCAGCTTACCCACAAAACCTCTATATCTAATCGCTATCAAGAAGCCTCCTATAAAATTCTCTCCTGACTTCCTCTAAATTGGAGAGGATGTTTCCCTCTGCCTCCCCGCTATGCTGGAGGTGCTCGCAGGATAGGGGTACTACGATCCATATTTTCTGGGACTGCCCCGGGCTGTCAAAGTTCTAGGCCAATGTGAGGGTGATCGTCAAGCGCCTCATAGATATTGATTTAGGGGTTGACCCAGCAAGTTATCTCTTGAATCTAGCGCCCACTTCCCTGCAGGTTAGGGGAAAATCCCTCTTGGCCCCTCTTCTAAACGCAGCTAAGAGCTGCATCCCTGCTTGCTGGAAATCTTCGGAGCCTCCGACTACGGCTATGTGGCCGTCACGGGTTAGGGACATCTGCAGGATGAAGGAGCTCACAGCCTCTGAGGGATGACCTTGAGAAACACTGGGAGACTTGGCGTTCCTGGGTTCAGTTCACGGTATATGCGGAAAATTTCTCCAGGAGTGACTGGGGGCCGGCTGCAGGGGGAGTCTCTGCTGCCTACTTGACCCTTCCCCTCCCTTTCCTTTTTCTCCCTATTTCTCCTTTCCCTCCCTCCTTGGCCTGCTATCCCCTTCTCTATAGGCTTTTTCCCCTTTTTTCTTTCTTCTCTCTCTTCTCTGATGCACCTTTGGTGTGTCCTCGTTTCCGTTCTCAGTTTTGTTTGTGTTATGACTTTAAAAATGTAATAAGGAGGGGCGAGACGCAGGCGATGTCCGGAAAAACTTTATTATATGCAATGTGATGACAACCTGGGCAACTATTTAGAAGTAAATCGGTCATTATATAATCTCGTGTTCAGTCGCTTCTGATGCCATACTGATGTTGGCCTGTGCTTTGTGTCATCATTAACAAAAACGTAAAATAGAAAAAAAAAAAAAAAACAACTGCGTCAACATAACCAAGAACAATGGCACTGACACCTCAAGCTTAGACCTCTGAGAGGGGTTCACCGCCTTCTGCCAACACTTTATGTCCCAAAGTGGTGTTGGCCGATGTCCTGACATCAAGTCAGTAATACTTGGTGAAGGTGTGGAGACAACCAGGTCGTCTCCTTGCAGACCTGTTTCTTCAACACCTGGTGTTAGAAAGCCCAAGATGTGGCAATCGCCCTGGTAGAGTGAGCGGTGACTTGGAAGGGCGCAACCTATTCCTTGCAGGCGTAGGCTTGTATGGCCACCTGCTAAGAGTGGAACTGACAGCCCCTAGGCCCCTCCTTGGCACTTCTGGGATTACGAACAAGGCAACCGTCTTACGTACCTCTCGAGTAGTGGCCAAGTAATACTTTAATGCCCTGGCCACATCGAGGGAATGCAGTCGCTCCTTATGGCGCTTTGTCTTCAGGCAGCACCAAAAAAGGTGATCTGATGGAAAGCGCTGCCAACTCCGAAATCTGCCGGATGGAGGTGATCGTCACAAGAAAGGCTACCTTCAACATGAGCGTTTTCAGGGAAGCCTCCACCATGGGTTCAAAGGGGGGCACCTGAAGCACTGGAGGCAGAACATGCTCATTGCCCTGCATTAAGGTGCAGACTAACCTATGCTCTGCAATCGTCCATTGGTAAAAAGACAAGGCCAAGTCCAGGCCCTTAAGGGTCCCGGGGTGTAGGCTAGCATTCAGGCCTTGCTGGAGGAGCTCCAAAATTTTGGAAACCTAAAACCCCCTACAGAAGAGGCCCTTAGATTCGAACCAAGGCACAAAGCCCCTCCAAGTCCTGTAGTAAATTCTAGAGGAATTTTTCATGTGGGGGCTCACAAACTCCTCTCTTCCAATATGCTGGTTTCAACAGTCAAGCTGCTAAAGCCAGTGCTGGAGAATTGGGGTGCCACAGAGGACCCTGATGCAGAAGATCTTGGAGGTCTGAGAGTTGCCACGGGGGCTCCACTGCCAGGCTGACCAGATCCGCGAACCACGACCTTCTGGGCCAGTGTGGGGTGATTAGGATGATAGGAATCTGCTTGCAGCTGACCTTCTTTGACATGCAACCCATAGGTGTCAGTGGCGGGATTGCATAGAGCAGGCTGTACCCTGACCAGGGAATGACCACCTCTGGATTGTTCGATTGGGCTGAGTTGCAAAGAGATCCACCTCCCTGACTCAGGCAGCTAATTCAGCTTGCAAGTTTATTATATGAAAAGGAGCAGTGTGTCATTTAGCAATATAGGCAATTTTAGCAGCGCTGCTAGTGGGGTGGGCGGTTAGTGTGCGTGGCAGTGTGTGCATGTGTGCACGGTGGGCCCCCGTGATTTTAAAGCACTATATGTTTACATTTTTATTGTTAGTATTGTCCCATGTGTGTGCTGAAATTGGTGCAATAAAAATTGTTGTTTGCTCAGCAAATCATAGTTGTTTAGCATCACATACCTCCAATATAGTAACTGCTAAGCAAAACAGTTGGATGACTGATCCCCACACCCTCCTTCCCTGTCTACTACTGGTCAGACCTGCCTGCACTACTGGAATGTACCTTACTGCAGCTGAGATCAACCCCTCGGCCAAGGATGCATCAGCTTCTAAACCCCCACCCTGTAACAACATGAATAATGTCAGAATCACTAAAAGTCAAAAGGCTTAGCCCCCGAGAGGGCCCAACCTGACCAGGAAAAAATGTGGGGCAGCAGCCACACTGGAGTCGATCCTCAGCTCAGAAGAACCAGAAAGCAGTACAGGCGCTGCCAGTCAGAGATGTAGATGTAGCAGGGACCCTCGGGCACCACACAAGACTGTGGTGCCTTGTGCTGCTATTGAGAAGCGGGCAGAGCCATGGACCACGCAAATGCGGTCGCTCCGCCACCAATGTCAGGCATCTAGCGTGGGTCCTCAGGAACGCTGAAGCTGGTGAGAGGCTGGAACCCAGACGGAGATCCCACTCCCGGTCAGCACTGGGCTCAAAACAAAATAAATACAGACATCTTCACAGTCCCTTGCAATTGTAAGAAAACAACTGAGGAGATCCTGCCACAGCCTGCCCTATATAGGCTGGGAAAGCTAATTTCATTTCCTCTTTTTATCCCGTTTGAGATTAACCCATGTGTTACTACTGGTGTTGCCCCGGAGTGAAAGAGTGGAAGAGATGGGATATGGCCCCTCTCCGCAGTGGGAGTGAGAATCATAAGCGGTGGAAGCAGAGGGCATCATTACTCTGCCCACCTTCCCGGCTTCGGCCGGTGACTTCCAGTTTGTGGCAGCAGCAATCAGACGGCACGAAGGTAGGTGGTAAAAAAAAAAAAAAAGACCGCTTATAACAGTTCACAGGACAGGAGGGCCTGGTAAGCCGTAGCGGCCCACACTTGCACATTGGTGGGCGATGGGACACAGCATAATCACATTTTTTACAACCTGTTTTTTTTTTAAAGCGGAACTTATAACTTCTAATGCCCCTTAGTGATGAGTCAGGATGGGGGGGGGGGTTTAAAAATATAAAAAATAATGCTCCTCTCGAGCCCCATTGGTGGCTGCAGGAAAAGAGACAAAGCCGAACCCCCGGGGTCTGCATGTGGCCCCATCGCTGATTGACAGATGCATGCCCAGGATCCGGAGTGGTGCGGACGGCTAGCTATGGTATGGGCTTTTTTGTTGCATCCCCCCCCCCCCCAATCCTGCCTCATCGCCAGGGCAGGGGTTGAAGGTAGCTCATTAAATGAGTAAAGTTTTGCTTTAAGCACAGTTTTACTGTAATGGCACAGGTCGACCCAGGGGCTGTGGAGGAGGGGGGGGGGGGGGGGGGGCACGTGGCCCGGGTGCAGCCAGTCAGGGAGCATCGGGCGGGGGGGTTGTGCAGCTACAGTTGGCCAGAGTCCGAGGCCATGGCCGGTCCTAGATTCTCTTCTGTCATGCAACCGTTCCTGGCTGCTGCAGGGACATTAATTTTACCCCTATTGTCCTATAGGACAAGAATAGACTGGAAAAAAAAACTTACCTTATACTTGGCTTAATCTTCATACATTCAATCATCTCTTCAGTTTTTAAATCTATTTTCAAGTCTGTAATGAGCTTAATGAAATATTTTATGAAACATAAAGTTAGGCAAGTGATCATATCGTAGAGAGTATAAAGGCAGAGAGAGACTCTGCTAAAAAAAAACAGGAGGAGGGAATGAACAGTAAACAATGTCAGAGTAAAATTCGTATACATTTAGGGTATTTATTGTAAGCGACTGATTCGTTATTAAAGATACTAGCTTTACTTCATGCAGCAATGGCTAACAATTAACCACATCACTACATGCAGTGATGGCTAACAACCACAATACACAGAATCGACTTGATTCACTTTCTAGTAGAATCCAGAAACAATGATTTGTAAATTATTAAATGCAAGACATGTGACAGGGTTATTTACTAACATTAATTTATGAAATTAACCAATAATCAGAAAAGCTTATACTGATAGTTCTAGCAAAACCTAATGATAATATTAACCAAAACAAAGGATAGAGCCATCTTGGGCAGAGACCCATGATAGGCTTACATAGAGGCCTGAAGAGGCCGAGAAGCCCAAAGGTAAAAGGAGTGCTTACCTAAAACCAAAAGCATATACATGACGCAAACCCAGAACAGCGATACATAACTATCATCTCTTTAAAGGGAGTGCTTAACATAAAATACTTTCCAGGAGGTCTTGAAGACCGAGACTGAAAAATGCAATGCTGTAGAATTGTTTTTGATTATATCCAGTCCAGGTCTTCCCAGTGATGACATGTGGGTATTCCGCCCCCAGGGGGCGCTCGACTGCAAGATCAAAAGCTGCAGCTCCTCCCGGCCCCCTATAAAGGCAGGTGTCCCTCTATCATCTCCAGTGGTTAAAAAGAAGTAAACAAAAAGAGGACAGGCCGGGAGGTAAAGAAACCATGTTACTTCACATAGCTTCAGCTTGTACTCTCTCAACAAGACTTAAAGCGGACCTTCACTCTAAATAAGAGTCTATCTTATATGTTTCCCACACCCTGTACATACAGATTGCTCACATTAAAAATCATCCTACCTGCATCTACTGCATTTTATAAGCCTTTAAACATCCAAGATGGCAGCTTATGGAAGCTGCCATTTTTGCAGGCAGCCTGCAAACAGGAAGTGCCTGCAAACAGGAAGTGACTGTGCTGCTCTGCATTCTGGGACTGCTGACCTTTCCCTGACCCCAGCTCTGCTCTGTCTGAGCAAAGCACAGCTATAACCCGCCCCCCTGTACCTTATCCCACTCTCCTCTCCTCAGTAAGTGTGATGCTTCTGAGTCAAGATGGCGGCGCCCGTATCCTAAATTCCCGAACAGAGTTGCAGCCCAGTGGGGGAAAGTATAATAAATTAGTGACTAAACATGTAAAATATATTAATTTTAGATGTTGAGGAATTGTTTTTTAAGAGTTTGGGCTTTTCATTAAATCATGGTGAAGGTCCGGTTTAAGAATACAAAGTCCAATGAATAAAATATGGTAATCACCATAACAGGCAGGCAGGATAAGGAACAAAAGGGCGGGGTGGGACGACCTGGACTGGATATAATCAAAAACAATTCTACAGGTGAGTTTCACAGAATTGTATTTTTCCCTATATCCAGTCCAAGTAAGCTGCAGGTGAGGACCCTCTTCCGGGTCCTCAATGCTTCTAATGGCGGCGATAGCCGCCGCCTCTTGTGGGAGTCGGCAGCCGCCACCTTTTGTGGGAGGAGCGGGATGACGTCATCCTGCTCCTACTATACCCTCACCGAGCACCGCCATCTGTCAGATCCCGGTGGTGATCGGAGCAGGGCGGGTGTCAGGCGAGGAGGCTCTGATCGGAGCCTCCTTTCCTCGCATCCGCCCTGCGCCGATCACTATCGGCATCTGATAGATGTCGGAGCTGGCAGAGTGGCGAAGGGACAGCGACGCCCCCCCCCCGGGCTGCGCAGGCTTCAGGTGCGACCCCCTTCCAGGTCCTCACCTCTTCTATTGGCGGCAATGGCCGCCGCCCCCTAGCCCCGCCCATTGTGGGAGGGGCGGGATGCCATCATACTGCTCCTCCTATACCCCCTCTGAGCTCCAGCATCTGTCAGAAGCCGATGGTGATCGGAGCAGGGTGGGTGTGAGGTGAGGAGGCTCCTATACCAGTTCACAAGGCTGGGGGGATGGCAAGTCACCTGCGACTAGCCATGGCAACCCCAATTACCTGCCTCCCCAAAGCCCGGGGGGGGGGGGGGGGGGGGGGCAGAAGAGCCCGTGGCCACGGGCTATGCGGCCTTGTAGCCTGCAGGGCCAGGGGCCACAAAAGCTGGCCCCCAGGAGGAGGGACTCTATGTCACTTTTTTTCTCGATGTAACCCTTTGTAGTGTGGATGGAAGTTGTATTTTATTTGTAAATGTTATAAAGTACTTGTTTCAGTTAAGGGGGTCTCCTGGGCAGGAACGGGGGGCTACCGATAAATATGCGGGTACCGTTCTAATCGGTAGAAATAGGGCTTTCACATTCAATATGGTTTTCCTTAATAAAATACATTTTTATTTAAAATAAAAGTCAATTTTGTAAAAAAAATGTTTATTTTTTTTTTACTTAATAATATTGTAAAAAATTAAATAAAATTTACAAACAAGACATTTCATGTTAAAGCCTAAACTCTGCTGCAAAAAAAATATATATATAATTTTCCTGAAAATTTCAGCAAAAATGGCGCAAAATGGGGAAAAATGACCTGTCAACAGAGGGTGGCAAAATCTCAAGTAGGCGGTCAATTAAAAGGGTTAAAAGCAGCTATGCATGTTGGGTATTTTTCTGTTCGGGGGACCTTGTGCTTTCAGACTTAGCTTTTTTTTTTCTTGTTTGCATATTCATATTTTAGGAAAAGGTGTTTTTTATTCAGCTTTTTTATACATTTTTTTAGGGAAACCCTGCGCAACCAAAGAATTCTTTGAGGGATTAATTCCAGAAAAATTAGCCCACTACAACAAGCTGGGTACACTTAGAAAGCTTAACATGTGTACTTTCAGGGAATATATGGTTTATGGGGGATATTCCAAATGTTACGCACATGCTTTACTTTAGGGTGTTTGGCAACTCTTCCCTTGACAATAGCTATGCATGTTGGGTATCGTTCTGTTTGGGGGGATGTTGCTTTTTCAGATTAAACTTCTTTTTTCTTGTTTGTATATAGGTGTTTTTTTTTTAGGATTCTGCTTTTTTATCCTATTTTTAGGGAAACTCTTTGCAACCAAAAAATACATTGAGGGATTACTTCCAGAAAACTGTGGCCACATCAAAAAGCCTGCTACATCTAGAAAGGAATGATCTCACCGTTGACAGATTGATAAATGACTTTGGGTAATTGATTACCCAGCCGAAGGCCTCCAGGGTTGACAACACCGTCCGAGTATCGCTCTCGCCCTGCTGAAGGGACTGGGCCGCAATCAGCAAGTCGTCCAGATAGGGCAGCACATGAATGCCCTGGTTCCTAAGGACGGCCATGATGCCCGCAAGCACCTTGGTGAAAACGCGGGGAGCTGAGGAAATCCCGAATGGAAGTGCCACAAACTGGTAATGCTGATCCTCCAGAGAAAACCTCAGGAACTTCTGATGCCCCTGGAAAATCAGGATGTGCAGATAAGCATCCCTGATGTCCACCGTGGTCGTGAAGTTGTCGGGCCGAAGCGATCTCACTGCAGACCGTAAGGATTTCATGCGGAAATGTCTGACTCTTACAACCTGTTGAGACCCTTTAGGTCCAGGATTGGTCTTAAGGTTCCGTCCTTCTTGGGAACCGTGAACAGGTTGGAGTAGAAACCTTGACCCTGTTCCTGACGAGGCACAGGGCAAATCACACCTAATCGCAGGAGGTGCTGCACAGCCATTCTCAAACCCTGTGCCTTCAGTGGGTTTTGGGATATCCAAGACCGGAGAAATTTTGTGGGAGGCCTGACTGCCAGCTCTATTTTGTAACCGGAGGACACTACCTCCTGAATCCACCGATCCGAGACGCGCCGCCTCCAGACCTGAGCAAACAGCAGGGTGAGGGCGCCCCCTCATGCCTGAGGGGACTTGGCAGGGGGCTTGGACTTGGCTCCACATGCGGGATTGGGTCGGCCGCGGGACCTACCTCTACCCCAGGTATCTCTGCGGCCACCTGAAAATGAAGAGCCTCTGCCACCTCGAAAGGAACGATAGGCAGAGGGATTCCGAAAGGACCGAGCAGGCTTGCGTCTCTGAGGGAGTCTACCATCCCTGACCAAAAGGTCCAGGCGCTCCCCAAACAGCCTGTGCGCCACAAAGGGGATACTCGTAAGCGACTTCTTGGTCGCGGCATCAGCCGACTATTGCCACAGCCAGAGCGAGCGGCGGAGGGCAACAAAATCCAGGCACCAAGCCGGACCCCATCATCCATGGCAGAGACAACAAAAACAATGAATTCCAAGCAGGCCTTGAGTTCTTTATACTCCTCCGCCCGCTTGCGAGCCTTAGCTCTATCCACCAGGTGTCTCACCTCCTTTCTGATGGCCAGAGAGACAATCGCCGCGGCACAAACAAGTCACCAGCAAAGGTGTACGCATGGCAGACCAGCTGATCCATGCGCTTGTCAGCCGGGTCACGTAAGGAAGCAGTATCAGGTGATGGCATAACAGTAGTGTTGGAAAACCCCGACACAGGGGAATCCACTTTAGGAGGGCGAGACCAAAGCTGAACCAGCTCCTCAGGGAAGGGATACCGCCTATCCAGTCCCTTAGGCACCAACGGTAGCTTGTTAGGCCTTTCCCATTCCTTGAAAATCATATTAAAAAAATGGGCCTGCTCCGGAAAGACCCGCCTCTGTCTTTCGGGCCTAAACAAATCACCTTGCTTCCTCTTGGCCGCTCTGGGAGGAATGTCGGGTATATAAAGCAAAGCTTTATATAGAATAAGGAGGATCAAACCATATAAAAGGTATAAGCTATAGCTAGGGTGATCCTGTTAAGGCGGACATAAAAACTTATAAAAGAGATCTCTTGAGGTAATTTAGCAGCGCAATAGTAAAACTTACTGGTAACGGTTAAAGATAAATAAAAATTAATTATTATAATTACAATTAGAATAATCAATTAAAAACAATCAGATTAAACCTTATATCTTGCACTTAGCAAATTTAGCCACAAGAGGGCTCACTTCTACACCAATAATAACCTTTTAACCTTAAGGCAACCTAATAAACAATTCTGCTTAATTTCAATATTAAATTTATAGATTAAAAATAAAATAATTATCCCCAGTAAACAATGCTCCGACAATTATAAAATTCAACCAAAGATATTTGATAGTATAGTTCAATTACTGGACTGGAATTTAACTTGTTGGAATATGTATTCCAGCAAGAGATTTCCCAATGCCCAGCTAATTAACTATTAATTAGTAAGAACCATATGTCTGTACAGGGTTTGTAACCAAATTTCTATGGAAGGTCAGTTTCCAATCATGCAAAGCTTATGGGATATGGGGGGTTGATGTGCAGTCAATCAGGTGAGCTATGAGCTGAGATTCGTTCAGATCAGATAAGCTCCTCCAGCTTGGATGATCTGTGAGATCTGATGGTCCCTGTGATATCTGATGATCCCTCCCCTAGGAGCTATACACATTATATTTAAATTCCTTATCTAATTTCCTCCCCCTAACAAACATGAGGTCGTTGGGGGCGTGGCTAAGTGTCCAATGACCCAGACGGTTTGGGATCTGACCACAAGAGGTAAGTATAAGCTAATAAATGAATTTTGTACTATGTTGGAGGAATGAATGTATGCCTGACTAGGCAAAAACAAAACAATATGTACAGATATACCTAGATTCTCTCTCTATACAGGTCCTTCTCAAAAAAATTGTGCTAAAGTTCATTATTTTCCATAATGAAATGATAAAAATGTAACTTTCATATATTTGAGATTCATTGCACACCAGATTTAATACTGATGATTTTGCCATACAGCTCATGAAAACCCCAAAATCCTATCTCAAAAAATTAGCATATTTCATCCGACCAATAAAAGAAAAGTGTTTTTAAATAAAAAAAAGTAAACCTTCAAATAATTATGTTCAGTTATGCACTCAATACTTGGTCGGGAATCCTTTTGCAGAAATGACTGCTTCAATGCGGCGTGGCATGGAGGCAATCAGCCTGTGGCACTGCTGAGGTGTTATGGAGGCCCATGATGCTTCGATAGCGGCCTTAAGCTCATCCAGAGTGTTGGGTCTTGCGTCTCTCAACTTTTTCTTCACAATATTCCACAGATTCTCTATGGGGTTCAGGTCAGGAGAGTTGGCAGGCCAATTGAGCACAGTACTACCATGGTCAGTAAACCATTTACCAGTGTTTTTGGCACTGTGAGCAGGTGCCAGGTCGTGCTGAAAAATGAAATCTTCATCTCCATAAAGCTTTTCAGCTGATGGAAGCATGAAGTGCTCCAAAATCTCCTGATAGCTAGCTGCATTGACCCTGCCCTTTATAAAACACAGTCGACCAACACCAGCAGCTGACATGGCACCCCAGACCATCACTGACTGTGGGTACTTGACACTGGACTTCGGGCATTTTGGCATTTCCTTCTCCCCAGTCTTCCTCCAGACTCTGGCACCTTGATTTCCGAATGACATGCAAAATATGCTTTCATCAGAAAAAAGTACTTGGGACCACTGAGCGACAGTCCAGTGCTGCTTCTCTGTAGCCCAGGTCAGGCGCTTCTGCCGCTGTTTCTGGTTCAAAAGTGGCTTGACCTGGGGAATGCAGCACCTGTAGCCCATTTCCTGCACATGCCTGTGCACGGTGGCTCTGGATGTTTCTACTCCAGACTCAGTCCACTGCTTCCGCAGGTCCCCCAAGGTCTGGAATTGGTCCTTCTCCACAATCTTCCTCAGGGTCCGGTCACCTCTTCTCGTTGTACAGCGTTTTCTGCCACATTTCTTCCTTCCCACAGACTTCCCATTGAGGTGCCTTGATACAGCACTCTGGGAACAGCCTATTTGTTCAGAAATTTCTTCTTTTCTTACCCTCTTGCTTGAGGGTGTCAATGATGGCCTCCTGGACAGCAGTCAGGTCGGCAGTCTTACCCATGATGGCGGTTTTGAGTAATGAACCAGGCTGGGCTTTTTTAAAAGCCTCAGGAATCTTTTGCAGGATTTAGAGTTAATTAGTTGATTCAGATGATTAGGTTAATAGCTAGTTTAAAGAACCTTTTCATGATATGCTAATTTTAGGATTTTGGGGTTTTCATGAGCTGTATGGCAAAATCATCAGTATTAAAACAAAAAAAGACCTGAAATATTTCAGTTGGTGTGCAATGAATCTCAAATATATGAAAGTTTAATTTTTATCATTTCATTATGGAAAATTATGAACTTTAGCACTATATGCTAATTTTTTGAGAAGGACCTGTATATATATATATATATATATATATATATATATATATATATATATATTATATACATACACACACACACACACACCCCAGTACTATCCTCACATAATTCCTCAGCATCTACTGGAAATATATGAATAATTATAATTGTTATCCAGGGGGTAATTATTATGACTAATATTTAAGACATTTAAAACTTCATAATACAGATCATGAATATATTATTCACTAATACAATAATACAATTATATTAATACTATAGATCATTCCTTTTATACTGTGTATCTAAAAACAAAATACTAGTACATTTCCAGAAATTCTAAAATATCTACCAATCCTATATTTATGCATCAGGTATTAAACATAAAAATACAACCATTATCATAGCTAGTAATCCTAGTAATCAGTATGACATAATCTAACAATGTTAAAAATACAACTCTGTGAAGTACTCACCTGTAGAGTTGGTATTATATGCAGACAGCACGTCCTGCTCCAGTAGTAGTAATAACATGTGGGTGATCCTCCGCCTCCGGCGCCGTGCACTGCAGACATGTAGAAATCAAGCTCCTCCCGGCCCTTCATATACCGAGGGACCTCCCACAAATCCCCAGCATTGAAAAGCAGTGAGAAATAGAGAACAGGAGAAAGCAACCACCCAAAACTGGCAAAATATACAAAGATAACAATCACCAACAGGGGATCCAGAACAAGGTGAAACAGGGTGGGGTGGAGCAGGACGTGCTGTATGCATATAATACCAACTCTACAGGTGAGTACTTAACAGAGTTGTATTATTCTAAGCATACAGCACGTCCTGCTCCAGTAGTAGCAATAACATGTGGGACATCCAATAGCAGTGTCCATAAAGAAGGGTGGGATCCCCAACAGAAGGTAGCAGCAAGCAGTCTAAACTACTGCCGCCTGCAGAACCTTGCGGCCAAACACAGCGTCAGCTGAGGCCCGAACATCAACCTTGTAAAACTTAGTAAAGGTATGTACAGAAGACCAAGTAGCGGCCTTGCAGACTTGTTCAGAGGCCTGGTGCTGAAAAGCCCAAGAAGCCCCAACAGCTCTAGTAGAATGAGCAGTAAGACGAAAGGGGGGAATCTTCCCCTTAGTAGTATAGGCTTGAACAACAGCCTGACAAATCCATTTACTGATGGTAGACTTGGCAGGAGCCAAACCCTTCCTAGGCCCATGAGGCACAACGAAGAGAGCATCCGTCTTCCTAAAGGCCTGCGTGACACACCTGACCACATCCAAGGAATGCAAAACCCTTTCCTTAGGGTTACTAGGATTGGGGCACAAGGGAGGAAGTAGGATATCTTGATTCAAATGAAATGCAGACACAACCTTAGGCAGGAAGTCTGGCTTGAAGCGAAACACCACCTTGCCCCGGTGTCTCTCAAAGTAGGGAGGCTGAATAGACAAAGCAGTCAGCTCAGACACACGTCTGACCGAAGTAATGGCTACTAGGAAGACAACCTTGAGCGTGAGCACACCTAGGGCGGCCTCATGGATAGGCTCAAAAGGAGCCCCCTGCAGGGCCGACAACACCAAGTTCAGATCCCAAACCGGGTCCATAGGTTTCCGAGGGGGTCGCACATGAGTGACCCCCTGAAAGAAGGTCTTGATAAGAGAGTGATGGGCAAAGGTCTTCTGAAAGAAGATGGACAGGGCTGAAACCTGGCCCTTAAAGGTACTGAGCTTGAGACCTAAGTCTAGGCCATGTTGTAAGAATTCCAGCACCCTGGATACTAAGAATTCCCGGCAGGGAAAAGACCTGGATTCACACCAGTCAATGTAAGCCCGCCACACTCTATAGTATATGGCAGCAGAAGTCTTCTTCCTGGCCTGCACCATGGTAGCCACAACAGACGCAGATAAACCCTTTTCCATCAAGATGGAGGTCTCAATAGCCAGGCCGTCAAAGCCAGCGTTAGTAAATTGGGATGGCGTAGAGACCCTTGGGTCAGAAGGTCTGGTAACCTTGGCAGATCGCACTGATCTACTGCCATTTGAACCACGTCCGCGAACCACACTCTTCTTGGCCACCTTGGGGCCACCAGAATCGCGGGTACCCCTTCCAGAGCGATCTTGCGCAGCACTCTGCCCAGAAGGGGAATTGGTGGAAACACATACAGGAGCCGAAACTCCTTCCAAGACATTGACAGGGCATCCGTGGCCAGAGCCAGAGGATCCTGAGACAGGGATACAAAGCTCGGGAGCTTGTGATTGTGACATGACGCAAAGAGATCCACGTCTGGCACACCCCAACGGTGACAAAGTGACTGAAAAACCCTGTCGCAGAGGGACCATTCCCCCTGACGGGACGACTCACTGCTCACAGCATCTGCTAGCAGATTCTCCGTCCCCGGAATGTAGACAGCCGATATGTATTGTACATTGGTCTCTGCCCAAGTTAGAATCAGAGACACCTCCTGGAGAGCACCATTGCTCCAGGTTCCTCCCTGATGACTGATGTAGGCTACGGCCGTCCTGTTGTCTGAGCGTACCTGAACCGCCAGACCCTTCAGGTGCTGGGTCAATCGTTCCAGCACCAACCTGACCGCCCTGAGTTCCAGGATATTGATGGGAAGATGGGCCTCCTGAGGGCCCTACCTCCCCTGGAAGCGCAGGGACTTCCAGAAACCCCCCCAGCCCGAAAGACTGGCATCCGTCGTGACCATCTACCAGGAGGGAGCCAGGAAGGATCTGTCCCTTGTCAAATTCCTGTGGTCCAACCACCACGCAAGGGATTGTCTGACCGAGGGGGGAATCACCCAGCTGTCGTCCAGAGACGCTGGGTCCTTGTTCCATACTGACAGAAGGTGAAGCTGCAGAGTTCTCAGATGGAACTGGGCAAAGGGCACCGCCTCGAAGCTTGCCACCATCGAGCCACCAACTGCATTCCCTGCCGGATGGAGGGATGAGTGTTCGTGAGCAGGGATCTCGCCTGGGTTGTCAGAGCTTCCACCTTCTGCGGAGGAAGGAATATCCTTGACTGAACCGAGTCCAGAATCATCCCCAGAAACAGGGTCACTGAGGAGGGGGACAGAGAGGACTTTGGGTAATTGATCACCCAGCCGAAGGACTCCAGGGTGGACACCACCAATCGAGTGTCCAGCTCTGCCTGCCACAGAGACCGAGAGGTGATGAGAATATCGTCCAGGTAGGGCAACACGCGTATGCCCTTTAGTCTTAAGAGAGACATCACCCCTGCCAGCACCTTAGTGAAGACCCTGGGGGCCGACGTGAGGCCGAATGGGAGGGCCACGAACTGATAGTGCTGATCCAACAGCGCAAATCTGAGGAACCTTTGGTGCCCTGAGAACACCGGCACGTGCAGGTAAGCGTCCTTGATGTCCACAGATGTCATGAAGTCCCGTGGACGCAGCGAGGCAACGGCCGAGCGCAGAGTTTCCATACAAAAATGCCTGCTTCTGACAAACTTGTTTAGGATTTTCAAATCCAGAATGGGTCTGACTGACCCGTCTTTTTTGGGCACCGTGAACCGGTTGGAATAAAACCCCATGCCCCTGTCTCTTAAGGGGACCTCGCAGATGACCCCGGGCTCCAGAAGGTCCTGCACAGCCAGCCTCAAGACCCGAGCTGAGGCAGGATCCTGCGGGATCCGAGACCCGACGAACCTGGTAGGGGGCAGCACAGCGAATTCTATTTTGTAACCGGAGCAGACTACCTCCTGAATCCACCGGTCTGGGACGAGGCGTCTCCAGACATGCTCGAAGTGCTGTAGACGTCCCCCCACCCTGACGGGTGAGGGCGCCCCTTCATGCTTGGGGGGTCTTGGGGGGGGGCTTTGGGCCCCCAGGAGGAGCCGGGACGGCGTCCTCTGTTCTTGTTCCAGGGTTCTGAGCGCGACCCAGAGAAGGACACCCCTCTACCTTGCTTGGTCCCCCGGTAGGGGGTAGAATGGGAGCTTGGACCACAAAAGGGCCGAATCTGACGCTTGCGCTGGGGCAGCTTGCCCCCTTTGGCAAAGATATTCTTTCTCCAAACAGGCGCAGTCCTTTAAACGGGAGCCCCGTAAGGGCCTTCTTGGCGACACTATCAGCAGCCCACTGGCGTAACCAAACCGCACGGCGTATGGCCCCCACCAGAGCAGAGGATCTAGCGCTCAGCTTAACAGCATCGTCCGATGCAGATAAGATATAATTCACAAAGTTCTCACAGGTGGCCAGAGCATTGGCGGCATAAGAGGGCAAGTCATCCGCCCCTTCCAGAGCAGTCTTAACCACAGTCCTGAGCGCCACCGCCGTGATGGCTAAGGCGCAAACCGGGCAGAGCGACGCTCCCCCAAATGCAAAGGCATGACATGCCAATTGGTCAACTCGCCGATCCTCTAAGTCCCGCAGCGTAGTAGTGTCAGGGGAGTGCATAATAGAGGTATTGGACAGACTCAGAATCGGGGCATCGACCTCGGGCGATGTCCAACACTTAACCAGATCGGCAGGAAATGGATACTTCTGCCGAGGTGCCGCGGGAGGGGGAGAGAGGGATAAAACATCAAAGATCTGAGACAACAGTCTGTCAATGTCGTCCTGGGACCAAAGATCAAAGCCAGACTCCTCCTGACTCCTGGACTCGTCCTCGTAGGATCCTGAGTAAGAGAGCAGTTCCCCCTCCTCTGATGGGGACTGAGCATAGGAAAGCAGCAAATCATCAGATTCTACAGGTAGAATAGTAGCTTCAGGGTTCAAATGACGCTTCTTGGCAGTAGCCTTGCGCGCCAAGGAGCCAGCAATAAAGCTTTCCACACTGGCCAATCTAGAGGCCAAATCAGCGTGAGAATCCCCACTAGTATTGGGGGTTATGCTCAAGCTTGGGGGAGTAGGGGAAATAAGGCGAGGTGCGCGCCCAGCCTCAGACGACGTGGGAAGACCGGCTAGCGCCTGTTGAGCACAAGGTACGCAGACCCGTGAGTTGTCACTGCTGCTAGGTAAGACCCCACAAGCTGCACACAGACGGGCTTGTCCCAGGGGGATCCCGTTCGCAATGTCCTGGGATGCCTCCATATGGTGATTATTAAATTCAATGTGCCAGTAGGGATTGACGCTTTAAGCAACCCTGGATGCCCCTATAACCCGCTGGGAAGTGGGAGTAAAATCTGAAAAATGGACTGGATCGGGCGCTACGTCGGGCCAGGGGAAGCCACCGATGACCGCTGTCTGAAAGACACAAGGGGAACAGGGATGTCAGAGCAGAGCGCGAGGAAACAGTCTAGAAAAAAAAGATCGCCCATGAGGGCACTTACAGTCTGCGAGGGGAAGACCGTCTTCACCACGCGCATGTGAGAAGGAAATGGCGCCCAGCGAACCTCGAAGGGCGGGCAATAACGGTCGGTGACACGGAGCGCGCCAGGCCGAACCACGCCTCCCCCCCGGAGCGCGCGAAGCTAGAAGGCGCGCAGCCAATCCGGAGAGAATGTAGCTACGTCAGTATCACTTCAGAGAAGAGGTCTGACGAAGTGAGCGAGGGAAATTGAAAAAGGGTGCTGCTGTGTGCGCATAAGGCACAGTAAAAAGGCTGCGGTCAGTTTAAAATTAAGCAAGTGAAGCGCGCTCTGACACCCAGTAGCGGTAAGAGTCTAAAGTGTACTTAGGGCAAGGAGTAGGCCCATCAACACACAGCCCCCCCCCCCTTTTTTCCCCCACTAACGGGGGAATCTGGGAAGGAAGGTGACCTGAATAGAGGGTTCACCGTTAGATGGGGCATGGGGGCACTAGTGCGGGAGGGCATCCACTGAAGGCTCACCATTCGCCTTAACCGCCTACCCTATGGAGGGGGATTGCGATGGAGACTAGCTCCGTAAGCACGCTAGGTGCTGCCTACCTTCACCCGACCAACGCAGCCCAGGCTGGGAGGCATATTCTTAACAAGAAGGATGTGTGGAAATAGTTCCGCAGGTCCTCGGGCTGTCAAGCCCCGCTCGCCTGCGAGAGCGTGATACTTCATGTCTTCGCAGTTCCAGCACTGCAGAGAAATCTGGGGATTTGTGGGAGGTCCCTCGGTATATGAAGGGCCGGGAGGAGCTTGTTTTCTACATGTCTGTAGTGCACGGCGCCGGAGGCGGAGGATTACCCACATGTTATTACTACTACTGGAGCAGGACGTGCTGTATGCTTAGAATATACCATTTTGTGATTACTCACCTGTAAAATGGTTATTATAAGTATGTCACACACCCCGCTTCCAATATTCATGACATATGGGTAATGACCATTAGAGGGCGAACTTCTGCAGAGATGACTAGAAAAAAAAGGAGCCCCTCCCGGTCCATAAATACCTGGGACCTCCCACACATTACCCAGTATAGGAAAGCAGTAAGGGGACCAGGAAGAGCCAATCCAAAAATTTTTGAAACAATAAAAGGTTCACCATATAAAGGATCCAGAATATAATAAGGGCGGGGTGAAGCGGGGTGTGTGACATACTTATAATAACCATTTTACAGGTGAGTAATCACAAAATGGTATTATTCCAAGTGTGTCCAACATGGGTGGGGATCCCAAAAAAGGCAATAATGCACAAATTTAAACCACTGCAGCTTGCAGAACCTTGGGGCCAAAAACAGCATCCGCTGAGGCCAGCACATCAACCTTATAAAACTTGGAAATAGTATGAACAGAAGACCAAGTAGCAGCCTTACAAACTTGTTCAACAGAAGCCTGGTGCTAAAAAGCCCAAGAAGCCCCAACAGCACAAGTAGAATGAGCAGTGGTCTGAAAAGGGGGGACCCTCCCCTTGGCAGTATAGGCCCCAACAATGGCCTGACATATCCATTTACTAATGGTAGACTTGGCAGGCGGCAAACCTTTCCTGGGCCCGGAGGGCACCACGAACAAGGCGTCCGTCTTACGAAAGGAAGTAGTAGCCACCAAATAGTACTTCACACAACGAACCACATCCAAAGAGTGCAGGACCCTCTCCTTGTCATTGCTAGGTCTAGGACACAAGTAAGGGAGAACCACATCCTGCTTGAGATGGAAGGCAGAAACCACCTTAGGAAGGAAATCTGGCTTAAAGCGAAAGACCACCTCGTCCTGGTGTCTCTTAAAGTAAGGGGCCTGAATGGACAGAGCCACCAACTCAGAGACACGACGAACAGATGTAATAGCCACCAAAAAGGCAATCTTTTGTGTAAGCATAGAAAGTGCAACATCCTGCACCGGCTCAAACGGAGGCCCCTGGAGGGCCGACAGAACCAAATTCAAATCCCAAACGGGCAACAAAGGCTTTCTAGGGGGCCGCACGAGTGACCCCCTGGAAAAAAGTCTTAACCAAGGGATGCAGAGCAAAGGACCTTTGAAAGAAGACAGACTGCCAGGGCAGAGACCTGTCCTTTCAAAGTACTAAGCTGGAACCCCAGGTCCAGACCGTGTTGAAGAAAATCCCAAATCCTAGGAATCGAAAACACCCTGCAAGGCAATGCCCTAGCCTCACACCAGTCAATATAGGACCTCCAAGTCCTGTAGTTGATGTTAGAGGAAGATCTCTTCCTAGCTCTAACAAGTGTCTGAATCACAGCATCAGACAAACCTTCCTCCTTTAAGATGGAGGTTTCAGCAGCCACGCCGTCAAAGCCAGCGTTTGTAAATTGGGGTAACAAAGTTGACCTTGAGTGATCAGATCCGGAAACAGGGGCAACCTATACTGATCTACCGCCAGCCGTACGACGTCTGCAAACCAAACCTGTCTTGGCCACCTTGGGGCCACCAGAATTGCTGGCGCACCTTGCCTACCGTGGAGAAGGGGGGAAACAGATACAGAAAACCGAGATCCCTCCAGGCAAGAGACAAGGCGTCCACTGCCAGGGCCAGAGGATCCTGAGACAGAGACACAAATGCAGGAAGCTTGGGACGTGAGGCAAAGAGATCCACCTCCGGAATCCCCCACTTGTGACAAAGGGACCGGAATACCTTGTGGTTGAGAGTGATGGGGATGTGGGCCTCCCGAGGACCCCACAGCCCCTGGAACTGATGTTCCTTCAAGAACCCCCCCCCCCCCGCCCGACAGGCTGGCATCCGTGGTGACCGTCTCCCAACAAGGGGTCAGAAAAGAACTGCCCCTCAGAAGATTCCTTGGTTCCAGCCACAAATGAAGAGACTGCCGAACCAGGGGAGACATCAGAAATGACTGATCCAATGACAGCGGACATCTGTCCCAAGCCAACAGTAGATGGAGCTGGAGCGACCTCCTGTGGAACTGAGCAAAGGGGACTGCCTCGAAGGAAGCCACCATCAACCCCACCAGTATCATCCCTAGCCGGATAGACGGGCGAGGGTTGGACAGAAGACGACGCATCAGATCTTGAACCATCCGCACCTTCGACTGAGGTAGGAACACCCTGGTCTGGATGGTATCCAGATTCATGCACAGAAATGCAATCTCCCTTGACGGGAAGAGAGAAGAATTGGGGTGGTTGATCACCCAGCAAAACCTCTCCAGCGTTGACACCACCGTCCTGGTGTCTAGCTCCGCCTGTCTGAGAGAGGATGCCGTAATGAGGAGGTCGTCCAGATACGGCACAATGCGAATGCCCTGGGCTCTGAGAAGGGCCATTATACCCGCCAGCACCTTGGTGAACACCCTTGGTGCCGAGGTCAGCCCGAACGGGAGGGCCACAAACTGAAAATTCTGATCTCCCACCACAAACCTGAGAAATCTCTGGTGTGCTGGGAAGATCAGTACATGAAGGTAAGCATCCTTGATGTCTATGGACGTCATGAAGTCCCCCTGACGAAGAAAAAGGATGGCTGAGCGCAAAGTCTCCATGCGGAACTTCTTGGTTCTGATGAACCTGTTGAGAAGCTTCAAATCCAGAATGGGTCTTATGGATCCATCCTTCTTGGGCACCGTGAAGAGGTTGGAATAATAGCCCCGGCCTATCTCTGACAAAGGCACCGTGCATATGACTTCCATGTCCAGAAGATTTTGCACTGCCAACAGGAGCCCCTGCGCAGCCCGGGGGTCCGAGGGAACCCGAGATCTGAGGAATCTGGGAGGAGGCCGGTACTCTAACTCCAGTTTGTACCCGGAAGAGACCACTTCCAAGATCCACTTGTCTGTGACCTCCCGGGCCCAGACCTGGAAGAAGTCCCGCAGCCGTCCCGCCACCCGCAAGGGTGAGGGCGCCCTCTCATTGCTGAGCTGGCTTGGCAGCGGGCTTGGAACCCCAGACAGGTCCTGGACGGGCCCGTCCTCTGCCTCTGTTCCAGGAATCACCTCTGAAGGCAGAGTAGGCAGCTCCTCTGCCTGCTCTGGCCCCGCGAAAGGAAGGATTAAAGGAGCCTGCCCCCGAAAGGAGCGACGCTGCTTCTTGCGCTGCGGTAGCTTTCCTCCTTTCGCTACTGACTCCAATTTATCTCCAAACAGCCGCATACCCAGGAAGGGTAGCCCTGCAAGTGACTTCTTAGTCGCAATGTCAGCCGCCCACTGGCGCAACCAGACCGATCAGCGAATAGCCACCAGCAGCGCCGAAGTTCTGCTACACATACATATTGTGTCATCCAAGGCAGATAAGACAAAGGACATGAACAATTCCCACTGCATAAGTGCTGCAAATTCATCGCTGGCCGGGTTAAGCTGGGAACCACTCAACAGGCCCCTAACCACAAACCTGGTAGCCACAGGCGTGAGCACAGAAGCACAAACAGGCCGCAAGGCTGAACCCACGCTAGCAAAGCCATGGCAAGCCATTTGATCAATGCGTCGGTCCTCACCATCCTTTAGCGTGGTGGCGTCTGGAGAGTGCACAACAGATGTGTTGGACAATCCCAGAACGGGCACATCGACCTCGGGAGGGGAATACCAGCGCTTCACCGCGTCCATCCCTGAGGAACACCGGGAAGCCGGCTAGGTCTTTACCATTCCTTAAGAATCAGATTTTCGAAATGCTTCTGATTTGGGAACTCCAAACGAGGCTTAGAGGTCCCAAAAAATTCCCCCTTCTGCGGAGGAGACTCCGCCGGAGGAGAAATAGCCAGCACTTCAAATAAAAGGGCCAGGATCTTGGGGGTATCCACGGCATCCCCATGCACCTGCCCCATGCACCTGCCCAGCATCAGCATCCAAAAACTGCTGATCCTCAGAGCCATCAGATTCCGCAAACAGTTCCCCTTCCTCAAGTGGGGAATAATCAGACCAGTCAAGGGAGCCATAATCATCAAAATCCAGAATCGGCGCGGCCGGTGACAAATGTCTTCTCTTAGCCGGGGCCTTTCTGGCCACAGAGCTAGAAATCAATTTTTCGACTTGGCCAATCTAGCACATACATCAGATTGCGACTCCCCGCTAATGACCATGTCACCAGGGGTACGGATCCGGAGTGGTGGAGTAGGTGATGAGACCGGCGGCGCTGACCCAGAACCCCGACTGCCGCGTTATGGCCTGCTGTGCACATGGTATGCAAACCAGCACATTATCCCCCGTAAGGGACGCCCCACAACCCACGCACTGCCGGGATTGTCCCAAAGGGAGCCTGAGCCCGGTATTCATTGCGGAAAAGGGAGTAATGGAAGGGGAAGGTCCCCAACTACAGTAATAGAGAGTGGGGAAATGGACAGGGTCCCCCAAACCAGGGTCACCAACCTGGTAGCCGCCTACCCCCTGTTATGGGGTCTCACAGAGGAGCAAGGCTCCTATAAGTACACCTGTTAAGGTGTACCCTACCCTCACCCGGACCTGCAGCCTAGGCTGGGAGGCATAGGGGTTTAAAAGTAACTAGGTCCGGGCAGAAATAGGGACATAGATGGACGGGTGTGAACCCGGCATACCTGCAAGGAAGAGACAGTCATCTTCTGACTTGCTCACCGACTCCTGCAGAGAATACTGGGGAATGTGTGGGAGGTCCCAGGTATTTATGGACCGGGAGGGGCTCCTTTTTTTCTAGTCATCTCTGCAGAAGTTCGCCCTCTACTGGTCATTACCCATATGTCATGAATATTGGAAGGGGGGTGTGTGACATAATTGGAATAATATTATGTCTGACCAGAATTAACACACAAAGACTTCTGGTGTCTCCTGGTCCTATAAAAAGCCAGAAACCTCCCACAAATTCCCAATGTTGCAAAGCAGTTATACAAGAAGCCGGGAGAACAATAATGAAGAAAATCCCAAAAAGCCCAATTGAACAATCACCATACTGAGGTAACCAAGAATAATAATAATAACAAGGGAGGGATGAAACAGGACGTGCTGTATACTACAAAAACAATTCTACAGGTGAGTACTCACAGAATTGTATTTTTCCAAGTATACAGCACGTCCTGTTTCACTTAATCCTTACGTCTGGGACATCCAAAAGCAGTGTCCGTAAGGTAGGGTGGGATCCCCAAAAAGCAACGGCGCGCAGTTCAAACCACTGCCGCCTGAAGAACCTTGCGGCCAAAAGCAGCATCAACATCAACCTTGTAAAACTTGGAAAAAGTATGAACAGAAGACCAAATTGCGGCCTTACAAACTTGTTCAACAGAGGCTTGGTGCTGAAAAGCCCAAGACGCACCAATAGCACGAGTGGAATGAGCAGTAAGACGGAAGGGAGCCTCCTTCCCCTTAGCAGAATAGGCTTGCACCACCGCCTGACGGATTCACTTGCTGATAGTGGATTTAGCCAGAGACAAACCCTTCTTAGGTCCAGAAGGGAGAACAAAAAAATCATCAGTTTTCCTGAAGGATTCAGTAGCAACCAAATAAAACTTCACAGCCCTGACCACATCCAAGGAATGTAAATTCCGCTCCTTAGGATTAGGGCACAAAGAAGTAAAACAATGTCCTGGTTGAGATGAAAGGTAGACACAATCTTAGGCAAGAAATCTGGCTTAAACCGAAACACCACCTTATCCTGGTGTAGCTCAAAAATACAATTCTGTGATTACTCACCTGTAGAATTGGTATTATACGTATACAGCTCCAGTCCTGCTCCAGAGATAATTCCTTACGTTTGGGTAATACATCCTCAAGATGGCGCTAGACTGCAGAGACAGCAAAAAAGTGGCTCCTCCCGGCCCCTTATATACCCGGGACCTCCCACAAATTCCCCAGTATTGACAAGCAGTTAGCAAGAAGCCGGGAGAATAATAACCATAATCAAACTAACTTAACAATGATAACCATGATAATCACCATACAGAGGTACTAG
This sequence comes from Gastrophryne carolinensis, assembly GCA_027917425.1. NCBI lineage: Eukaryota > Metazoa > Chordata > Amphibia > Anura > Microhylidae > Gastrophryne > Gastrophryne carolinensis. Next base: position 65,669,989 of record CM051236.1, on the reverse strand, counting down.
AATAATGATAAGGGCGGGGTGGAGCAGGACGTGCTGTATACGTATAATACAAATTCTACAGAATTGTATTATTCTAAGTGTACAGCACGTCCTGCTCCAGAGATAATTCCTTACATTTGGGACATCCAATTGCACTGTCCGTAAGGTATGGTGGGATCCCCAAAAGCAACAACATGCAGTTTAAACCACTGCCGCCTGCAGAACTTTGAGGCCAAAAGCAGCATCAGCTGAAGCCCGAACATCAACCTTGTAAAACGTAGAAAAGGTATGAACAGAAGACCAAGTAGAGGCCTTGCAAACTTGTTCAACAGAAGCTTGGTGCTGAAAAGCCCAAGAGGCACCAATAGCACAAGTGGAATGAGCAGTAAGAAGAAAGGGAGGATTCTTCCCATTAGCAGAATAGGCCTGAATCACAGCCTGACGGATCCACTTGTTGATGGTAGACTTAGCTGGAGCCAGACCCTTCTTAGGACCAGAAGGGACCACAAAAAGAGCATCAGTCTTTCTGAAGGGTTCAGTAGCCACTAAATAGAACTTCCTGACCACATCCAAGGAATGTAAAGCCCTCTCTTTAGGGTTACTAAAATTAGGGCACAGAGAAGGCAGAACAATGTCCTGATTGAGATGAAATGCAGACACAACTTTAGGCAGAAAAATACCATTTTGTGAATACTCACCTGTAAAATGGGTATTATAAGTATGTCACACGCCCCGCTTCAAGACATTCATTACATGTGGGTATACTGACCTGTAGATGGCGATCTTGCAATGATGTCAATAAAAAAAAATACCATTTTGTGAGTACTCACCTGAAAAATGGATATTGTTGGTGTGCCACACACCCCGCTTCACCTCTTAAATATTCATCCATTAATGGGTTAATCCACCGCCAGGTTACGTAGTGCAGAGAGGAAGTCTTGTAACGAGCCCCCTTCCGGCCTATATATACCTGGTACCTCCCTTCAATCACCAGTATATTAAAAAGCAGAAAGACAAGGTACCAGTATTCCACCGGTAACCTCAAAATCAATTTTGATATAAATAAAATGCTTCACCATATAAAGGCTTCAGTAATACCGAAAAGGGTGGGGGTGAAGCGGGGTGTGTGGCACACCAACAATATCCATTTTTCAGGTGAGTACTCACAAAATGGTATTATTCTTGGTGTGCCACACACCCCGCTTCACCTCTTAAATATTCATCCATTAACCCTTTAAGTGCCAGCCTACCTGGAGTTTTTGTCACACTCTGTTGCCAGACCATTTTGCACTATTTTGCGCTCCCCATGTTCAAATGTGATTTTTGAAGGGATTTCCAGGGATTTCCCAGGAAAATGATATATTGTTTTTTTCAGCAGAGTCTGGGCTTTAACATGAAATGTCTTGTTTGTCATTTTTTAGGTGTATTCTCAATATTTTTGGGTGAAATATGTGCAAAAAAAAAAAAAAAAATTTTTACATATTGTAGTTTTTTTTGTAATAAAAAATGTAAGTTTGTCAATGAAATCTTATTGCGTGTGAAATCCCAATTTCTCCCGGTTACAGCGGTACCACATATGTATAGGTAGACACCCTTTCCTGCCCAGGAGACTCCCCCAAACTGAAACAACGCTTTAGGGGATTTTCAGATAAAATACAACTGTGCTACGCAATATGCGCACCTTGCAGTTTTTCCAGAAAAACAACCCTTTACATTTGAAATACCCCCAACAAACTATATATTCTCTGGAAGTACACACCTCAGGCTTTCTAGGCGTACCAGGCTTGTTGATGTGGCCATAGTTTTCTGGAAGTAATCCCTCAATGGATTCTTTGGTTGCAAAGAGTTTCCCTAAAAAAAGGATAAAAAAGCAGAATCAAAGCCACATTTTCCTAAAAAAACTATATACAAACAAGAAAAAACAAGTTTAATCTGGAAACGCAACATCCCCCGAACAGAACAATACCCAACATGCATAGGTTCTGTCAAGGGAAGAGTTGCCAAACACCCCAAAGTAAAGCATGTGCGTAACGGTAATTTTACTTGAAAATTTCAGCTCTGCAGACAAAGTGCGCACCTTGAGATTTTTCAACCAAAACAACCCTTGACATTTGGAATATCCCCCATAAACCATATATTCCCTGAAAGTACACACGTTAAGCTTTCTAAGGGTACCCAGCTTGTTGTAGTGGGCTCATCTTTCTGGAAGTAATCCCTCAAAGAATTCTTTGTTTGTGCAGGGTTTCCTTAAAAAATTTATAAAAAAGCTGAATAAAAAACACCTTTTCCTAAAATATAAATATGCAAACCAGAAAAAACAAGCTAAGTCTGAAAGCGCAAGGTCCCCCGAACAGAACAATACCCAACATGCATAGGTACTATTAACCCTTTTAATTGCCAGCCTACTTGAGATTTTGTCACCCTCTGTTGACAGGCCATTTTTCCCCATTTTGCGTCATGTTTTGCGCCATTTTTGCTGGAACTTTCAGGAAAATTATATATATATTTTTTTTGCAGCAGAGTTTAGGCTTTAACATGAAATGTCTTGTTTGTAAATTTTTTTTTTTTTTTTTACAATATTATTAAGTAAAAATAATAAATAAATAAATAAAAAATGTTTTAAAAAAATTGCCTCCTTTATTTTAAATAAAAAATGTATTTTATTAAGGAAAATCATATTGCATGTGAAAGCCCCATTTCTACCGATTAGAACGGTACCACATATTTATCGGTAGCCCCCCCGTTCTTGCCCAGGAGACCCCCCTAACTGAAACAAGTATTTTATAACATTCACAAAAAAAATACAACTACCATCCACACTACAAAGGGTTAAATCGAGAAAAAAAATGACATAGGGTCCCCCCTCCCAGGGGAGGGAGACCCCATTTTTTTTTTGATTTTTAAGGGTTAAAAACCCTTAAAAATCAAAAAAAAAATTGACGTGGGGTCCCCCTTACCCAAAGTAACCAGCCCGGGACCAGCTATGGGGGCTTGTAGGCACAGAGTGGGGGGGCCAGCTTTTGTGGCCCCCCCACCCTGCAGCCTACGAGCCCACATAGCCCATGTGGGCCCGGGCTCCTCTGCCCCCCCCCGGCCTTTGGGGAGGCAGGTAATGGGGGTGCCGGGGGTTAATGGCAAGCCACCCGCTAGCGCTGGTGGCTTGCCATCCCCCCAGCCTTGTGAACTGGTATAGGGGTCATGGACCCCTTACCAGTTCACAAGGGGTTAAATGTAAATAATCACACAGACACAAGCAGAGAAAAAATATTTTATTAATTTTTTTTTTTTTTTTTTTTTACACTGTACTCACCTCCCATCCATCCTGGAGCCCTCTGTCCCTCGGCGATCACTGGCTTCTGCTCACTTGCTAGAAGCCTTTTATAGCTGCTGGATGACAGAACACAAAGGGTTAATCAAAAAAAAAAATGACATAGGGTCCCCTCTCCCAGGGGGGGGGACCCCATTTTTTTTTTTATTTTTAAGGGTTAAAAACCCTTAAAAATCAAAAAAAAAAATTGACGTGGGGTCCCCCTTACCCACAGTAACCAGCCCGGGACCAGCTATGGGGGCTTGTAGGCACAGAGTGGGGGGGCCAGCTTTTGTGGCCCCCCCCACCCTGCAGCCTACGAGCCCACATAGCCCATGTGGGCCCGGGCTCTTCTGCCCCCCCCCTGGCCTTTGGGGAGGCAGGTAATGGGGGTGCCAGGGGTTAATGGCAAGCCACCCGCTAGCGCAGGTGGCTTCCCATCCCCCCAGCCTTGTGAACTGGTATAGGGGTCATGGACCCCTTACCAGTTCACAAGGGGTTAATAGTAAAAAATCACACAGACACAGAGAAAAAAAAAACTTTATTTTTCTTTTTTTTACACTATACTCACCTCCGATCCGACGTCCCTCGCCGCTGTATGTCCCGCGCCGCTGTCACTGACAGATGCCGGTGGTGATCGGCGCAGGGCGGGTGACAGGTGAGGAGGCTCCGATCGGAGCCTCCTCACCTGACATCCGCCCTGCTCCGATCACCACCGGCATCTGACAGATGCCGGAGCTCGGAGGGGGTATAGGAGGAGCGGGATGACGTCATCCCGCTCCTCCCACAATGGGCGGAGCTAAGCGGCGGCGGCCATCGCCGCCATTACAAGAGGTGAGGACCCGGAAGAGGGTCCTCACCTGAAGACTGCGCAGCCCAGGGGGGGGATCGGACCCCCCCCCTGGTGAAGAGGAGACCCGGACAGAAGGCTCGGGCGCGGAGGTGAGTAAATGACAGTTTGTTTTTTTTTTTTTTTACAGCGCCGATGTCAGCGCTGGAAACGGGGGGGGGGGGGCGGCTGGTTTCGGGCCCCCCCCTGAAGACGGAGGACGACGGGGGGCGATCGGATGCCCCCCGCAGGAAGAGGGGACCCCAAGCTTCACGGGGATACCGGAGGTAAGTGTTTTTTTTTTCTATCTTTTTAACTGTTTGTGGGAAATGCCAGGCACGTAGTTTCTACGTGCTTGGCACTTAACGGTAGGAGAGGCAACCACGTAAAAACTACGTGCTTGGCATTTAAAGGGTTAATGGGACATCCAAAAGCAGTGTCCACAAGGGAAGGGCATCTCAAGGCCAGGTGAAGCATAACTTAAATGACTGCAGTCCGCTGAGGCCCGCACATCAACTTTGTAAAACTTAGAAAAAGTGTGAACAGAAGACCAAGTGGCGGCCTTACAAACCTGTTCAACAGAAGCTTGGTGCTGAAAAGCCCAAGACGCCCCAACGGCACGAGTGGAATGAGCAGTGATACGGAAAGGGGGAACGCTTCCCTTAGCAGAATAGGCCGCAGTAACGGCCTGACGTATCCACTTGCTAATCTTAAATTTGGCCGGTGCCAAACCCTTCTTAGGCCCATGGGGCACAACAAAAAAGGAATCCGTCCTACGAAAAGGAGACGTGATAATCAAGTAGTACTTAACACAGCGTACTACATCCAAACAATGCAAAACCCTCTCTTTGTCATTCTTAGGATTAGGACACAAGGAGGGAAGAACAATATCTTGGTTCAAATGAAAAGCAGAAACAACCTTAGGAAGAAAGTCTGGTTTGAACCGAAAGACCACTTTATCCTGATGCCTCTCAAAGTAAGGCGCCTGGATAGACAAGGCCGCCAACTCTGAGACACGCCGGACCGAAGTGATCGCTACTAAGAAGACAATCTTCTGAGTCAGGGTAGACAAAGCAATATCTTGCAAAGGCTCAAAAGGAGGAGCCTGAAGAGCCGAAATAACCAAATTCAAATCCCAAACAGGGAGTAATGGTTTCCTGGGAGGCCGCACATGCGTAACCCCCTGGAAAAAAGTTTTAACTAAAGGTTTAAGCGCAACACGCTTCTGAAAAAAGATAGATAAGGCAGAGACCTGCCCTTTCAACGTACTTAGCTGAAGACCAGAGTCCAGCCCTGATTGTAAAAGCTCCAGAATCCTGGAGACCGAAAAGACCCTACAAGGAAAAGATCTTATCTCACACCAAGCGATATAGGCTTTCCAAGTCCTATAGTAGGTGATGGAAGAAGACCTCTTCCGGGCACTGATCAGAGTCTTAATGACAGAATCAGAAAGACCCTCCTCCTTCAGGATGGAGGTTTCAGCAGCCAGGCCATCAAACCCAGCGCTGGTAAATTGGGGCAACACAATTGACCCTGAGTGAGCAGCGGGCCGAAGAGGCAGAACGAACTGGACCACTGCCAGCCGAACGATGTCTGCGAACCTCACTCGTCTTGGCCACCTTGGGGCCACGAGAACGGCGTACACCTTTTCCAGAGCCAACTTCTGAAGAACCCTGCCCAGCATGGGCATCGGAGGAAACAGGTATAGAAATCCCAGAGCTCCCCAGTTCAGGGACATAGCGTCCATTGCCAGAGCCAGAGGATCCTGGGAGAGCGTCACGAAGTTCGGGAGCCTGTGATAGTGATGAGGGGCCAACAGGTCCACCTCCGGGGTCCCCCATTGGAGACACAGTGAGCGAACCACCCGAGAATGGAGAGCCCATTCTTCCAGACGGGGAGAGCCCTTGCTCAACCGGTCCGCTACCTGTTTCATCACCTCTGGAATGTAAACCGCCGAGAGACAAGGAACATGGAACACTGCCCAGGTCCGGATCAGGGACACTTCTCTGAGAGTACTCAGACTGCGAGTCCTTCCCTGAAGACCGACGTAAGCAACCGCTGATCGATTGTCTGAACACATCTGGACCAGAAGGCCCAGAACGTACTGAGTCAGGAGAGCAAGCACCTGAAGGATGGTTCTCAGATTCAGAATAATGATGGGTAAGTGGGACCTTTAAGGTCCCCACCGCCCCTGAAACTGCAGCTCCTTCCAGAATCTGCCCCATCCCGACAGACTGGCGTCTGTGGTGACAATTTTCCAAAGGGGGGTCAGGAAAGGCCTGCCCTACACAAGATTGGTCGAGACCAACCACCACAGGAGGGACTGCCGTACACGGGAGGACAACTGGAAGGACTGATCCAGCGACTGAGGTTGCTGGTCCCAACACGCTAACAGAAATAGCTGAAGCGTTCTCGTGTGAATTTGGGCAAAAGGAAGACGCACTCTGTTTTGATGAGAGTTCAGGCCGGGATGAACCGACCCACGAACGAACCGTGAAGGAGGGTGAGACTCGAATTCCAGGTCGTAACTGGCCGACACTACCTCCTGGAACCATCTGCCTGGAACCACTTGGTTCCAAACCTGGGAGAAGTGTCGCAATAGTCCCCCCACCCGCACGGGTGAGGGCAGCCCCTCATTGCTGAGTGAGCCTATCAGCAGGTTTGGGTTTGGTGCCCCAGGACTGAGTGGGCCGGCCACGGCCCCTCCCCCGAGTCCAACCTGCGCCACTGGTAGCGGGAAAGGAAACACCCCTGCCCGCTCTGAATCCTCGAAAGGAAGGCCTACCGGAACCTGCCCCCCCAAAGGGGACACGAGGCCTCTTGCGTTGTGGCATCTTACCACCCTTTGCGACTGAATCAATTTTCTCCCCGAACAGACGCAACCCCAAAAAAGGGAGAGCTGTGAGCACCTTTTTGGAAGCCGTGTCCGCAGACCACTGACGGAGCCATACTGACCTGCGAATAGCCACCAGCATAGCTGCTGCCTTGCTACTCATAGTCAGCGCGTCGTCCTGAGCGGCCAGGACATAAGCCACAAAAGATTCACACTGCTTAAGCGCAGTGAACTGTTTGCAAGCGGGATTAAGATCCTCATATAGCCCCTGAATTAAGGACTTAATTGCCAATAGAAGAAGGGCTGAAGCACATACCGGGCGCAACGCTGACCCGGAATAGATAAAACCATGGCGCACGTATTGGTCAATCCGACGATCTTCCCCATCTTTAGGGACAGTGGTCTCAGCAGACTGTACCATAGCCATGCTGGAGAGCCCTAGTACAGGGGTATCGACGTCAGGAGGGACAGACCAAAGCTTCACCAATTCTGGTGGAAAAGGATAACGCTTTTCCCAACTGGAAGGAATTCCAGATAACCGCGTGGGATGTTCCCATTCCTTAAGAACCACCCTCTCAAAGTGGTGTTGTCTGGGAAAAACCAAACGCGGCTGAGGCTCCTTAAACAACTGACCCTTTGGCAGGGCGGCCGCCTCAGGTGGATCTAAACTCAAAATTTTAAACATTTAAGCCAGAATGGAGGGGGTGTCAAAAACAACCCCCTCTGACCAATCGCCAATCACATCAGCCTCAAGCTGACCTGCAGGCTCATCTGACTCTGACGGGAATTCATCCTCGTCCGGGGATCCATCGGACCATTCCACAGGTTCACATAGCTCGTCCTGTGGAGCCGAAGGTACCGGAGTCAGGTGCCTCCGTTTTGCAGCGGCTTTTAACGCTGCTTTAACGGGCACTACTTTCCGGGGGTTGGGCTGTGCCGCCGCCTCGGAATGCGAATCCCCACTTTTGACAGTGTCATGCGGGGTCCGGAACAGGGCGGGAGAGGTAGGAGATGATGGAGGATGCGATGGGCCCGCAGCCGAAGCAACGGACTGGCGCGCAATAGTCTGCTTTGCACAAGGGATGCATCATCAGCTGGGAGTGGAACCCCACAACCTACGCACCCCCCCGAACGGCTCAGCAGAACCGTTTCCGGAAATTACGGAAGCCTCCATATGGTGATTTATGGTATTCGCAATACTTGGGACTTTTAAGGCATAAGCCAACCCGGGATGCCCCCTTTATTAGTAATGTCCCGGAAGGGAGGATTTTTTTTTTTTTTTTTTTTTTTTAAGTTAAGGTCCCCTTTAATAAACTATATATATATATATATATATATATATATATATATATATATATATATATATATTTATATATAGTCTATATGTATATACATTTAATAGATATCCCAATAATTAGCCAGGCACATAGAGCCGGAGGGCCACCATAAGCAGGGATCCCAGGATCTGCAAGGAAAAGAAAACCATCAGATCCTCACATGTGTATAAGAAACATATAAGCATGGCACCAAAGTGCCTTTAAATATGAGCAAAATCATGCCCCCTTAATAAAAAGTGACTTCCCACAATATCACTACAAAGAAATATACATTCCCCACTTAACAGCCCCAACGGGTGGGGCCGCTTACCTGGTCCAGCGAAGGCAGCAGCCGGAGCAAGACTGCAGCCAGCAGCCAGCACAGAAGACTAAGTGCGGCCGCGCGCCCACGCGACTTCCTGCTTTTGAAGGGAAGTAAACGATGGGCCCGCCGCATGACGTCGGTGCCGCGCCCCCGATGCCGCGTCATCGGGACCCCCCCCCCCCCCCCTACGCCAATCAGCTGGAGATCACTCTCAGATGGGCCACTACACGTGCGCCCAGGCGGCGGAGGATAATAACAAAGACCGCATGGCGCAGCCTAAAAGAGTACCTAAAATGCCAGGCGGGGAAGAGGGGAGGGGGTAGGGGGCCACAAAGCAATAGTCTGCCAAGAAAAGTGGCCAGCCCCTACCCAGCGCAGTCTGCCCTTCAAGCAGACCAAAACCAAAGGTATACACATGCTGAATAACAGTGAATGCATAACCAGAATATACACACATGTTGAATAAAGTGATACAAGTAAAACACGCATACATAAAGCATACCCTCAAACCCCCCCCCCCAGTGAAGGGAGAAGGGACCGTAATGGGAGAGAAAGGGGCTACGGGGACCCTCGGGACAGGGGCATCCCATTTCCGGATCACCATGCCGGATAGCCGCATTGCCCCACGCATGAGGTCGAGCGGTAGGAGATAAGCTCCTAGGCACTTAAAGTGCCATCTACCATTTGCCCGGTGAGCAGCCTAGGCTGGGAGGTTTCCATTCCACCATAAAGGTATACAAACTCAAACCGGGCAGAAATAGACCAAAAGGGGGGTGGCGGGGTAAGAATACCCCAGCCTACCTGTAAGCAGGAGACTTCCATCTTCTGACTTGTCAGCAAGCAGAGAGAAAAATACTGGTGATTGAAGGGAGGTACCAGGTATATATAGGCCGGAAGGGGGCTCGTTACAAGACTTCCTCTCTGCACTACGTCACCTGGCGGTGGATTAACCCATTAATGGATGAATATTTAAGAGGTGAAGCGGGGTGTGTGGCACACCAAGAATAGTAAGACCCTCCCAGTCCATAAATACCTGGGACCTCCCACTCATTCCCCAGTATAAAGATAGCAGTAAGGTAAAGGGACCAGGAAATCCAATTAACACTAACAAAGGTTCACCATATAAAGGATCCAGAATACCAAAGGGCAGGGTGAAGCGGGGTGTGTGACATACTTATAATACCCATTTTACAGGTGAGTATTCACAAAATGGTATTATTCTAAGTATGTCACACACCCCGCTTCAAGACATTCATTACATGTGGGACATCCAATAGCAGTGTCCATAAAGGGCAGGGATCCAAAAACAAGGCAACAATGCACAAACTTAAACCACTGCAGCTTGCAGAACCTTGCGGCCAAAAACAGCATCCGCTGAGGCCCGCACATCAACCTTGTAAAACTTGGAAAAAGTGTGAACCGAGGACCAAGTAGCAGCCTTACAAACTTGCTCAACAGAGGCCTGGTGCAGGAAAGCCCAGGACGCCCCAACAGCACGAGTAGAATGAGCAGTAACACGAAAAGGGGGACTCTTTCCCTTAGCAGAATAGGCCCCAACAATGGCCTGGTGAATCCATTTACTAATGGAAGACTTGGCGGGAGCCAAACCTTTCCTAGGCCCAGAGGGCACCACAAAAAGGGCGTCAGACCTACGAAAAGAGGAAGTAGAAACCAAATAGTACTTCACACAGCGAACCACATCCAAAGAATGCAAAACCCTCTACTTGTCATTGCTAGGCTTAGGACACAAGGAGGGTAGAACAATGTCCTGATTAAGATGAAAAGCAGAGACCACCTTAGGAAGGAAATCTGGCTTGAAGCGGAAAACAACCTTGTCCTGATGCCTCTCAAAGTAAGGGGCCTTAATGGACAAGGCCGCCAACTCCGATACACGCCGAACGGAAGTGATGGCAACCAGAAAAACAACCTTCTGAGTAAGCGCAGAGAGTGCAATATCCTGCAAAGGTTCAAAAGGAGGACCCTGCAAGGCCGAAAGAACCAAATTCAAATCCCAAACTGGAACTGCCACTTCAGCGTACTAAGCTTACGCGGGGCAGACCCAGCAATACGTTTTTCAATGCTGGCCACCCGTGCAGCCAAATCAGGTTGAAACTCCCCACTGGTATGCACCTCGCTGGGGGTCCGATGTAAGCGGCCCAGGCCCAGCAACAGATAATCCAGACTGCAGCGCAAGCACCTGCTGGGTGCAGAGTACATACACCCTGACATCATCACTTATAGGGGATACCTCACACGCGACACATAGCCGGACTTGTCCCGAAGGAACCGGAGGCCCATTATCCCCAGAAGCCTCCATATGGTGATTTGAATGGCACAACAGACCAGTAAGGGATAACGCTAATAGTAGCTACCCGGGATGCCCCAGTGACCCGCTAGGGAAGTGGGAGTAGTGACGGGAGAAGGCCGGGAGAAACCACAGAGCTGAAGTTTTAACCCGCCTGAAAGACATAAAACACATTCCCATCAGCATATAAGATAATTAGGATAAATAAGATAACAAAGAGACTACCCCGCAGGGGTACTCACAGACCGCCGACAGTCAACAGCACAAGCAGCACAGCAGCAGGGAAAAAATGGCGCCTGCAGAGACCTAGAAGGGCGGGCCGTGGAGACGTGATGCAAAAGGCATCATCAACAGAGCCCGCCCCCCTCCGAAGAGCGTGAATCGCGTCCCACGTGATTTGGCCGGCGAATCGCGGCACCGCCACCTCAATGTTGCCGCCGCCCACGGAGCGCGGTACAAGCGTGCGGCGGCATACACGGCGAACAAAGTAAAAACACACAGTAAAAAGAGCACATCAGTCTGAGGGACCACCGCCTCCCTCCCCCTCGGAGATCTCCCGGAGGGAGAGAGCGAGGCAGGGAATAAGGAGGCACACGAAGTAACCGCAGAGACCATAAGAGGGAAGAGGGGGGAGGGCAAGATGAAGGGAGCACTAAGGGGAGAAGGGTCAAGGCACAGAAGCCGGGCAACCCATAGTGCAGGGGGGGCATCCCAAAGGCTCACCATCAGCCTAAACCGCCTACCCTGTCAGAGTAGGGACTGCGGTAGGAGCAGCTCTCCTCAGCACCTATCCTGGTGCTACTAACCTACCTTCACCCGAACCTGAGTCAGCCGAAGCTGAGAGGCAGTGGAATGGATAGGAATGGGTGCGAATAGTCTTGCAGGGCCGCAGGCAGATAAGCCCCTTCACCTGCGCCACATGGAGAGCTATCTTCTATCTTCTCAGCGCAGGACTGCAGAAAGAACTGTGAATTTGTGGGAGGTCCCTGACTTGTATGGGACCGGGAGGAGCCACAAGCTGTTTTCTGCAGTCCAGCACCATCTTGTGGATGTATAACCCATGTGTAAGGAATCTTCTGGAACAGGACGTGCTGTATACTTGGAATAAACAATTTAACTGTGCTGTGCATGGAGGGTAAACCATATAGAAGGAATTGTTTAATTATGTTCCAGTTCATCTCCTTAAACAGGGAATGCTAGTATTTGGTAAAACCCTTACAGCAGAATAAACATTCATTTAAAATTCATTTGCTACTTACCTGATTTAGGTCGCAGTACAAAGAAAAATCTGGTATTTTTTTTAGCCCTTCCGCACACGCCACTTTCTTTTCTAAATTAGATATTTGTTTTCCTATGGCACTTACAGCTTTTGCAATGTTTGCGTTAGAAAGAGAAGTCTCTTTTTTGACTTGAGCAAATAAAGCATACTTCCTAAAAATAAAGAGGGAAAAAAACACCTATCAATTTACCAACTTTAGTTCTATTCCTATTTTCTTTTCTCAGTTCCCACAGGGAGATCCACAGCGATTGACTTACTTATTAGCTTATAGCTCATATCGTAGGTGGAAATGGAGCTCATCTGGAAGTTTTTTTTTCAACTAATTCTTTGCAAAATATCAGGGGAAGAGGAGGTAGAAGGGCTATTGAACACTGTCCTGTGTGCCCACATTGGGAAACTCTACTAACAATTTCAGCAAGGGAAAAAAAATACAATTCTGTGAAATACTCACCTGTAGAATTGGTATTATACGTATACAGTACGTCCTGCTCCAGATATAATACTTACACTTGGGTAATCCTCCGCCAGATGCCGCTGTGCACTGCAGACATGCAAAAACAGGCTCCTCCCGGCCCTTCATATACCCAGGGACCTCCCACAAATCCCCAGCATTGAAAAGCAGTGAAAAAGAAGCCGAGAGAAACTAACCACCAAAAGCTGGTAATAACAACAATGATAGCAATCACCATACAGGGGATCCAGAATAATGCAAAAACCAGGGTGGGGTGGAGCAGGACGTACTGTATACGTATAATACCAATTTGAGAATTGTATTATTCTAAGTATACAGTACGTCCTGCTCCAGATATATTACTTACACTTGGGACATCCAATAGCAGTGTCCATAAAGTAGGGTGGGATCCCCAACAAAAGGCACAGCAGACAGTTAAAAGCACTGTCACCTGCAAACCTTGCTACCAAGAGTGACATGAGCATAGCTCTAACGTCAACGTCATAAAAACCTTTGAAAAGATATGAACAGAGAACAAGTAGCGGTCTAGCAGACTTGTTCCACAGAAACATGGTGCCGAAAGGCCCAAAGATACCAACAAGTAGAATCAGAAGTAAGGCGAGAAGAAGATTCTCCCCCTTAAAAGAACAGGCCTGAGTAACAGCCTGACAAGTCCAAAAGCTAACAGTAGCCTTGGCAGAAGCCGAAACCTTTCCTAGGACCAGAAGGGACAACCCATCCAAGTAAAGACCAGGCCAAAGACCGCATAACCCATGGAATCAGACGAAATCAGGCACATACAGGATGGAGACGCCCGCAAACCCCAAGGGGCAACAGTCCCCCTAAGGGACGAGAGACAATTCAGGAAAACATGTCCAACACCTGTTGAGGGAATGTAGACCCCCTTTTCTCAGCGATACTAGGAATAAGGCCCAGAAGAAATACAAAGTTTTGAATACATGAGCATAAGACACCACCTTAGGCAGAAGGTCCGGCGTAAAGCAGAACACCACCTCATCTTGGTGTATATATCTATGAACGAGGGCTAGCTAAACAGAGCCGCCCGCTCAGGCACACGGCTGACTGAAGTAACAGTCCCTAGAAGGACAACTTGAGGGTAAGAACAGTCAGACAGCATCCGGAATAGGTCCAAAGGGAACACCCCGCAAGGCAAGCAGAATAAATAAGAATCCCAACAGGGAACATAGAATTACGTGGGGGACGCACATGACTAACCCCCTGAAAGAAGCCTTAACCAAGGAGCAAGAGACTTCTACAGGAAGTAGGACAGGGCAGAACCTGACCCTTCCGAGTACTGAGTTGGAGAATTCCAACTCCAACCCATGCTGTAATAACTCTAGAACCCTGGGAACAGAGAACGCCCGACAGGGAAGAGACCTAGACTCACACCAATCAATATGGGTACGCATACCTTATAATAGATGGAAGAAGAAGAAGCTTGCTCCTAGTCTTCCCATAGTCTCAATCACCAAGACAGATAAGCCTGTCTCCATCAAGATGGATGTTTCAGCAGTCAGGCCAGAGACTGTAGATCGGGGTGATGTAAAGGGGCCCTGAGTGAGCAGAGCTGGCACTCCTGGCAGAACGCACAGATCTACTTGTCCTCAGTACCATGTCTGCAAACCACACTCCACTAGGCCACCCGGGGCCACCAGAACCACTGGTTCCCCCTCCCAGAGCAAATTTGCGCAGAACCCTGCCTAGCAAGAGGCATGGAGAAAGACATACAGAACAGAATGTACTGCCATAACATTACTAAATCATCATGACCAAGGCCAGAGAATCCTGGGACAGGGAAACAAGGGCCGAGAGCTTGTGATAGTGACGGGGCACACACAGATCCACACTGGTTGGACCTCATAGTGACACAAGGATTAGCACATCCTGACGCAGAGGGACCTCCACCGGAGCGAATACCACTGATATGCAGGGAACATTGTCCACCACCCAGATCAGGATCGGAGACACTTCCCGGAGGACCCTCCTGCACCGGGTCCCTCCCTGAATATTCAATGTATGCAAAGGCCGTCAGCTAGGCCTAGCTCCCCCGAATAGGCAGACCCTGAAGAGGAGTAGGCAAGCGAGTTAGAACTAACTTTAACGCTCAGAGATTCAAACATTGATAGGTGTATGGGCCTCCTAAGGGCCCTACCTCCCCTGGAACCGTAGGGACTTCACGAATAAGACCCCCACCAACCTGATAGATTGGCATCCATGGTGACTGTCTGCCCAGGAAAGGGCAAGAAGGGACTGCCCTAAGGCAGGTTCCTTGAGTTCATCCACTACAAGAGGGACCTCCTCACCGGGGAGGAAGGCACACATACCCTGCTCCAGGGATGCTGGGTCCTTGTCCCGTAGGACAAATAGGAGAAGTTGCAGAAGGCCCCAGGGGGGACTGAGCATAAGGGGCCTCTTCGGAGTACGCCACCAGCGGGCCCACCAGCTGCATCCCCTGCCTGGTGGAGGGACGGGGACCATACAACCAGATTGTCCACTTTATTGCTGAGGAAGGAAGATCCTTGCTTGAACTGTATAAAATTCATTCATAGGAATGGAGTTACCAATGAAGGGGACAATAAGGACTTGGGGTGTTTGATCACCCCTCCAAATGACTCCCAAATGGACACCCTCCAGCCGAGTATCCAACGTAGCCAGACGTAGAGACTGGGAAGTGATGAGTACCCCGTCAGCACCTTGGTGAGCACTCTGGGAGCTGAAGAGAGGCCAGATGACAAGGTCACAATTATCAGTGTTGGTCAACCAACGCGAATCTGAACAACCTCGGTGTCCAGAAGACACAGGGAAGTAAAAATAAGCAGCATTGAGCTCCACAGATGGCAAGAAGCCCCTGACGCGCAAGGAGCCGATGGCCGAGCGCAGTGTTTCCATTGCAGAAACCGCCTGTAATTGACGAATTGCTGAAAATCTGTGAGACCAGATTGGGCCAGACTGACCCATCCTTTTTTGGGGAACTGTGGAAAGGTTAGTGTATCGGCCCCTGCCTCTGCCTATTAAGGGCAATCTGCAAGAGACCCCCAGACCCCGAAGGCCTTGCATGGCCTGCACCAGCACCTGAACAGAGGCAGGGACCAGGAGCACCCAGGACCCGATAATCTTGGGGGAGGCCGCGCAGCAAACTCTATCTTGTATCCGGAGGGAACTACCTCCTGAATCCACCAGTCTGAGGAGTGATACCTCCTGGCATGAGCAAGGCGCCACAGTCGTCCCCTCACCCAGACGGGCAAGGGCGCCCCAACATGCTTGAGGGGATGTTGGTGGAAGACTTAGGCTTAGCCCCGCCAGAGGGGCCAGGGCATTATATGCAGCTCCTGGGGAAGGAGTCTGCACGAGCCCCCAGGAAGGACACCCCTGGTTCTTGTTTTACACTATAGTAGGGAGGGGGAGGGGTTACCTTGCCCCGAGGGGCCGGGACGGCCACCTACGTTGAGGTGAATTGCCCTTATTTACCAAACAGGTCCAGACGGCCCCAAACAGGCGTTGTCCTCTAAAGGGAAGCCCAGTAAGAGTCTTCTTAGCATCATCGTCAGTACCCCACTGTCGCAGCCAAACCAAGCGACGTATAGCCACCCCACTGTTGCAGCCAAACCAAGCGACGTATAGCCACCACAAGGGCAGAAATCCTTGCACACATTCTAATGGTGTCATCCAGTGCTAATGGAATACATTTTACAAATACATCAGAACTGGAGAGTGCATTAAACGCATCGCAGGGGAGATACTCAGGGTGATGATCAAGCATCTTTCTGATGAGGGTTCTAGCGGCCACTACAGTGATGACCGCGGCACAGACCGGGCGCAGCGCCGTCCCTGTACAAGAAAAGGCGTGGGAGGCCACAGGTCAATGCGCCGGTCCTCAGCATCCCGAAGGGTACTATAAGCAGGGGCTGTAATAAAGGGCGGGCGGGGGGGGGTTAGAAACCCCTACGATCTGCACATCCACCACGGGGGGTGATGACTAACACTTGACCACCTCAAGGGGAAAAAGGGGTATTTCCTATCCCAGTCCCCTGGGACCCCCGGAATTTACTGGGGAATCCCATTCCTTGAGTACAAGAGCATGGAAACGAGCCTGCTCTAGAAATTCCAAGCGCGCTGTCGCTGTATGGAAACGCTCCCCTCTCGGCTTGGGGGCCTCACCAGGGAGAGAGATAGACAGGACCTTAAAGACCTTAATCAACAAATCTCACACTGGCCCCAGTATTCAGGGCCAGAATCGCCATGACTCCTCGGCCTCTCATCAAATGAGCCTGAGTCAGAGACCAGATCTCCTTCATCAGAAGGGGTATAGTCACACGGAGTAGTCAACTCCTCAGTTCCCATAGGACAACAGAAAACAGGAGGCGTCAAGGGCCACTTCTTACCAGGGCCCCTGCACCCTGACAACCTCGCCATAATCTGATCAGCCGTAGGCAGGCTGGAAGACACAGCTGCAAATTCCCACTTGTATGCGACTCAGCAGGAGTGAGATTTAAGCATGGGGAAATAAGTGTATTGAAACGAGGTGCAGCCACTGGCAAGCCTGATTGCAGGGCCAGTGCTTGCTCGGCACATGGTGCGCAGACCCGTGCCCTGTCAGCATCAGCATAGGGTTGACCACACGCTATACACAGCCGGTCTTGTCCCAGAGGGACCCCGGTCACATAAATCTGAGATGCCTCCATATGGTGATTATCTAGGCACAATATGCCAGCAGGGATTTACGCAACAGGCAACCCTGGATGCCCCAAAGACCAGCTAGGAAGGTGGGAGAATTTTACAAGGCCCGCTATAATTTAACCCAGGCCGGGGAAGCCACTGGATTCAACTGTCTGAAAGACATAATGGGAATAAAGGGTGTCAGAGCCATGCGCAGTAATAAGAATCATGAAAATCGCCCGTGAGGGCACTTACAGACCAAGGTAGGAGGAGGGCAGAAACCACACGCGCGTGACTAACATCAAAATGGCGCTAAGCGAACCTCGAAGGGCGGGCCAGAGCGGGCCGTGACGCGGAGCGCGCCAAACCAGGCCCCCGCCCCCCGAAGAACGCGAAGCTCTAAGGCAGTAGTCAATATTGTAAAGAGAAGCAGAGTGTATGACACACATAGCATACATGATTTTTGCCAATGGAGACGCCGCAGCGTCTGGGGTCAATATTGTAAAGAGAAGCAGAGTGTATGACACACATAGCATAGATGATTTTTGCCAATGGAGACGCCGCAGTGTCTGTGAAAAAATATCTGCCCCTATTACCGGCAGACACCTAAGAGCGACCTGGGATTACCTTATTTGTCTGTAGACCAGAGTTACCTTCACACTTCAGACGTCTGGAGCCCACACCAAGCGCAAGAAAGACACAAAACAGCTATTCTCGGTGTAACTGTTTATTACGTCATGGTTTTCAGTATATAAAGCATGATAAGGCCTAGGCGGGGAAAAGCTTCTAAAGTGGACATTTGCCTTTTAATTGGAGTAGCTGTATCAACACCTTACTGTCAGGGGTGTGTGCTGGGGGTGGCTGTACATCACCCCATTGTATGTCATTGTGTGTCATGGGTTTTTCCAGGCATTCACCTACCCATGGACATTTTCACAGAAACAGATTGTTATGTTCTTCTGTCTGCACATTCCATTCCCAGAGATAACGGTCACTCCGTTATTCTCACCCTTGGAGTCTTAAAGCAATCCCCTTAAGCATAAGCCAGACATAAGCCATGCAGTAGCCATTTTGTTACTTTGTACCTTCGTATCCTTTCTGTCTGGGGCGCCGCCGCCGCCCGGCGCAGCACATCCAGTAAGGAAAGAGACGAGCGCGGCAGATATCAATAAAAAAGCAAACAGCGCGGCTCTGACACCAAGTTACAAGTCAAGGACAATACTAAGGCCATAATCGTGTAATCGCAGTACACTTGAGACCGCCACCCCCCCCCCCTTTCTTTCCCCCCGATCTACGGGGGGGAACGAGGGAGGATGGCGACCCTTTGGATAGGGCCCACCGCTACACGGGGCAATAATGCTGGAGGGGCATCCACTAGAGGCTCACCATCAGCCTAAACCGCCTACCCTTTGGTGAGGGACTGCGGTGGAGCAAGGCTCCATAAGCACGCATGGTGCTGCCTACCTTCACCCGACCAGCGCAGCCCTGGCTGGGAGGCACATCAAACGAAGGACGGGTGGGAATAGTCCAACAGGGCCGCAGGCTGTAATAGCCCCGCTCACCTGCGAGAGAGTGATACTTCATGTCTTCACAGTCGGCACTGCAGAGAAATCTGGGGATTTGTGGGAGGTCCCTGGGTATATGAAGGGCCGGGAGGAGCCTGTTTTTACATGTCTGCAGTGCACAGCGCCATCTGGCGGAGGATTACCCAAGTGTAAGTATTATATCTGGAGCAGGACATACTGTATACTTAGAATAAAAAGATAGCAGGTATCCCTGGTCTTGGAAATCTCCATTTGCCTAGCTTTTCTGCTTCATAAATGGTGATTATGGTGAATTTAGAATGGGTAGGGAACACGTTTCGGGCCTTGTGTGTGATGATGAGGGAAACTTAGCACCTCCTTAAAGCGGAACAAAACCTGGCATGGTCAGCAGTGGAATCTAAAAGATTTCAGGGCCAGCTGCTTGCTTTCTGCCAGAGCATCCCGAATCGGTGTAAAACTCTCAGGGCTCAGGTAATCTCACCGCATCAGCGGGCTGCTGTTTGATAATGAAAACCTTGTAAAGTTTGGCTGGGAGGGCAAAAACACTAAATTTTAAAAAGGCCAACTTTTCCAGGTTTAAAGTGGACCAAAACCTAGGATTTTGACTATCCTGGGTATTGGTCTTTGCTCCCCGACACCCAGCGGGGATGCGACCTCTGCTTGTGCATGCGCTGTTGGACCGGGAACGAAGGTGAGTTTTCTGGCGAACTGGGGGGTTTTGACACAAGGGGCATCCCAAATCTGGATGCCCTGAGAGAAGCGAGTATGCCTGCCCTGGAGTCTCAGACTCAGGGTGGCTTTTGGTACACTGTAGGGCTGCACCTCGGGACAGACTGGGAGCATTTTTTTATGAATAAGGATACAGATGAAAACTGGGAGTGCTTTAAAAGAATTCAAATACAAAATGTATCCCAATAAGTATAAGCAACTAAAATGAAATCCATCCTGGCTGACACTTGCAGTCAAAAAGGCATTAAAGGACTAGAAAAGGGCATTAAAGGACAAAGCTGAGCTCTCAGTAGTAACCTTTGAAGATGAAAAAGCAAAAACAAAAACGGCAAAATCACAAAATGAAAAAAGATGTGGCCAAAGAAACGACAACAAACCCCAATATCTTTAAATAAACACATTTCAAGGAAAACAAAAATCAGAACAGGTAGGTGCTCTAACTAATGGTAATGGGGAATTAGTCAAGGAAAAATCACGAGGAGAAGCTGCTAAATGTTTTTTTTAGCTTGGTGTACACAAAAGTGGAGCAAATAGCTGATATTGGCGATGTCACTGCTAGCAATACCCAAAGCAAGGTTCGAAAATGGCTTAAAGTAAGTAGATCTCATCCAAAAAGGCGAAATAATTTGAACATGAACAAGACAAGATATATGGTGGTGCTAAACTATACTGAGGGGAAATAAAATACATTTGTTTTCTCACAAAAAAATCATCCCTAATGGCATTTTGATGTGCTCCCCATTGCTGAGCTGTGTTTACTGTGACTGAACGCCTCATCACGGGGGGCGTGGCTGCTCGGCCAAGGAGCAATAATACAATTCTGTGATTACTCACCTGTACAATTGGTTTTATGAGTATACAGTACGTCCTGCTCCAAATCTAATACAGTTGGGATATACTCGACCAGATGGCGCTGGACTGCAGAGACATCGAAAATGGGCTCCTCCCGGCCCCGCAAATACCCAGGGACCTCCCACAAATCCCCAGCATTGAAAAGCAGTTAAGGAGAAGCCGGGAGAATTAAAGTGGACCAACACCCAGGATTTTGACTATCCTGGGTTTTGGTCCACTTCGGCGGGGCACCCCGATTGGGGGTGCCCCGCTGTGTGAAACCCCAAAAAACTCACCTCTCAATGCTCCCACGTGAACGCCGCAGCCAATCCCCGCCAACGTCCAGGCGGGGATCAGGAACGTCCAAGCCGCTTCCGCCGCCTCCCGCGCGTCACTCTCGGCACGGGCGCGCGCACGCCTGGAGGGGCGCGCGGGAGGCGGCGGCCGATCAGGTAAGATGTTTTTGGGGTTTCTGGGGGGTTTCACCCCGCGGGACATCCCAATCTCGGATGTCCCGCGGGGTGGGAGGTGATCGGCCCGGGAATCTTATAGATTTCCGGGCCGATCACCCCTGGGTGTTGGTCCACTTTAAACAATCCAAAATATCAACTATAACAATGATAACAATCACCATACAGGGGATACAAGAAAATGCAAACCAAGGGGGGGTTGGAGCAGGACGTACTGTGTATTCATAATACCAATTCTACAGGTGAGTAATCACAAAATTGTATTGTTCTTAGTATACAGTACGTCCTGCTCCAAATCTAATACTTACAGTTGGGACATCCAATAGCAGTGTCCATAAAGTAGGGTGGGATCCCCAAGAAAAATCAGCAGCAGGCAGTTTAAACCACTGCCGCCTGCAGAACCTTTCAGCCAAAAGCAGCATCAGCTGAGGCCCTAACATCAACCTTGTAAAACATTGAAAAGGTATGAACAGAAGACCAAATAGCGGACTTGCAAACTTGTTCAACAGAAGCCTGGTGCTGAAAAGCCCAAGAGGCACCAATATTATGAGTGGAATGACCAGTAAGGCAGAAGGGAGGATTCTTCCCCTTAGCAGAGTAGGCCTGAATCACAGCCTGACGAATCCACTTGCTGATAGTAGACTTGGCAGGAGCCAAACCCTTCCTAGGACCAGAAGGGACCACAAAAAGAGCATCAGTTTTCCTGAAAGGTGCCGTAGCCACCAGATAGTACTTCAGACACCTAACCACATCCAAAGAGTGCAAAACTCTCTCCTTAGCATTGCTAGGATTAGGGCACAAAGAAGGAAGAACAATATCCTGATTCAAATGAAAGGCAGACACTACCTTAGGCAGAAAATTAGGTTTGAAACGAACCACCACCTTGTCCTGGTGCCTCTCATAGTAGGGGGGATGAACAGCGCCGCCAACTCAGACACACGCCTGACAAAAGTGATGCAAGCTACTGCCAGCTGTACCACGTCTGCGAACCACACTATTCTTGGCCACCTGGGGGCCACCAGAATTGCTGGCACCCCTTCCAGAGCAATCTTGCGCAGAACCCTGCCCAGCAGGGGAATTGGAGGGAAGACATACAGGAACTGAAAGTCCTGCCATGACATTGCTAGGGCATCCAAGGTCAGGGCCAGAGGATCCCTGGACAGAGAGACAAAAGCTGGAAGCTCGCGATTGTGGCGGGACGCAAACAGATCCACATCAGGTTGACAACGGTGACACAGAGACTGAAACACCCTGCTGCATAGGGACCATTCTCCCTGGCGAGAGGTCCCCCTGCTCAGAGAGTCCGCCAGGTGATTTTCCACCCTTGGGATGTACACACCTGATATGCAGGGGACATTGGCCTCTGCCCAAGTCAGGATCAGAGACGCTTCCTGGAGGGCCCCCTTGCTCCGGGTCCCTCCCTGATGATTGATGTAGGCAACTGCCGTCTGGTTGTCCGAGCGCACCTGAACAGGCAGGCCCTGAAGATGAGTAGTCAAGCGAGCCAGAACTAACCTGATCGCTCGCAGCTCCAAGACATTGATAGGTGTGTGGGCCTCCTGAGGGCCCCACCTCCCCTGGAACCGCAGGGATTCCAGAAACCCCCCCCCCCCCCCAACAAGACAGACTGGTATCCGTGGTGACCGTCTCCCAGGAAGGGGCAAGAAAGGATCTGCCCCCCAACAGGTTCCTTGAGTCCATCCGCCACAAGAGGGACCTCCTGACCAGGAGGGAGAGCACACAGACCCTGTCCAGGGATGCTGGGTCCTTGTCCCATACAGACAATAGGTGAAGTTGCAGAGGCCTTAAGTGGAACTGAGCATAAGGGACCGCTTCGAAGCACGCCACTATCAGGCCCACCAGCTGCATCCCCTGCCTGATGGAGGGATGGGGACAAGCTAGGAGGGACTGAGCCTGTGCAATCAGACTGTCCACCTTCTGCTGAGAAAGGAAGATCCTGGCCTGAACTGTATCCAGATTCATTCCTAGGAATGGAGTTACCAAGGAAGGGGACAGTGAGGACTTGGGGTGGTTGATCACCCATCCAAATGACTCCAGAGAGGACACCACCAGCTGAGTATCCAACTCTGCCTGATGTAGAGACTGGGAAGTGATGAGGATGTCGTCCAGATAGGGAAGAACGCGGACGCCCTGACATCTGAGCAGAGACATCACGCCAGCCAGCACCTTGGTGAACACCCTGGGAGCTGAAGTGAGGCCGAAGGGCAAGGCCACAAATTGGTAGTGTTGATCCATCAGAGCGAACCTGAGGAACCTTTGATGACCTGGGAACACAGGAATATGAAGGTAAGCATCTTTGATGTCCACAGAAGACATGAAATCCCCTTGGCGCAGGGAACTGATGGCAGAGCGCAGAGTCTCCATGCGAAACCGCCTGCCCCTGATAAACTTGTTGAGAATCTTTAAGTCCAGGATGGGCCTGACAGAACTATCCCCTTTGGGTAGTGTGAATAGGTTGGAATAAAAGCCCTTGCCTTTTTCTCTTAAAGGCACCTGGCAGATGACCCCCAGCTCCAGGAGGCCTTGCACTGCTTGCACTAGCTCCTGAGCTGACACAGGGTCCTGAGGAATCTGGGATCTGATGAATCTTGTAACCGGAGCACACTACCTCCTGAATCCACCGGTCTGAGACATGAAGCCTCCAGACGTGAGCGAAGTGCTGCAGCCGGCCCCGCACCCGGAAGGGTGAGGGCGCCCCATCATGCCTGAGGGGGCTTGGCAGAGGATTTAGCTTTGGGACCCCAGGAGGAGCCAGGACGTCCATGTCCTCTGCCTCTACCCCAGAAATCTCCCCGGGCCCCAGGGAAAGAGACCTCCCTTCCCTGTCTTGCACCACGGTAAGGGGAGGAGAAGGAACCCTGACCCTGAAAGTGCCGAGGTTGCCGCCTGCGCTGGGGTGACCTGCCTCCCTTAGCAAAAAGGTCCAGGCGGTCTCCAAACAGACGTAGTCCTATAAAGGGAAACCCAGTGATGATCTTCTTGGCAGCGTTGTCAGCAGCCCACTGGCGCAGCCAAACCGAGTGTCGTATAGCAACCACAAGGGCAGAAGTTATGGCACACATTCTGATGGTGTCATCCAATGCTGATAGGACAAAATTTACAAAAACATCACAACTGGAGAGTGCATTAAACACCTCACAAGGCAAATCATCAGGGGCACTATCAAGCATATTTCTGATAAGGGTTCTAGTGGCCACAGCAGTAATAGCAGAGGCACAGACCGGGCGCAGCGCCGTCCCCGCACATGCAAAGGCGTGGGATGCCAGCTGATCAATACGCCGGTCTTCGGCATCCCGCAGGGTAGTAGAATCAGGGGAATGCATGACAGAGATGTTAGATAGCCCTAGGATCGGGGCAACCACCCCGGGGAAGGGGGGGAAATGACCAACATTTAACCACCTCAGCAGGAAAGGGATACTTCCTATCCCAACTCTTTGGAACCCCGGGAAGTTTACTGGGGCGCTCCCATTCCTTGAGCACAAGGTTATGGAAATGTGCCTGCTCTGGAAATTCCAAACATGATCTTGCTGTATGGAAAAGCTCCCCTCTTTGCCTGGGAGCCTCAACAGGGAGAGAGATAGACAGAACCTCAAAAATCTGGGTCAATAATCTGTCAGTGTCATCCAGGGCCCAGGGGTCAGAGCCAGAATCGTCATGACCCCTTGGTCTCTCATCAGATGAGCCTGAATTAGAAAAGAGCTCCCCTTCATCAGACGGGGTATAGCCACACAGATTCAAAAACTCTTCAGTTCCCATAGGGAAAACAGTAACATTAGGCGTCAAGTGTCGCTTTTTAGCAGGGGCCTTACGCGCTAAAGACTTCGCAATAATCTGTTCAACAGTAGCCAGTCTAAAAGACACATCAGGCTGAGAATCCCCACTAGTATGCAACTCAGCAGGAGTGAGATTTAAGCTTGGGGGAGTAGGTGAAGTGAAACAAGGTGCAGCCACTGGCAGGCCAGATTGCAATGCAAGAACTTGTTCAGCACAGGGTACAGACCCGCGCCTTGTCAGCGTCAGCATGAGGCTGCCCACACGCTACACACAGCCGGTCTTGTCCCAAAGGGACCCCGATAACATTATCCTGAGATGCCTCCATATGGTGATTATAGCGGCGCTATACGCCGATAGGGAATAACGCTATATAGCAACCCTGGATAACCCGCTAGGGACGTGGGAGTATAATTTTTACAAGGCCTACAAGTATTATACTAAAAACAGGGCCGGGAGAAGCCAAGAAGGGTTCGTTCCCGCCTGAAAGACATAAGCAGACAAGACCTTAAGTACATCGTAACAAAAGTGAAGCAGATAAAACTGCCCGCGAGGGCACTTACGGACCGGGGTTTGTAGGAGTCCGTCACACCTATCAATCTGAGCAGAGACATCACGCCAGCCAGCACCTTGGTGAACACCCTGGGAGCTGAAGTGAGGCCGAAGGGCAAGGCCACAAATTGGTAGTGTTGATCCATCAGAGCGAACCTGAGGAACCTTTGATGACCTGGGAACACAGGAATATGAAGGTAAGCATCTTTGATGTCCACAGAAGACATGAAATCCCCTTGGCGCAGGGAACTGATGGCAGAGCGCAGAGTCTCCATGCGAAACCGCCTGCCCCTGATAAACTTGTTGAGAATCTTTAAGTCCAGGATGGGCCTGACAGAACTATCCCCTTTGGGTAGTGTGAATAGGTTGGAATAAAAGCCCTTGCCTTTTTCTCTTAAAGGCACCTGGCAGATGACCCCCAGCTCCAGGAGGCCTTGCACTGCTTGCACTAGCTCCTGAGCTGACACAGGGTCCTGAGGAATCTGGGATCTGATGAATCTTGTAACCGGAGCACACTACCTCCTGAATCCACCGGTCTGAGACATGAAGCCTCCAGACGTGAGCGAAGTGCTGCAGCCGGCCCCGCACCCGGAAGGGTGAGGGCGCCCCATCATGCCTGAGGGGGCTTGGCAGAGGATTTAGCTTTGGGACCCCAGGAGGAGCCAGGACGTCCATGTCCTCTGCCTCTACCCCAGAAATCTCCCCGGGCCCCAGGGAAAGAGACCCCCCTTCCCTGTCTTGCACCACGGTAAGGGGAGGAGAAGGAACCCTGACCCTGAAAGTGCCGAGGTTGCCGCCTGCGCTGGGGTGACCTGCCTCCCTTAGCAAAAAAGTCCAGGCGGTCTCCAAACAGACGTAGTCCTATAAAGGGAAACCCAGTGATGATCTTCTTGGCAGCGTTGTCAGCAGCCCACTGGCGCAGCCAAACCGAGTGTCGTATAGCAACCACAAGGGCAGAAGTTATGGCACACATTCTGATGGTGTCATCCAATGCTGATAGGACAAAATTTACAAAAACATCACAACTGGAGAGTGCATTAAACACCTCACAAGGCAAATCATCAGGGGCACTATCAAGCATATTTCTGATAAGGGTTCTAGTGGCCACAGCAGTAATAGCAGAGGCACAGACCGGGCGCAGCGCCGTCCCCGCACATGCAAAGGCGTGGGATGCCAGCTGATCAATACGCCGGTCTTCGGCATCCCGCAGGGTAGTAGAATCAGGGGAATGCATGACAGAGATGATAGATAGCCCTAGGATCGGGGCAACCACCCCGGGGAAGGGGGGGAAATGACCAACATTTAACCACCTCAGCAGGAAAGGGATACTTCCTATCCCAACTCTTTGGAACCCCGGGAAGTTTACTGGGGCGCTCCCATTCCTTGAGCACAAGGTTATGGAAATGTGCCTGCTCTGGAAATTCCAAACATGATCTTGCTGTATGGAAAAGCTCCCCTCTTTGCCTGGGAGCCTCAACAGGGAGAGAGATAGACAGAACCTCAAAAATCTGGGTCAATAATCTGTCAGTGTCATCCGGGGCCCAGGGGTCAGAGCCAGAATCGTCATGACCCCTTGGTCTCTCATCAGATGAGCCTGAATTAGAAAAGAGCTCCCCTTCATCAGACGGGGTATAGCCACACAGATTCAAAAACTCTTCAGTTCCCATAGGGAAAACAGTAACATTAGGCATCAAGTGTCGCTTTTTAGCAGGGGCCTTACGCGCTAAAGACTTCGCAATAATCTGTTCAACAGTAGCCAGTCTAAAAGACACATCAGGCTGAGAATCCCCACTAGTATGCAACTCAGCAGGAGTGAGATTTAAGCTTGGGGGAGTAGGTGAAGTGAAACAAGGTGCAGCCACTGGCAGGCCAGATTGCAATGCAAGAACCTGTTCAGCACAGGGTACAGACCCGCGCCTTGTCAGCGTCAGCATGAGGCTGCCCACACGCTACACACAGCCGGTCTTGTCCCAAAGGGACCCCGATAACATTATCCTGAGATGCCTCCATATGGTGATTATAGCGGCGCTATACGCCGATAGGGAATAACGCTATATAGCAACCCTGGATAACCCGCTAGGGACGTGGGAGTATAATTTTTACAAGGCCTACAAGTATTATACTAAAAACAGGGCCGGGAGAAGCCAAGAAGGGTTCGTTCCCGCCTGAAAGACATAAGCAGACAAGACCTTAAGTACATCGTAACAAAAGTGAAGCAGATAAAACTGCCCGCGAGGGCACTTACGGACCGGGGTTTGTAGGAGTCCGTCGCGCATAGGCCAACCAGGTCAGAAAAGATGGCGTCGGTATACCTCGAGGGGCGGGCCAGTAATAGCGATGACGCGGAAGGCGCCAAAGACGGGCCCCGCCCCCCCAAAGAACACAAAGCCAGAAAGGCCAACAGCCAATGATGGCGCACCAGCGCCTGAGGTAATGCCGCTGCCAAGCGCGGAACCAAGTCAGCGCGCGGCGGTGGTAAATTTAAAAGCAATAAAGACAAGTCAGCGCGGCGGCTGACACAAGAATAAAGACATGTGAAAAGTGAAAGCACAGACTGCATAACATACATATCTATACACATACACCCCCCCCCCCCTCTTTTCCCCCGAAGACTACAAGGAGGATGAGGGAGGACGGCGGCCACTTAAATAGGGCCCACCGATAGGCAGGGGCAAGGAGCAACAGTGAGGGAGGGGCATCCCATAGAGGCTCACCATAAGCCTGAACCGCCTACCCTTTGGTGGGGGATTGCGGTGGAGCAGCGCTCCTAAGCACCAACGGCGGTGCTGCCTACCTTCACCCGACCAGCGCAGCCAAGGCTGGGAGGCATATTACTAGTGGAACGGGTGGGAATAGTCCTACAGGGCCGCAGGTTAATAACCCCGCTCACCTGCGAGTAGAGAGCCAATTTCTCGTCCTTCGCAGCCAGACTGCAGAGAAATTCTGGGGATTTGTGGGAGGTCCCTGGGTATTTGAGGGGCCGGGAGGAGCCTATTTTTGATGTCTCTGCAGTCCAGCGCCATCTAGCGGAGTATATCCCAACTGTAAGTATTAGATTTGGAGCAGGACATACTGTATACCGTATATACTCGAGTATAGGCCGACCCGAATATAAGCCGAGGCACCTAATTTTACCAGAAAAAAATGGAACAAGTTATTGACTCGAGTATAAGCCGAGGCGGCTTTTTTCAATTGGAATTGGAGTTGACACACAGAAAGAGAGACACACACACACACACACACACACACACACACACACAGAAAAAGACACAGACACAGAAAAAGACACAGACACACACACTGTGGGTACCTGCTGCTGCTGCCGCCGCTCTCAGACGCGCAGGTGTCGGGGATCAGGGTTTGGCCGAGGTTACCCTGCAGAGGGGCAGCGGGGTCCCCCTCCCCTCCTCCTCCTACCGCCGGTCGCTCCATTCAGCTCCGCCGCCGCCGTTCTCATACACACTTGGACCAGTGACCCGGTTTTCTCGGCAGTCGATTGATCGAGTCTGAGGTCAGCGTTCTCATCCACTAGCGAATCCCATTAGCGGGCTTCAATTGATCATGGCTGCGATGTGCGTGTGTCTCCTGTAGGTGGCACTGGAGCCTGCGTCGCCGGCACTATAAAAGCGTGATGACGACATAGGCTTTCCCTTTCCTCAATCAGCAGCGAGGTAAGGAGATGGCGGCTTTACAGTTTAGATAGAGGAATCGGCCCCTGGACTCGAGTATAAGCCGAGGTGGCTTTTTTCAGCCCAAAAAGTGGGCTGAAAAACTCGGCTTATACTCGAGTATATACGGTACTAAGAATATGGCCGACTGCACTCAGTTTGTGTTGTTATGAATATTGGGCAAAGGCTGAGGTAAACCAAGGCTGTTTCGGAGCACTTGACTGGGGATAGAGGGTAACCACAAACTCCCCTCAGAGTATAGGTGCAGCTTAACATCCATTGTGGGTAAAATGAGGCTCTTAAAGCAGGAAAAAACCTGGGAATTAAATTTTGCTGTGTTCTGTTCCGTTCTCCGGAGGGACCCGATTGGGTCCACATGCACCCCAATATTCCACATGCACAGGCGATCAGTCAATGAGAGCCATTTGTGGTGGTTACCTCACACACATGCACCATTGAACCACGGAAAGGTGATGACTAGCAACCGAGTGGAGTTATGGGGTTCACACAATGGGCCATGTCGTTTTGTATTGTATTGTCCGGGGGGGGGGGGGAATCCAGCAGCCGGGGAAGGAAGTAGGACGATAAGCTAATTGGGGTTTTCCTAAACGGCCCAGCCAATCATAACCGAGTAATTACACTAGCGTCATACTTCGAGGGGGGAAACCAACTGAAGAATCTTCCTGCTGAAAACGTGTCTCTCTGTAGTGCTTCAAAAACTTGTGCGGGGAAGCCCAAGTTGCAGCATTGCAAATTTCCTACAGAGAGAAGCTTGCCCGATTAGCCCAAGAAGCAGAAAGCGCCCTAGTAGAATGTGCTGTCAGGGGCTTAGGGGCCTGATTTTCCGAACTCTTGTAAGCTAAATGGATGGACTTCCCTAATCCATCTAGCAATAGAAGCCTGAAGACCCCTATTTTGAGGGGTAACTATCTTCCTGCTTTGAAGCAGAGTCCCAATAACTCTACTGGAAAGTCCTTTACTCCTTAGCAGGCACCAATCGGGATCCAGGCCATCAGGCAGAGATTCTGAACTTGAGGATGGAACACTTGTTGAAGTCAGCTGTCCGAGGAAGCATGACTGAAGGGCCTATCGACATCTGCCTTAGCAGGGAGAACCAGTGTCTTCTGGGCCACCAGGGAGCAATTAGGATCACTCTCGCCTGATCCATCTTTATCTTTCCTATGACCCAAGATAGAATCTGGAATGGGGGAAAGGCATAACCACAGCCTGAACCTGCCCCAATTCTGGGTCAATGCGTCATCTGCTAGAGCTCCCAGACCTTGGTGCAGAGAGAAAAAGGTTTGGTATTTGGAATTCTTTCTTGTGGCAAAGAGATCCACTTCGGGTAGCCCCCAGAGAGCTACCAGCTGTTCGAATGCTCTCTGGTTTAGTTCTGACGGCATTAGTTGCACACGGCTGAGGTCTGCCAACACATTTAGTTCCCCCTTTGATATGGATTGCTCTTAGGGATCTCAGTACCCCTTCCATCCTGGCGCAAATAGTCCTGGAGAGAGACATCAACTCCACTGACCTTGTGCTGCCCTGATGGTAAACTATCACCATGACATTGTCCAAGACAATCAGAATGATGTTGAAGTGTTCTAGAGCCAATAGAACAGCCTTCAACTCCCGAACATTTGACGATGTTTGGGTCAAATTGTCTGTCCAGGCACCCTGAATTTGACAATGATACATATGAGCCCCCCGACCCTGTGCGCTTGCCTCTGCTGTGATCGGGATTGGGTTTGTCTGATGCCAAGGTCTTCCCTTGGAAAGATTTCCCTAATCCGACCACCACTGTAGGGACCCACAAACTCAATCTGGGAGAGTAGTATCTGGATCCCTGTTCCATGTGTGCAAAAAGAAACTCTGGAGTGCTCCAGTGAAACTGGGCCCAAATGACCACTGGAATGGCTTATGACATGAGGCTGAATGAGCAGAATCAAAATATGTCTCAGTGAAACTTTGGGATTGTTCTGGAAATAAGAGGACAGGGAGATAATACTTAAAGGAGAGAACATTTCCTATCCCTTCAAAGATCCAATCTGATAACCTAGGTATATGCAAGTTGTCTGAGGGGATAGATTTTCTTTGTTTATAATCCAACCCAGGGTAATGTTTTCTTCACATTGTTCTCCAAAAGCTCCCTGGACGGAGCAAAAAGCAGAAGATCGTTCAGATATGCCATAATACCTATCTGATTTATTCTCAGATAAGCCATTGTCTCTGCCAAAATTTTGATAAAAATCCGAAGCGCAGACGAAAAACCAAAGGGCATTGCTCTGAACTGCCAATTAAAGGTTACTCCACCTATCATTATTGCAAACCTCATATCTTCTGTGACTTGGAAAAAATACAATTCTGTGAAATACTCACCTGTAGAATTGATATTATACGCATACAGTACGTCCTGCTCCATCTATAATACTTACACGTGGGTAATCCTCCGCCAGATGGCGCTGTTTACTGCAGACATGCAAAAACAGGCTCCTCCCGGCCCTTCATATACCCAAGGACCTCCCACAAATCCCCAGTATTGAAAAGCAGTGAGAAAAAGAAGCCGGGAGAAACCAACCACCAAACTGGTAACAATAACAATGATAACAATCACCATACAGGGGATCCAGAACAAGGTGAAACCAGGGTGGGGTGGAGCAGGACGTACTGTATGCGTATAATATCAATTCTACAGGTGAGTATTTCACAGAATTGTATTATTCTAAGCATACAGTACGTCGTGCTCCATCTATAATACTTACACGTGGGACATCCAATAGCAGTGTCCATAAAGTAGGGTGGGATCCCCAACAACAAAGGCAATGGCACGTAGCTCAGACTACAACCGCCTGCAAAACCTTACCCAAAAGCAGCATCAGCTGAGGCCCGAACATCAACCTTGTAAAACTTTGAAAAGGTGTGAACAGAAGACCAAGTAGCGGCCTTGCAAACTTGTTCAACAGAGGCCTGTTGCTGAAAGGCCCAAGAGGCACCAATAGCACGAGTGGAATGAGCCGTAAGACAGAAAGGGGGAGTCCTCCCCTTAGTAGAATAGGCCTGAATCACAGCCTAGCGAATCCATTTACTGATGGTAGACTTGGCGGGAGCCAAACTTTTCCTAGGCCCAGAGGGCACAACAAAGAGAGAATCAGTCTTCCTGAAGGCCTTAGTGACAACCAGGTAATACTTCAAGCACCTGACTACGTCCAAGGAATGCAGAACCCGCTCCTTGTCGTTGCAAGGATTGGGACACAGAGAAGGAAGAAAAATATCCTGGTTCAAATGAAAAGCCGAAACAACTTTAGGCAGGAAATCCGGTTTGAAGCGGAACACCACCTTGTCCTGGTGTCGCTCATAGTATGGAGGCTGAATAGATAGAGCGGCCAGCTCTGACACACGCCTAACCGAAGTAATAGCCACCAAGAAGACAACCTTGAGAGTGAGAACAACCAGAGCAGCATCTTGAATAGGCTCAAAGGGAGCACCCTGCAAGGCAGACAAAACCAAGTTCAAATCCCAGACAGGGACCATTCAAGGGGGACGCACGTGAGTGACCCCCTGAAAGAAGGTCTTAATCAGGTGATGTTGAGCAAAGGTCTTCTGAAAGAGGATAGACAGGGCAGAAACCTGACCCTTCAGAGTACTAAGTTTGAGACCTAAGTCCAGACCATGCTGTAAAAACTCCAGAACCCTAGGGACGGAGAATTCCCGGCAGGGAAGAGACCTGGACTCACACCAGTCAATGTAGGAACGCCATACTCTATAATAAATAGCAGAAGAAGTCTTCTTCCTGGCCTGCACCATAGTAGCCACCACAGAGGCAGACAAACCCTTCTCCATCAAGATGGAGGTTTCAGCAGCCAGGCCATCAAAGCCAGAGTTTGTAAATTGGGATGCCGTAAGGACCCTTGAGTTAGCAGATCTGGCACCCTTGACAGATCGAACTGATCTACTGCCATTTGAACCACGTCTGCGAACCACACTTTTCTTGGCCACCTGGGGGCCATTAGAATCACAGGTACCCCTTCCAGAGCAATCTTGCGTAGAACCCTGCCCAGAAGGGGAAACGGTGGAAACGCATACAGGAGTCGAAACTCCCTCCAAGACATGGACAGGGCATACGTGGCCACGGCCTGAGGATCCTGAGACCGTGAGACGAAGGCCGGGAGCTTGTGATTGTGACGGGAAGCAAACAGATCCACATCCGGTAGTCCCCAACGGTGACACAGGGACTGGAACACCTTGTTGCAGAGGGACCACTCCCCCTGACGGGAAGTCCCCCTGCTCAGGGCGTCCGCCAGCAGGTTCTCCGCCCCCGGAATGTAAACAGCCGAAATGCATGGAACATTGGCCTCCGCCCATGTCAGAATCTGAGACACCTCTTGAAGAACACCCTTGCTCCGGGTCCCTCCCTGATGATTGATGTAGGCAACAGCCGTTCTGTTGTCTGAGGGTACCTGGACCGACAGACCCCTCAGGTGTTGGGTCAAACGCTCCAGTACCAACCTGACTGCCTGTAATTCCAGAATGTTGATGGGTAAATGGTCCTCCTGAGGACCCCACGTCCCCTGGAAGCGCAGGGACTTCCAGAATCCCCCCCAACCTGACAGACTGGCATCCGTTGTGACCGTCTCCCAGGAGGGGGTCAGAAAAGACCTGCCCCCTATCAAGTTCCTGTGGTCCAGCCACCACGCAAGGGACTGTCTGACCGAGGGGGGAAGCACACAGACCCCGTCCAAGGAAGCTGGGTTCTTGTCCCACACTGACAGAAGGTGAAGCTGCAGAGGTCTCAAATGGAACTGGGCAAAGGGCACCGCCTCGAAGCTCGCCACCATCAGGCCCACCAACTGCATTCCCTGCCGGATGGAGAACTGAGGGCTCGAAAGCAGGAACTTCGCCTGCGCTGTCAGAGCTTCCACCTTCTGTTGAGGAATGAATATCCTTGACTGAACCGTATCCAGAATCATTCCCAGGAACGGAGTCACCGAGGAGGGGGACAGGGAGGACTTGGGGTAATTGATCACCCAGCCGAAGGACTCCAGGGTGGACACTACCAGCCGAGTGTCCAACTCTGCCTGCCGCAGAGACCGAGAGGTGATGAGAATATCGTCCAGGTAGGGCAGCACGCGTATGCCCCTTAGCCTTAACAGGGACATCACCCGACATGAGCCCAATGGCAGGGCCACAAATTGGTAATGCTGATCTTTTAGTGCAAATCTGAGAAACCTTTGGTGTCCTGGAAACACAGGGACGTGCAGGTAAGCATCCTTGATGTTTACTGACGTCATGAAGTCCCCTGGGCGCAGTGAGCCAATGGCCGAGCACTGAGTTTCCATGCGGAAGTGCCTGTTCTTGACAAATTTGTTGAGGATTTTTAAATCCAGAATGGGCCTGACTGACCCATCCTTCTTGGGTACTGTGAAAAGGTTGGAGTAGAACCCCGTGCCCCTGTCTCCAGGGGGGACCTTGCAAATGATCCCTAGATCCATGAGACCCTGTACGGCCAGCAACAAGACCTGAGCTGAGGCGGGGTCTTGAGGGATTCGAGACCCAATGAATCTGGTGGGAGGCCGTACAGCAAATTCTATCTTGTAGCCGGAGGACACTACGTCCTGAATCCACCGGTCTGAGACGTGGCGCCGCCAGACGTGCTCGAAGTGCTGTAGACGTCCCCCCACCCTAACGGGTGAGGGCGCCCCCTCATGCCCGAGGGGCCTTGGGAGGGGCTTTGGGCTTGGTTCCCCAGGAGGAACCTGGACGGCGTCCTCTGTTCCTGTGCCAGGAATCTGTGCGGGCCCCAGCGAAGGACGCCCCTCTACCCTGTTTGGCCCCACGGTAGGGGGTTGATAGGGAGCCTTGGCCACGAAAAGGCTGAGTCTGCCGCCTGCGCTGGGGTAACTTGCCTCCCTTGGCAAAGAGGTCTAATCGATCCCTAAACAAGCGCAGCCCTTTAAATGGAAGCCCCGTGAGGGCTTTCTTGGCAGCATTGTCCACAGCCCACTGGCGCAACCAGACCGTGCGGCGTATAGCAACCACCAGGGCAGATGACCTGGCACACATCTTAATAGCATCGTCCGATGCGGACAGGATAAAGTTCACAAACGCATCACAGCTAGACAGAGCATTGACAGTATCAGGAGGCAACTCATCTGTGCCATCGAGAGCACTCCTAACCACGGCCCTGAGCGCTACTGCCGTGATGGCGCGTACCGGGCGCAGAGTCGCTCCCCCAAATGCAAAGGCATGACATGCCAATTGGTCAACACGCCGGTCCTCAGAGTCCTGCAGGGTAGTAGTGTCAGGGGAGTGCATAATAGAGGTGTTGGACAACCCTAGAATAGGAGCATCGACCTCAGGCGTCGATGATCAGCACTTAACCAAGTCAGCAGGAAAGGGATATTTCCTATCCACGCTCTTAGGGACCCCCTTGAAGTCTGCTGGGATGTTCCCATTATTTAAGCACCAGGCTATTGAAATGGGTCTGCTAGGGAAATTCCCAGCGAGCTTTAGCAGTATAAAAAAGATCACCCCTTTGCCGGGGAGCCGCAGCAGGGGGAGAGAGGGACAGAACCTCAAAGATCTGAACCAGCAGTCTATCAATATCATCCGAGGACCAATGCTCGGAGCCAGACTCTTCCTGACCTCTAGACTCATCGCCATATGACCCTGAGTTAGAGAACAGTTCCCCTTCGTCCGAGGGAATATGGGCATAGGAATGCAACAAATCATCAGGTTCTATAGGGAAGAGGGCCGATTCAGGGTTCAAGTGCCGCCTCTTGGTGGTGGCTTTATGCGCTAAGGAATTAGCAAGCAAGTTTTCAACACTAGCCAGCCTCGTGGCCAGATTAGGATGAGAATCCCCACTGGTATTGGGGGTTAGACTCAGGCTTGGGGGAGTAGGTGAAGTGCGGCGGGGTGCAGGCCCAGCCTCAGAGGAGACGGGAAGCACCGATAGCGCCTGCTGTGCACAAGGAACACAGACCCGTGCATTGTCACCGCTGCTAGGTAAGACCCCACAAGCTGCACACAGCCGGGCTTGTCCCGAAGGAACCCCGTTCACAATATCCTGAGATGCCTCCATATGGTGATATAATCGGCACAATATGCCAGTAGGGATTGACGCTGTAAGCTACCCTGGATGCCCCAATAACCCGTGGGGAAGTGGGAGTAATTTTTTTATGGTCACGACCGGGAGCTACGCTGGGCTGGGAGAAGCAACAGAAATCCGCGGTCTGAAAGACATAAGGGGGAACAAGGATGTCAGAGCCATGCGCAATGGGAGATAGAAAGTAAAGAAGAGTCGCCCGCGAGGGCACTTACAGACAGAGAGTGGAGGACGATCTTCACCACGCACGCGGGAGAAGGAAATGGCGCCAAGCGAACCTCGGAGGGCGGGCCTCAGCCGACCACGATGCGTAGCGCGCCAAGCCGGAATCACGCCCCTTCCCAGCGAGCGCGAAGCTCGTAAGGTATCCAGCCAATGAGAGAACAGTGAAGTAGTAATGTCTATTGTAAATGGCGCTCAGAGACTGGACAGGCACGGCCGAGGTCTGTACTCGGGCTCTCCTGTGGCTCCCCGTCGGGGAATGAACCCCGGTCTGCCGTGACAAGGCGGTACTGTATTAGACAGGCGCTCAAGCCATGCGCAACCTAGGAAGAGCCACTAAGGCTAAGAAGGTGAAGGAAGGAAGAAGAAAGACGTCCGCAAGCCACCGCCGCACGAGCGGTGCGAGCAGAAAACCGAAACTAATGGCGCTGCGGTTAACAGTAAGGTAAGAGCGTGGCTCTGATCCACGTTCCCAGTAAAGCACAGCCAAGCCATAAGCTTGTAAGGATACACTGAGGCCGCCATACACACAACCCCTCCCCCCCCCCTCTTTCTTTTCCCCCTGACTAAGGGGGGAACGAGGGAGGAAGGCGACCCGTTACATAGGGTTCACCGCTACATGGGGCGTGGGGCAATGATGCGGGAGGGGCATCCCCTGAAGGCTCAACATCAGCCTTGACCGCCTACCCTATGGTGGGGGACTGTGGAGGAGCGTTGCTCCGTAAGCACACACGGTGCTGCCTACCTTCACCCGACCAGCGCAGCCCAGGCTGGGAGGCATATCACACAAAGGAGGGGTGGAAATAGTCCCACAGGGCGCAGGCTGTAATAGCCCCGCTCACCTGCGAGAGAGTGATACTTCATGTCTTCGCAGTCAGCACTGCAGAGAAATCTGGGGATTTGTGGGAGGTCCCTGGGTATATGAAGGGCTGGGAGAAGCCTGTTTTTGCATGTCTGCAGTGAACAGCGCCCTCTGGCGGAGGATTACCCACGTGTAAATATTATAGATGGAGCAGGACGTACTGTATGCTTAGAATATAGAAACGTGTAAATAAGCATCCTGGAGATCTAAGGAGGTCATCCAAGCGACCTGAAACAGGATATCTTTGATTGTATAAATTGATTCCATGCAGAATCTCTTGTTCCTGCTACCTGTGTTTAACTGCTTCAGGTTCAGAATCATTCAGAACTTGTCCGATGGTTTTTAAACCAAAAACACGTGGGAGTAAACCCCCGAATGTCTCAGGTGCCATGGAGCCACTTCTATGACCACCATCTCTTTTAGTTGGGCAATCACTAAAGGCAGAGCTTCTGCTTCTTCCCGATCTCTGGGACAATATGTTAGCTGAAAATGATTCTCTGGCTTGAGACAAATTCCAGATGAAGCCTGTCCTTAATTGTCTGAAGAATGAAGGGTTTCTGGGAAATCTTCTGCCAGGCTGGAAGGAAAGACAGAAGTCACCCCCCTACCAGGCCAACATCAGGATTGTTTGAACTGTTGAGGGGACTTAAACAACAACCCTCTTTTGTCCCTTAGTCTCTGTGAACTCCAGGATTTTCTGGAATCCTGCCCGCGGAACTCCCGCTGGGTTAATCCAGGTTTCTGGGCCACTATACTAGGAGGCTGTAGATGTTTTCTCTTAGCTGGAAACTTTTTCCCCGCTTCAACCGAAAGGGTTAAAACCTTTTTCAGCTCAGGTCCAAAAAAAAGTTTTCCCTCAAAGGGAATACCACACAGGTATGACTTAGAAGATTGATCGCCCTGTCAAGTCTTGAGCCAAAGAGCTCTATGGACACAAATTAATTCTGAAGCAGCATCCGAAAAATACAATTCTGTGAAATACTCACCTGTAGAATTGGTATTATAGGTATACAGTACGTCCTGCTCCAGATAGATTACTTACACTTGGGTTATCCTCCGCCAGACGGCGCTGCACTGCAGAGACATGTAAAACAGGCTCCTCCCGGCCCCTCAAACACCCGAGACCTCCCACAAATCCCCAGCATTGAAAAGCAGTGAACAAGAAGCCGGGAGAATGTAACCACCCAAACTGGTAACTATAACAATGATAACAATCACCATACAGGGGATCCAGAATAATGCAAAACCAAGGGTGGGGTGGAGCAGGACGTACTGTATACCTATAATACCAATTCTACAGGTGAGTATTTCACAGAATTGTATTATTCTTAGTATACAGTACGTCCTGCTCCAGATAGATTACTTACACTTTGGACATCCAATAGCAGTGTCCATAAAGTAGGGTGGGATCCCCAACAACAAGGTAACAGCAGACAGTTTAAACCACTGCCGCCTGCAAAACATTGCGGCCAAAAACAGCATCAGCTGAGGTCCTAACATCAACATTGTAAAACTTTGAAAAGGTATGAACCGAAGACCAAGTATCGGACTTGCAAACTTGTTCAACAGAAGCCTGGTGCTGGAAGGCCCAAGAGGCACCAATAGCACAAGTAGAATGAGCAGTAAGGTGAAGGGAGGACTCTTCCCCTTAGCAGAATAGGCCTGAATCACGGCCTGACGGATCCATTTGCTAATAGTAGACTTGGCAGGAGCCAAACCCTTCCTGGGCCCAGAAGGGACCACAAAAAGAACATCAGTTTTCCTGAAGGACGCAGTGACCACCAGGTAATACTTCAAACACCTGACTACATCCAAGGAATGCAGCGTTGCTAGGATTAGGGCACAAAGAAGGAAGAACAATATCTTGATTCAAATGAAAGGCAGACACTACCTTAGGCAGAAAATCTGGCTTAAAGCGAAACACCACCTTGTCCTGGTGTCTCCCAAAGCACGGGGGCTGAATAGAAAGAGCCACCAACTCAGGCACACGCCTGACCGAAGCAATGGCTACCAGAAAGACAACCTTGAGGGTAAGAACAGCCAGAGCAGCATCCTGCATAGGTTCAAAGGGAGCACCCTGCAAGGCAGACAAAACCAAGTTCAAATCCCAAACATGGACCACAGGTTTACATGGGGGACGCACATGAGCGACCCCCTGGAAAAAAGATTTTAATCAGAGAATGCTGAGCAAAAGACTTCTGAAAGAAAACAGACAGGGCAGAAACCTGACCCTTCAGAGTGCTGAGTTGGAGTCCCGACTCCAACCCATGCTGTAAGAACTCCAGAACCCTGGGGACTGAAAACACCCGATAGGGAAGAGACCTAGACTCACACCAGTCAAGGTAGGTACGCCATACCCAGTAAAAGATGGAAGAAGAAGTTTTCTTCCTAGCCTTCACCATGGTATCAACCACCGAGGCGGACAAGCCTTTCTCCATCAAGATGGATGGTTTCAGCAGCCAGGCCGTCAAAGCCAGAGTTTGTAAATTGGGATTGCGTAAGGGGCCCTGAGTGAGCAGATCTGGCACCCCTGGCAGAACGTACTGGTCTACTGCCATCTGCACCACGTCTGCGAACCACACTCTTCTTGGCAACCCGGGGGCCACCAGAATTGCTGGCACCCCCTCCAGAACAATATTGCACAGAACCCTGCTCAGCAGGGGGAATGAAGGAAAGACATACAGGAACTGAATGTCCTGCCATGACATTGCTAAAGCATCCGTGGTCAAGGCCAGAGGATCCTGGGAAAGGGAGACAAAGGCCGGGAGCTTGTGATTGTGACGGGACGCAACGGTGACACAGAGATTGGAACACCCTGTTGCAGAGGGACCATTCTCCCTGGCGAGAGGTCCCCCTGCTCAGAGGGTCTGCCAGCAGATTTTCAACCCTTGGAATGTACACCGCTGATTTGAAGGGAACATTGGCCTCCACCGAGGTCAGGATCAGAGACACTTCCTGGAGGGCCCTCTTGCTCCGGGTCCCTTCCTGATGATTGGTGTAGGCAACTGCTGTCTGGTTGTCCGAGCGCCCCTGAACAGGCAGGCCCTGAAGATGAGTAGTCAAGCGAGCCAGAACTAACCTGATCGCTCGCAGCTCCAAGACATTGATATATGTGTGGGCCTCCTGAGGGCCCCATCTCCCCTGGAACCGCAGGGACTTCCAGAAACCCCCCCAACCTGATAGACTGGCATCCGTGGTGACCATCTCCCAGGAAGGGGCAAGAAAGGATCTGCCCCCCAACAGGTTCCTTGAGTCCATACACCACAAGAGGGACCTCCTGACCAGGGGGGAGAGCACACAGACCCTGTCCAGGGACGCTGGGTCCTTGTCCCATACAGACAATAGGTGAAGTTGCAGAGACCTCAAGTGGAACTGAGCATAAGGGACCGCTTCGAAGCACGCCACCATCAGGCCCACCAGCTGCATCCCCTGCCTGATGGAGGGATGGGGACAAGCTAGGAGGGACTGAGCCTGTGCAATCAGATTGTCCACCTTCTGCTGAGGAAGGAAGATTCTTGCCTGAACTGTATCCAGATTCATTCCTAGGAATGGAGTTACCAAGGAAGGGGACAGTGAGGACTTGGGGTGGTTGATCACCCATCCAAATGACTCCAGAATGGGCACCACCAGCTGAGTATCCAACTCTGCCTGATGTAGAGACTGGGAAGTGATGAGGATGTCGTCCAGATAGGGGAGAACGCGGACGCCCTGACATCTGAATGGAGGCATCACGCCAGCCAGCACCTTGGTAAACACCCTGGGATCTGAAGTGAGGAGGAAGGGCAAGGCCACAAATTGGTAATGTTGATCCATCAGAGCGAACCTGAGGGACTTTTGATGACCTGGGAACACAGGAATATGAAGATAAGCATATTTGATGTCCACATAAGTCATGAAAGCCCCTTGGCGCATGGAACTGATGGCAGAGTGCAGAGTCTCCATGCGAAGGCGCCTGCCCCTGACAAAACTTGTTTGAGAATCTTTAAGTCCAGGATGGGCCTGACAGAACCATCCTTTTTGGGTACTGTAAATAGGTTGGAATAAAAGCCCTTGCCTTTTTCTCTTAAAGGCACCTGGCAGATGACCCCCAGCTCCAGGAGGCCTTGCACTGCTTGCACTAGCTCCTGAGCGGACACAGGGTCCTGAGGAATCCGGGACCTGATGAATCTTGGAGGGGGATCGGCAGCAAACTCCAACTTGTAACCGGAGGACACTAC
This sequence comes from Gastrophryne carolinensis, assembly GCA_027917425.1. Taxonomy (NCBI): domain Eukaryota; kingdom Metazoa; phylum Chordata; class Amphibia; order Anura; family Microhylidae; genus Gastrophryne; species Gastrophryne carolinensis. The sequence goes on along the minus strand of CM051236.1, from coordinate 65,628,699 downwards.
CTCCTGAATCCACCGGTCTGAGACATTAAGCCTCCAGACGTGAGCGCAGTGTATAGCCGTCCCCCCACCCGGATGGGTGAGGGCGCCCCATCATGCCTGAGGGGGCTTGGGAGAGGATTTAGCTTTGGGACCCCAGCAGGAGCCAGGACGTCCACGTCCTCTGCCTCTACCCCAGAAATCTCCCCGGGCCCCAGGGAAAGATACCCCCCTTCCCTGTCTTGCACCACGGTAAGGGGAGGAGAAGGAACCCTGATCCCAAAAGGGCAGAGGTTGCCGCCTGGGCTGGGGTAACCTGCCTCCCTTAGCAAAAAGGTCCAGGCGGTCTACAAACAGACGCAGTCCTTTAAAGGGAAACCCAGTGAGGGCCTTCTTGGCAGCATTGTCAGCAGCCCACTGGGGCAGCCAAACCGAGCGGCGCATAGCCACCACGAGGGCAGACGTTCTGGCAAACATTCTGATGGTATCATCCAATGCGGACAGGACAAAATTTACAAAAACATCACAACTGGAGAGTGCATTAAACATCTCACAAGGCAAATCATCAGGGGCACTATCAAGCATACTTCTGATAAGGGTTCTAGTGGCCACAGCAGTAATAGCAGAGGCACAGACCGGGCGCAGCGCCGTCCCCGCACATGCAAAGGCGTGGGAGGCCAGCTGGTCAATGCGCTGGTCCTCAGCATCCCGCAGGGTAGTAGAATCAGGGGAATGCATGACAGAGGTGTTAGATAGCCCTAGGATCGGGGCATCCACCTCGGGGGAGGATGACCAACATTTAACCACCTCAGCAGGAAAGGGATACTTCCTATCCCAACTCTTTGGAACCCCGGGAAGTTTACTGGGGCGCTCCCATTCCTTGAGCACAAGGTTATGGAAATGTGCCTGCTCTGGAAATTCCAAACGTGATTTTGCTGTATGGAAAAAGCTCCCCTTTTTGCCTGGGAGCCTCAACAGGGAGAGAGATAGACAGAACCTCAAAGATCTGGGTCACAATCTGTCAGTGTCATCCGGGGCCCAGGGGTCAGAGCCAGAATCGTCATGACCCCTTGGTCTCTCATCAGATGAACTTGAATCAGAAAAGAGCTCCCCTTCATCAGATGGGGTATAGCCACACAGATTCATAAACTCCTCAGTTCCCATAGGGAAAACAGCAACATTAGGCGTCAAGTGCCGCTTCTTACCAGGGCCCTTACGCGCTAAAGACCTCGCAATAATCTGTTCAACAGTAGCCAGTCTAGAAGACACATCAGGCTGAGAATCCCCACTAGTATGCAACTCAACAGGAGTGAGATTTAAGCTTGGGGGAGTAGGTGAAGTGAAACGAGGTGCAGCCACTGGCAGGCCAGATTGCAATGCAAGCACCTGCTCAGCACAGGGTACACAGACCCGCGCCTTGTCAGCGTCAGCATGAGGCTGCCCACACGCTATACACAGCCGATCTTGTCCCAAAGGGACCCCGGTAACATTATCCTGGGATGCCTCCACATGGTGATTAATAGGCACAATATGCCAGTAGGGATTGACGCTATAAAAGCAACCCTGGATGCTCCAATGACCCGCTAGGGAAGTGGGAGTAATTATACAAGGCCCAACTATCAATTACACCGGGCCGGGAGAAACCAATGGATTCACCCGTCTGAAAGACACAATGGGAAGGAGGTGTGTCAGAACCAAACACACTACAATGAGTATAAAGCCGCCCACGATGGCACTTACGTCACACGCGCGCGCAACCTGACAAAATGGCGGCAAGAGTACCTCGAAGGGCGGGCCAGAGCGAGCCGTGACGCAGAGCGTGCCAAGCTAGCCCCCCCCCACCCCACCCCCGAAGCTCACAGACAAGCAGCCAATGAGAACATAGAAGTGTCTGAGGTAACGCCGCCGCCCGGCGCGGAACATCCAAATGAAGGAAAAGACGCGCGTGGCGGCGGCATTTGCAATAGTAAAAGAGACAAGTCAGCGCGGCGCAGACACCACATATAATAGTCAAAAGACATGACAAAACGCCGTATGCACGAATCACGATACACGCTCACCCACACTCCCCCTTCTTTCCCTCCCGAAAGAAGGGAGGATGGTGGCCCTCTGTACAGGACCCATCGCTACACGGGGCATGGGACAATAATGCGGGAAGGGCATCCCATAAAGGCTCACCATCAGCCTATACCACCTACCCTTTGGTGGGGGATTGCGGTGGAGCAGCGCTCCTTAAGCACACATGGTGCTGCCTACCTTCACCCGACCAGCGCAGCCCAGGCTGGGAGGCACATCACACGAGGAACGGGTGGGAATAGTCCAACAGGGCCGCAGGCTAATAGCCCCGCTCACCTGCGAGAGAGTGATAATTTCATGTCTTCGCAGTAAGCACTGCAGAGAAATCTGGGGATTTGAGGGGCCGGGAGGAGCCTGTTTTACATGTCTCTGCAGTGCAGCGCCATCTGGCGGAGGATAACCCAAGTGTAAGTAATCTATCTGGAGCAGGACGTACTGTATACTAAGAATAATACCAATTCTACAGGTGAGGAATCACAGAATTGTATTATTCTTAGTATACAGTACATCTTGCTCCAAATCTAATACTTACAGTTGGGACATCCAATAGCAGTGTCCATAAAGTAGGGTTGGATCCCCAAGAAAAATCAGCAGCAGGCAGTTTAAACCACTGCCGCCTGCAGAACCTTTTCGGCCAAAAACAGCATCAGCTGATGCCCTAACATCAACCTGGTAAAACTTTGAAAAGGTATGAACAGAAGACCAAGTAGCGGCCTTGCAAACTTGTTCAACAGAAGCCTGGTGCTGAAAAGCCCAAGAGGCACCAATAGCACGAGTGGAATGAGCAGTAAGGCAGAAGGGAGGATTCTCCCCCTTAGCAGAGTAGGCCTGAATCACAGCCTGACGAGTCCACTTGCTATAGAAGACTTGGCAGGAGCCAAACCCTTCCTAGGCCCAGCAGGGACCACAAAAAGAGCATCAGTTTTCCTGAAAGGTGCCGTAGCCACCAGATAGTAAATCAGACACCTAACCACATCCAAAGAGTGCAAAACCCTCTCCTTAGCATTGCTAGGATTAGGGCACAAAGAAGGAAGAACAATATCCTGATTCAAATGAAAGGCAGACACTACCTTAGGCAGAAAGTCAGGTTTGAAACGAAACACCACCTTGTCCTGGTGTCTCTCATAGTAGGGGGGCTGAATGGAAAGCGCCGCCAACTCAGACACACGCCTGACAGAAGTGATAGCCACCAGAAATACAACCTTGAGCGTAAGAATGGCCAAGGCAGCATCCTGCACAGGTTCAAAGGGAGCACCCTGCAAGGCTGACAGAACCAAGTTCAGATCCCAAACAGGCACAATAGGCTTACGTGGGGAGCGCACATGAGTGACCCCCTGGAAAAAAGTCCTGATCAGAGGGTGCTGAGCAAAGGACATCTGGAAGAAAATAGCCAGGCCAGAAACCTGACCCTTCAGAGTACTGAGTTGGAGCCCCATCTCCAACCCATGCTGCAGGAACTCCAGAATCCTGGGAATAGAGAACACACGACAGGGAAGAGACTTAGACTCACACCAGTCAATGTAGGCACGCCAAACTCTGTAATAAATGGAAGAGGAAGACTTCTTCTTAGCTTTAATCAAAGTATCTACAACAGAGGTAGACAGCCCCTTCTCCATCAAGATGGAGGTTTCAGCAGCCAAGCCGTCAAAGCCAGAGTTTGTAAATTGGGATGGCGTAGTGAGCCCTAAGTGAGCAGATCTGGCACCAAGGGCAGAGTGTACTGATCTACTGCCAGCTGTACCACGTCTGCGAACCACACTCTTCTTGGCCACCAGAATTGCTGGCACCCCTTCCAGAGCAATCTTGCGCAGAACCCTGCCCAGCAGGGGGATTGGAGGGAAGACATACAGAAACTGAAAAGTCCTGCCATGACATTGCTAGCGCATCCGAGGTCAGGGCCAGAGGATCCTGGGACAGAGATACAAAAGCTGGGAGCTTGTGTTTGTGGCGAGACACAAACAGATCCACATCTGGTTGGCCCCAACGGTGACACAGAGATTGAAACACCCTGCTGCATAGGGACCATTCTCCCTGGCGAGAGGTCCCCCTGCTCAGAGAGTCCGCCAGGCGATTTTCCACCCCCGGGATGTACACAGCTGATATGCAGGGGACATTGGCCTCCGCCCAAGTCAGGATCAGAGACGCTTCCTGGAGGGCCCCCTTGCTCCGGGTCCCTCCCTGATGATTGATGTAGGCAACTGCCGTCTGGTTGTCTGAGCGCACCTGAACAGGCAGGCCCCGAAGGTGAGTAGTCAAGTGAGCCAGAACTAGCCTGATCGCCCGCAGTTCCAAGACATTGATAGGTGTGTGGGCCTCCTGAGGGCCCCACCTCCCCTAGAACCGCAGGGACTTCCAGAAAACCCCCCAACCTGACAGACTGGCATCCGTGGTGACAGTCTCCCAGGAAGGGGCAAGAAAGGATCTGCCCCCCAACAGGTTCCTTGAGTCCATCCACCACGAGAGGGACCTCCTGACCAGGGGGGAGAGCACACAGACCCTGTCCAGGGACGCTGGGTCCTTGTCCCAAACTGACAATAGGTGAAGTTGCAGAGGCCTGCAGTGGAACTGAGCATAAGGGACCGCTTCGAAGCACGCCACCATCAGGCCCACCAGCTGCATCCCCTGCCTGATGGAGGGATGGGGACAAGCTAGGAGGGACTGAGCCTGTGCAATCAGATTGTCCACCTTCTGTTGAGGAAGGAAGATCCTTCCCTGAACTGTATCCAGATTCATTCCTAGGAATGGAGTTACCAAAGAAGGGGACAGTGAGGACTTGGGCTGGTTGATCACCCATCCAAATGACTCCAGAGTGGACACCACCAGCTGAGTATCCAACTCTGCCTGATGTAGAGACTGGGAAGTGATGAGAATGTCGTCCAGATAGGGAAGCACGTGGACACCCTGACATCTGAGCAGAGACATCACGCCAGCTAGCACCTTGGTGAACACCCTGGGAGCTGAAGTGAGGCCGAAAGGCAAGGCCACAAACTGGTAGTGTTGATCCATCAGAGCGAACCTGAGGAAACTTTGATGACCTGGGAACATAGGAATATGAAGATAAGCATCTTTGATGTCCACAGAAGTCATGAAATCCCCTTGGCGCAGGGAACTGATGGCAGAGCGCAGAGTTTCCATGCGAAAGTGCCTGCCCCTGACAAACGATCTTCAAGTCCAGGATAGGCCTGACTGAACCATCTTTTGGGTACTGTGAATAGGTTGGAATAAAAGCCCTTGCCTTTTTCTCTTAAGGGGACCTGGCAGATGACCCCCAGCTCCAGGAGGCCTTGCACTGCTTGCACTAGCTCCTGAGCTGACACAGGGTCCTGAGGAATCCAGGATCTTATGAATCTTGGAGAAGGACAGGCAGCAAACTCCAACTTGTAACTGGAGGACACTACCTCCTGAATCTACCGGTCTGAGACATGAACCCTCCAGACGTGAGAGAAGTGCTGCAGCCGTCCCCCCACCCGGATGGGTGAGGGCACCCCATCATGCCTGAGGGGGCTTGGGAGAGGATTTTGGTTTGGGACCCCAGGAGGAGCCAGGACGTCCACGTCCTCTGCCCCTACCCCAGAAATCCCCCCGGGCCCCAGGAATCCCTATCTGCCACCACGGTAAGGGGAGGAGAAGGAACCCTGACCCCGAAAGTGCCGAGATTGCCGCCTGCGCTGGGGTAACCTGCCTCCCTTAGCAAAAAGGTCCAGGCGGTGCACAAACAGGCGCAGTCCTATAAAGGGAAACCCAGTGAGGGCCTTCTTGGCAGCGTTGTCAGCAGCCCACTGGCACAGCCAAACCGAGCGGCGTATAGCCACCAAGAGGGCAGAAGTTCTGGCACACATTCTGATGGTGTCATACAATGCTGACAGGACAAAATTTACAAAAACTGGAGAGTGCATTAAACACCTCACAAGGCAAATCATCAGGGGCACTATCAAGCATATTTCTGATAAGGGTTCTAGTAGCCACAGCAGTAATGGCAGAGGCACAGACCAGGGCGCAGCGCCGTCCCCGCACATGCAAAGGCGTGGGATGCCAGCTGGTCAATGCGCCGGTCCTCAGCATCCCGCAGGGTAGTAGAGTCAGGGGAATGCATGACAGAGATGTTAGATAGCCCTAGGATCGGGGCATCTACCTCGGGGGGGGGGGGGGGAATGACCAAAAATACCATTTTGTGAGTACTCACCTGAAAAATGGGTATTGTCAGTGTGCCACACATCCCGCTTCCCCTTTAAAAATACGGACGTATGGGTTACACACCTGCAAGGTGACGATGTGCAGAGAGACGTCTTGAAACAAGCCCCCTTCCAGCCTATATATACCTGGGACCTCCCATTAACAAACCAGTGTATACAAAAGCAGAAAGACAAGGTACCAGGTAATCCAATGGTAACCTCACAAAATAATAATAACCATAAGCTTCACCGTATAAAGGATTCGGGATACCGAAAAGGGCGGGGGTGAAGCGGGATGTGTGGCACACTGACAATACCCATTTTTCAGGTGAGTACTCACAAATGAGGCCCGCACATCAACCTTGTAAAACTTAGAAAAAGTATGAACAGAAGACCAAGTAGCGGCCTTACAAACTTGTTCAACAGAAGCTTGGTGCTGAAAAGCCCAAGATGCACCAACGGCGCGAGTAGAATGAGCAGTGATGCGAAAAGGAGGAACTTTCCCCTTAACAGAATAGGCCGCAATAATGGCCTGACGTATCCATTTGCTAATGGAAGATTTAGCTGGGGCCAAACCCTTTGTTGGCCCACATGACACAACAAAAAAGGCATCAGTTTTACGAAAAGAAGAAGTAGTAATCAAGTAGTGCTTAACACAGCGAACTACATCCAAACAATGCAAGGCCCTCTCTTTGTCATTCTTAGGATTAGGACACAAGGAGGGAAGAACAATATCCTGATTCAAATGAAAAGCAGATACTACCTTTGGAAGGAAGTCTGGTTTATACCTAAAAACCACTTTGTCCTGATGCTTCTCAAAGTATGGCGCCTGAATTGACAAGGCCGCCAACTCCGAGACACGCCGAACAGAAGTGATAGCTACCAAGAAGACAACCTTCTGAGTCAAGGTAGAAAGAGCAATATCCTGCAAAGGCTCAAAAGGAGGAGCCTGAAGAGCAGAAAGAACTAAATTCAAATCCCAAACTGGGAGTAATGGTTTCCTGGGGGGCCGCACATGCGTAACCCCCTGGAAAAAAGTCTTAACTAAAGGGTGAAGCGCAAAATGCTTCTGAAAGAAAATAGATAAGGCAGAAACCTGCCCTTTCAAAGTACTTAGCTGGAGTCCAGAATCCAGCCCTGATTGCAGAAAATCCAGAATTCTAGAAACTGAAAAGACTCTACAAGGTAAAGATCTGGCCTCGCACCAAGCAATATAGGCTCTCCAAGTCCTATAGTAGGTGGTAGAGGAAGATTTCTTCCGGGCACAGATCAGAGTCTTAATAACCGAATCAGAAAGACCTTCCTCCTTCAAGATGAAGGTCTCAGCAGCCAAGCCGTCAAACCTAGCATGGGTAAATTGGGGTAACGTAGTTGACCCAGAGTGAGCAGATCGGGCCGGAGAGGCAGAACGAACTGATCCACTCCAAGCCGAACGATGTCTGCGAACCACACTCGCCTTGGCCACCTTGGAGCCACGAGAATGGCGGACACCTCTTCCAGAGCCAGCTTCCGCATTACCTTGCCCAGCATGGGAATCGGAGGAAACAGATACAGGAACCCCCGACCTCCCCAGTTCAGAGACATGGCGTCTAGTGCCAGAGCTAGCGGATCCTGGGAGAGCGACACAAAGGTCGGGAGCTTGCAATTGTGACAAGAGGCAAACAGGTCCACTTCTGGTGTCCCCCACCGGAGACACAACGACCGGAAAACTTGAGGATGAAGGGACCACTCCCCTAAACGGGACGAGCTTCTGCTCAGAAGATCGGCTTCCCTGTTTTCCACTCCCGGAATGTAAACAGCAGAGATGCAAGGAACATGGGCCTCTGCCCAAATCAGGATCAGGGACACTTCTCTGAGAGCACCCAGACTGCGAGTCCCTCCCTGACGATTGATGTAAGCAACAGCTGATTGTCTGAACGAACCTGAACAGGAAGGCCCAGAACATGCTGAGTCAAAAGAGCCAGAACACTGATGGACAATTGGGCCTCCCGAGGTCTCCACTTCCCCTGGAACTGACGATCCTTCCAGAATCCCCCCCATCCTGAAAGACTGGCGTCCGTGGTGACAATTTCCCAAAGAGGAGTCAGGAAGGACCTGCCCCTCAAGAGATTGTCCGAGACTAACCACCACTGAAGAGACTGCCGGACCAGGGGAGACATCTGGAAGGACCGATCCAACGACCGCGGATTCCGGTCCCAGGATGCCAACAGATGTAGCTGAAGCGTCCTTGTGTGAAATTGTGCGAAGGGAACTGCCTCGAATGAGGCAACCATCAACCCCACCAGCCTCATCCCCTGACGGATGGATGGCCGAGGGTTGGCAAGAAGGACCTGAGCCAATTCCTGAATCAGACGCATCTTGGTCTGAGGCAGAAATACCTTGTGTTGACAAGAGTCCAATGACATTCCCAAAAAGGACACTACCCTGGCCGGGACCAGGGAGGACTTGTGATAGTTGATCACCCATCCAAAACTTTCCAACATGGAGACCACCATCCTGGTGTCTGTCTTCGATTGAACGAGCGAAGGAGCCATGATGAGTAGGTCGTCCAAGTAAGGGACCACCCGAATGCCCCGAGATCTGAGAATGGCCATCACCCCTGCCAGCACCTTGGTGAACACTCTTGGAGCAGAGGAAAGGCCGAATGGAAGTGCTGCAAACTGGAAATGCTGATCTCCCATCACAAACCTGAGAAAACACTGATGAGCTTGGCAGATGGGAACATGAAGATAAGCATCTTTGATGTCTATGGACGTCATGAAATCCCCCTGCCGAAGGCAACCGATGGCTGACCGCAGAGTTTCCATGCGAAACTTCCGAGGGCGGATGAACTTGTTGAGACACTTCAGATCTAGAACAGGACGAACTGATCCATCCTTTTTGGGGACTGTGAAAAGGTTGGAGTAAAAACCGAGACCCAGCTCTAAATGCGGCACCGGCCGGATGACCGCCATTTCCAAAAGGTTCTTTACCGATGCCAGGAGCCCCTGCACAATCAAAGGATCGGTAGGCACCCGAGACCGGAAGAATCGTGAAGGAGGGCGAGACTGGAACTCCAGTTTGAGACCGGACGACACTACCTCCCGGACCCATCTGTCCGGGACCGCCTGATCCCAAACCTGGGAGAAGTGTCGCAAACGTCCCCCCACCCGCACGGGTGAGGGCAGCCCCTCATTGCTGAGCGGGCTTGCCTGCAGGCTTGGGCTTGGTGCCCCAGGATTGGCCGGAATGGCCACGGCCTCTGCCCCTGGACCAACCTGTACCCCTGGTAGAGGAATAAGAAGCCCCTCTGCCTGCTCTGGCTCCCCTAAAGGAGGGCCCAAACGAAGCTGCCCCCCCCCCCCCGAAAGGAGCGACGTGGCTTCTTGCGTTGCGGCAATTTACCACCCTTGGTAACTGTGTCCAATTTTTCGCCAAACAGGCGCAAACCCACAAAAGGGAGCGCTGTAAGCGCCCTCTTAGAGTTAAGGTCCGCCGTCCACTGGCGTAGCCATATTGAGCGGCGGATGGCAACCACTAGTGCCGCTGTCCTGCTACTCATAGCAAGTGAATCATCCTGAGCATTTATGGCAAATGAAATAAAGGTTTCACATTGCTTGAGAGAAATAAATTCATCACAAGCGGGATCAAGTCCTGCGCACAGATCCCTAATAACAGACTTAACCGCCAAAAGAAGAAGCGCCGTAGCGCATGCTGGCCGCATACCTGAACCAGCACTGATAAACCCATGGCGGGCCAATTGATCAATCCGCCGATCCTCACCATCTTTAATGGTAGTAATGTCAGGGGAGTGTAACACAGCGGAATTAGATAGCCCCAACACAGGAGCATCTACATCAGGTGGGATAGACCAAAGCTTAATTAAATCCTCTGGAAAGGGATACCGCTTATCCCAAGAAGGAGGAATGCCAGCCAGGCACGCAGGATGTTCCCATTCTTTAAGAACAACTTTGACAAAGTGCTGTTGTTTGGGAAATACTAGGCGCGGCTTTGGTTCTGTAAATAACTCACCCTTCGGCGGAGGATCCACAACAGGCGGATCTAAAGCCAAAATTTTAAACATTTGGGCCAAAATGGAAGGAGTGTCCACAGACACCCCTGCAGCCTGAACGTCAGCCAAAAGCTGATCTGCAGGCTCGTCCGGCTCCTCAAGGAGCTCCCCTTCCTCATCAGGGGGATATTCGGACCATTCTAAGGAATCACACACTTCATCCTCAGGGCCAGGCGCTGCTAAGGAAAGGTGCTTCCTCTTCGCCGTAGCTTTGTGAGCCATAGTGGCGGAAATAATTTTCTCGAGATTGGCCACTCGCACAGCCATCTCGGATTGCGAATCCCCACTTTTGACAGTGTCAACCGGGGTCCGGGATAAGGGAGGGGATGACGGAAGCTGCGAAGAGCCAGAAGCCGGAATACCGGACTGACACGCAATAAGCTGCTTTGCGCATGGAACGCAAATTAATGCGTCATCGCCTGGGAGCAGGGCCCCACATCCCGCACACAGCCTAGGCCCCAAAGAGCCCCCGGTAACATCGGAAGCCTCCATTACGGTGAATTTATGGTATTCGCAATTACCCTGGGATTTTTAAGCATATAAGCAACCCGGGATGCCCCCTTAATAAACGTCCCGGAATGGGAGGATTTCTTATTTTTTTTTTTTTTTTTTATTAACTAGTCCAGTATATATAGACTGGGAGAGCCGCTGAAACAGGGATCCCGGGATCTGTGGGGAAACAACAGACATAAATCCCCACATATACACAAGAAAAAAATAACATGTACTAAAAAACGGCCCCACACAGTAAAATGGTGGGGCCACCTACCTTGTTTCAGCAGGGCAAGGGGCTAAGAGGGACCAGCACAGAGACGGCCGCATCAATCCAAAGCCACGCTCCACAATGCTGACAAGCCTGCCGCTGTGCAGGCTTAAACGCGGCAGTGAGGGATCTTCCTCCCTCTCCACATGTGAGCCGTGACCCGGAACTGGCCAGGAGAACTTCCTCCCGGCGTCTTGCCACGCCCCCTTACCCAGAATGACGCGGCCCGTCTAATGACGGGCCGGCTGAATAATGGAGGGAAATTCAAACTGAATAGCACACATGTGCTGCATAGAGTGAAAAAGACAGTGTAAAACACAAAAATACACACATACACACTGGATCACCAGCCGGATAGCCGATCGCCCCTCAAGCGGAGTGTCACGAAGGAGATAAGCTCCTTGGCACCTATAGTGCCATCTGCCGTTGCCCAGTAAACAGCCTGGGCTGGGAGGCTTCCATTAACCTTTTAAAGGCAAACACAATTTAAAACTGGGCAGAAATAGACTAAAAGGGGGTGCCGGGGTAAACCCCGGCTACCTGAAAGCAGGAGACATCTCTTCTGTCTTGTCGCCTCATGCAGAGAGGAAAAAACTGGTTTGTTAATGGGAGGTCCCAGGTATATATAGGCTGGAAGGGGGCTCGTTTCAAGACGTCTCTCTGCAGGTGTGTAACCCATACGTCCGTATTTTTAAAGGGGAAGCGGGATGTGTGGCACACTGAGAATATTTAACCACCTCAGCAGGACAGGGATACTTCCTATTCCAACTTTTTGGAACCCCGGGAAGTTTACTGGGGCGCTCCCATTCCTTGTGCACAAGGTTATGGAAATGTGCCTGCTCGGGAAATTCCAAACGTGATTTTGCTGTATGGAAAAGCTCCCCTCTTTGCCTGGGAGCCGCAACAGGGAGAGAGATGGACAGAATCTCAAAAATCTGGGTTTAAGCTTGGGGGAGTAGGCGAAGTGAAGTGAGGGGCAGCCACTGGCAGGCCAGATTGCAATGCAAGCACCTGCTCAGCATAGGGTATACAGACCTGCGCCTTATCAGCGTCAGCATGAGGCTGCCCACACGCTACACACAGCCGGTCTTGTCCCGAAGGGACCCCGGTCACATTATCCTGGGATGCCTCCATATGGTGATTATAGCGGCGCTATACGCCGATAGGGAATAACGCTATATAGCAACCCCGGATGCCCCAAAAACCCACTAGGGAAGTGGGAGTATTATTTTTACAAAGCCTACAAGTTATATACTAATACAGGGCCGGAAGAAGCCAAAAGGGTTTGCCCCGCCTGAAAGACATAAGCAGACAAGACCTGTAAGCACACAGTAACAAAAGTGAAAGATATAAGGCCGCCCGTGAGGGCACTTACGGACCGCGGTAGGTAGGGGTCCGTCGCGCATGGGCCAACCAAGCAGGATAAAGATGGTGTCGGTATACCTCGAGAACAGGAAAATATACCTTTCTGGGGAACCACCCTGCACTAGGTCCCACACAGACGAATAATGGCAGGTCATAGTCGTCAGACAGACCGAGCACCGCCCAACAGGCAGGCTCGGAAGAAGAAAAGACAGGCGAAATAGCATCAGCCTGAAGACTCGCTGTACGGATAGGAACAAGGACCTCCTAGAAGGTCCCATCTTCCCCACACCCGCAAGGGGTTACAGAATGAAAAAACCTCCCCGCCACCCGAAGGGTTGGCATCCACGGTGATCATCTGTGGAAGGGGCAAGCAAAGAACTGTCCCCAGACAGGATCCTAGAGTAAATCCACTCAAGGAGGTACTCCTAACCCAGGGGAAGGGTACACATGATCCCGCTCCAGGGATGCTGGGTCCCAGTCCAGTGTTAAGAATAGAAGTTGTAGAAGAAAAAAACCCTGGTAGAGGAATATAAGGAACTTGACTAAGCAAGTCACCAAGACTGGCCCACCAGCCGCGTTCCTGCCTGGTGAAGGGACTGGAAAATTAAGTAGGGACTGAACCCATGCAACCAGATTGTCCACCTTATTGTAGAGGGAGGAAGATTCTCGCCTGACCGAGACTAGATTCATCCCTATAAATGGAGATACCCATCAAGAGGACAAGGAGGACAAGAGGTGAAGAAAAACACCCATCCAGAAGACTGTCAAGTGATGGCACCTAGCCGGGTAGCCAACTCGACCTGACATAGATTGGGAAGCGAGAAGGACCACCTGGCAGGCCTCTTGCGGACTCCCCTTGGTCTCAGAGACATGGCTTCCATTAGTACCCTGGTGAAAACCGTGGGGGCAGAAGAGAGGCCAGATAACAAGGCCACAGAATAGCGGTGTTGGACACCCAACACAACCAGAAAAGGCCTGAGTGTCTATAAGACACAGGGAAAAGAGCATAAGCATCCCTGATCTCCCCCGAAGGCAAGGACCCACTAGGCGCAGGACGCTAGTGGCCCATCCCAGAAATTTTAAGCAGAGAAGTGCCTGCATAGCAGAATTGCCAACAACTTGTAATTAAGAAGGCCAGCAGACTCATTCTTTTGGGAGAATGTGAAGGGGTTGGCGCAACGGCACCTGCCTCTGCCTGATAAGGGCAAACTGCAAGTGACTGCCAAAGCCCCGCAGGCTGTGTATGGCCTGCACCAGCACCTGAACATAGGCAGGGAACCAAGAGTACCCTGACAATCATGGGGGAGGCCGTGCGGCAAACTTTATCCTGTATCCGGAGGCAACTGCCTCCTGTATCCACCAGAAAGAGGCAAAGTGCCTCCTGATAGGAGCAAAGTGCCGCAGTCGTCCCCTCGCCCGGGCGGGCGCCCCATCATGCATGAGGGGATTTGGTGGAAGATTTAGGTTTCACCCTGCCGGAGGGCCCAGAGCGTTGTCTGTTGCTAGTGGGGCAGGGGTCTGTGCTACAACTCCGGGAGGACACCCCCGGTTCTTGCTTAACGCTATGGTATGGAGGGGGAGGGGAGACCCTGTCCCGAGGGGCCGAGACGGGCGCCTGCGCCAGGGTGATTTGCCCTTCTTTCCAAACAGATCCAGACGGGCCCCAAACAGGCGATGCCCTTTAAAGGGGAAACTGGTAAGAGTCCTTTTAGCAGCATAGTCCGCACCCCACTCTCGCAGCCAGACCATGCGACGCATAGCCACCACAAGGGTGGAAGTCCTCGCACACATTCTGATGGTGTCATCCATAACTAAAAGGATAAATCTTAGAAATACATCACAACTGGAGAGTGCCTTAAACACCTCCCAGGAGAGATCGTTAACGTGATGCTCAAGCATCTGTCCGATGAGGGTTTTGGCGGCCACTGCAGTGATGGCCGCGGCACAGACAGGGCGCAGCGCCGTTCCTGCACAGAAAAAAGCGTGTGAAGCCAGTTTATCCATGCGTTGGTCCTCGGCGTCCCGAAGGGTACAGTAAGCAGGAGCTGCCACAAAGGGGGGTTTAGGAACCCCAATTATCGGAGCGTCTACCACAGGGGGCGAAGACCAACAATCAACCATCTCAGGGGGGAAGGGGTATTTCCAATCCCAGTCCCCTGGGGCCCCCAGAAGCCGACCAGGGTGTTCCCATTCCTCAAGTACAAGAGCATGGAAATGAGCCTGCTCTAGGAATTCCAAGCGCGGTGTCGCTGTATGGAAACGCTCCGCTCTCGGCTGGGGAGCCGCGTTGGGGAGGGAGATAGACAGGGCCTTAAAGATTCTACTCAGTAAGCCAACGGTATCAAAATGGTTCCAATCTTCGAGGTTAGAATCTCGTCGGATGAGCCCGAGTCCGAGAACAGCCTTCCTTCCTCAGAAGTGGTGCAGGCCCGGAGTAGCGGACTCCGCCGATCCCTTAACAGGGTTAGAAACAGAGGGCGTAGAGGACCGCTTCATGTCAGGGCACGAGCGCTTTGTCGGCCCTGTAATAGTCTGGGCAGCCGCGGGCAGTCTGGAAGCCGCAGCCGGCTGTAACTCCTTACTCGTAAGCGACTCGTCAGCAACGGGATTTAAGCCTGGTGGAATAGGATTGTTAGGGCGAGGAACAGCCCCTGGCGATCCTGGCAGCCGGATCAGTACTTGATCGGCACAGCATGCACAGATCGGTGCGCTCTCAGCACCGAAGTGGGGGTAGCCACACGTTATACACAGCGGGTCTTGTCCCGAGGGAACCGCTGGTACAAAAATCCGAGATGCCTTCATATGGTGATTATCAGTGAAATATATGTCAGTAGGGATTTATGCAATAAGCAACCCTGGATGTCCCAAAGGCCCGCTGGGAATGTGGGAGAATTTATGTAAGCCCACTACGAGTTATGTTAGGCCGGGAGAAGCCACCGGAGTCTTTAACGTCTGAAAGACAGAAGGGGAATAGTAGGTGTCAGAACCATGCGCAGCAAAGGAATTAAGTGAAATCGCCAGCAAGGGGCACTTACAGACCAGGGGAGGAGAAGGACCGCCAACACGCGTGCGAAGATCCACAAAATGGCACCGCCCGAACTCAGAGGGCGGGGCAGATCAGGGCGTGACGCGGAGCCAAAGAGCGCGAAGCTCAGAAGCGGCCGTTAAGGCCGGCAAGTCAATAATGTAGTATGAGTAAAAGCATCTGCTAGTGAGTACTCATAAGGGCCAAAGACGCCGCCACCAATTTGTCACCCGTAGGCGATGTGAAAAGATTACCTTCCTGCCTCAAGCTGCAGGATGATAAGGCAGCGCGAGCTGTACACGATTACAAGATTGAGAAGTCAAGGGGAAAAAAGGACAGCGGCGGCCAGAATAGACGGCGCAAGCAGCGCGGCTCTGACTAGATGCCGGTCCGGGGCAAATACGGCCATAATCTGTGAATAGCATGTACTGAGACCGCCACACACACACACACACCCCTTCTTTTCCCCTGAAAACAGGGGAGGATGGCGACCCTCTAAACAGGGTCCACCTCTACACGGGGCATGGGGCAATAATGCGGGAGGGACATCCACTATGAGGCTCACCATCAGCCTAAACCGCCTACCCTATGGTGGGGGACTGCGGTGGAGCATGGCTCCGTTAAGCACCCATGGTGCTGCCTACCTTCACCCGACCAGCGCAGCCCAGGCTGGGAGGCACATCACAAGGAGGACGGGTGGGAATAGTCCAACAGGGCCGCAGGCTGTAATAGCCCCGCTCACCTGCGAGAGAGTGATACTTCATGTCTTCGCAGTCAGCACTGCAGAGAAATCTGGGGGATTTGTGGGAGGTCCCTGGGTATATGAAGGGCCGGGAGGAGCAGGACGTACTGTATACTTAGAATAGTATGAACGGAAGACCAAGTAGCAAGCCTGGTGCCGAAAAGCCCAGGATGCACCAACAGCACGAGTAGAATGCGCAGTGACCCTAAAAGGGTCCTCCCCTTAGCAGAATAGGCCCCAACAATGGCCTGACGAATCCATTTGCTAATCGTAGACTTAGCAGGCGCCAAACCTTTCCTGGGCCCACAGGGCACCACGAAAAAAAAAGCGTCCGTCTTGCGGAAGGAAGACGTAGTCACCAAATAATACTTCACACAGCGAACAAAATCCAAATTGTGCAGAACCCTCTCCTTGTCATTGTTAGGCTTAGGACACAAGGAAGGGAGAACAATATCCTGATTGAGATGGAAAGCAGACGCCACCTTAGGAAGGAAATCTGGCTTAAAACGAAAAACCACCTTATCCTGATGTCTCTCAAAATAAAGGGCCTGAATCGACAGAGCCGCCAACTCAGAGACACGCCGAACAGAGGTAATAGCCACCAAAAAGACAACCTTCTTAGTGAGAATAGAAAGAGCAGTATCCTGTAGTGGCTCAAAAGGGGGACCTTTTAGAGCCGACAGAACCAAATTC
Source organism: Gastrophryne carolinensis (assembly GCA_027917425.1). Lineage (NCBI taxonomy): Eukaryota > Metazoa > Chordata > Amphibia > Anura > Microhylidae > Gastrophryne > Gastrophryne carolinensis. Next base: position 65,611,836 of record CM051236.1, on the reverse strand, counting down.
AAATCCCAAACAGGAACCACCGCCTTCCTAGGAGGCCGCACATGCGCGAATCCTTGGAAAAAGGTCTTAACCAGCGGGTGCAAGGCAAAAGACTTCTGGAAAAAAAACGACAGAGCAGAAACCTGTCCTTTCAAGGTACTAAGCTAGAAACCAAGATCCAGATTATGCTGAAGAAACTCCAGAATCCTAGGAATAGAAAACACCCTACAAGGCAAGGCCCTAGCCTCACACCAAACAATGTAGGACCTCCAAGGTCTGGACCACGGTCTTGGACAAACCTTCCTCCTTCAGAATGAAGGTTTCAGCAGCCAAGCCGTCAAAGCCAGCGTTTGTAAATTGGGGTAAAGAAGTTGACCCCGAGACAATAGATCCGGCAACATGGGAAGCCGGTAATGATCTACCGCCAGCCTTACCACGTCTGCGTACCAAACCCTTCTTGGCCACCTTGGAGCCACCAGAATCAATTTGCGAACTACCTTACCCAGCATGGCAAAGGACGGAAACAGGTACAGAAACCCCAGATCCTTCCAGGCAAGGGACAAGGCATCCACTGCCAATGCTAGAGGATCCTGGGAAAGAGCCACAAAGGCCGGAAGTTTGTGATTGTGCCTCGAGGCAAAGAGATCCACCTCTGGAGTCCCCCACCTGCGGCAAAGATCCAGAAAAACCTTGTGGTGGAGAGACCACTCTCCTTGGCGAGAGAATCCCCTGCTCAGGGAATCCGCCTCCGCGTTCTCCACTCCCGGAATGTAAACTGCCGAAATGCAAGGAACAATGTTCTCCGCCCAGTGCAGGATCAGAGAGACTTCCTTGAGGCACCCCTGCTGCGAGTCCCTCCTTGGTGATTGATGTAGACCACCGTCGTTCGATTGTCTGACCGAACCTGAACCGGTAGACCCCGTAACTGCGACGTCAGCCGTTGCAGAACAAGCTGGATGGCCCTGAGCTCCAAGACACTGATGGGGTTGTGAGCCTCCTGAGGGCTCCACACCCCACTGAACTGATGACTTTTCCAAAAACCTCCCCAGCCCGACAGGCTGGCATCCGTGGTAACCGTCTCCCAACAAGGGACCAGAAAGGACCTGCCCTTCAACAGGTTGCTCGACTCCAGCCACCACCGAAGGGACTGCCGAACCCTGGGAGACATCCTGAAAGATTGATCCAAAGACTGGGGACACCTGTCCCAATGCGTCAATAGGTGAAGTTGAAGAGATCTCATGTGAAACTGTGCAAACGGTACCGCCTCGAAGGAGGACACCATCAGGCCCACCAGTTTCGTCCCCTGTAGGATAGAGGGACAAGGGCCGGCCCGAAGAAGACGGATCAGATCCTGAATCCCCAGCACCTTGGTCTGGGGCAGAAACACTCTGGCCTGAACGGTATCCAGATTCATGCCCAGAAAGGAAATCACGCATGATGGAGTAAGAGAGGACTTGGGGCGGTTGATCACCCACCCGAACTTCTCCAAAGTCGACACCACCTGGTGGGTGTCCAGCTCCGCCTGACTGAGGGAAGACGCTGAGATCAACAGGTCGTCCAGATAAGGCACAATGCGAATTCCCTGAGCTCTGAGCAGGGCCATTATTCCCGCCAAGACCTTGGTGAAGACCTGCGGTGCCGAGGTCAGCATGAAGGGAAGAGCTACAAACTGAAAGTGTTGATCCTCCACCGCAAACCGAAGGAATCTGAGATGCGCTGGAAAAATGGGAATATGCAAATACGCATCCTTGATGTCTATGGACGTCATGAAACCCCCCTGGTGAAGGGAATTGATAGCGGAGCGCAGAGTCTCCATACGGAACTTTTTGGCTCTGATAAACCTGTTCAGAACCTTGAGATCTAGAATGGGTCTCACCGAACCCTCCTTTTTGGGTATCGTGAAAAGGAGTAGTAACCCCTGCCTGTCTCTGACTGAGGCACCGGGCAAATAACTCCCATGTCCAGAAGGTTTCTTACTGCTAACAGGAGCCCCTGCGCAGCCTGAGGGTCCGAGGGCACCCGAGACCTTAAAGTGGACCAACACCCAGGATTTTGACTATCCTGGGTTTTGGTCCACTTCGGCGGGGCACCCCGATCGGGGGTGCCCCGCTGTGTGAAACCCCCCAGAAACCCCAATAAACTCACCTCTCCCCGCTCCCACGTGACTGCCCGGTCCAATCCCCGCCAACGTCCAGGCGGGGAACAGGAACGTCCAAGCGGCTTCCGCCGCCGCCGCCTCCCTCGCGTCACTTTCGGCGCGCGCGCGCCCGTGCCGGCCATTCACAGACGGCCGGCGCGGGGGCGCGCACGCCTAGAGGGGCGCGAGGGAGGCGGCGGCGGAAGATAAGGTAGGTGATTTGGGGTGTTTGGGGGGGTTTCACCCCGCGGGACATCCCGATCTCGGATGTCCCGCGGGGTGGGAGGTGATCGGCCCGGGAATCTTATAGATTTCCGGGCCGATCACCTCTCGGTGTTGGTCCACTTTAAAAACCTTGGAGGTGGCCAGTACTCGAACTCCAGTTTGTACCCAGACGAGACCACTTCCAGGATCCAATTGTCTGTGATCTCCCGGGCCCAGACCTGGAAGAAGAGCCGCAGCCGTCCCCCCACCCGTGCGGGTGAGGGCGCCCCTTCATTGCTGAGCCGGCTTACCGGCGGGCTTAGGCTTGGAACCCCAGGAAGCCGTCGGGCGCTCCCGACCTCTGCCCCAGGACGAGCCCCTGACACCAGAGACAGGCAGACCCCTAGTTGCTCTGGCTCCACGTAAGGACGGGGTGAAAGAACCCCCCCCCCACGAAAGGGATGGTCCTGTGTCTTCCGCTGAGGTAACTTACCTCCGTTAGCAACAGCATCCAATCTATGGCCAAACAGCCGTGAAGGGAAGAACTGTAAGGAACTTCTTAGCCCCAAAATCCGCTGTCCACTGACGCAGCCAGACCAACCTGCGCATGGCCACCAATAGAGCCGAAGTCCTGCTACACATGACAATGGAATCCTCCATAGCAGACAACACAATATCCATGAATAGTTCACACCTCCTAAGAGCAGCGAACTCAGCGCTAGCCAGATCAAACTGACCGTCATTAAGCCAGTACCTAATAAGAGACCTGGTAGCAAGCGACACTAGAGCAGATGAACAAGCCGGCCGCAGGGCCGATACCACACAGGCAAAATGACAATTTTGTGAGTGCTCACCTGTAAAATGGTTATTACGAGTATATCACACACCCCACTTCCAAATATTCATGACACTTGGGAACCCGGCCTGTAGAGGGCGATCTTGCAGAGATGACATGGAAAAAGGAGCCCCTCCTGGTCCATAAGTACTGGGTTCCTCCCACTATTCCTCAGTCTTTTCAAAAAGCAGTGACGAACCAGGAAGAGCAAATTATATTCAATAATTGAAAAATAGTTTGAAAATAATAATCACCATATAAAGGATCCCTTAGAACAAAAAAGGGCAGGGGAAGTGGGGTGTGTGACATACTCGTAATAACCATTTTACAGGTGAGTACTCACAAAATGGTATTATTCCTAGTATGTCAAACACCCCACTTCCAAATATTCATGACACTTGGGACATCCAATAGCAGTGTCTATAGTGGGTGGGGATCCCCAAGGAATAATGCATAACTTAAATTACTGCAGCTTGCAGAATTTTGCGGCCAAAAGCAGCATCCGCTAAGGCCCGCACATCAACCTTGTAAAACTTAGAAAAAGTATGCACAGAAGACCAAGTCGCAGCCTTGCAAACTTGTTCAACAGAAGCCTGGTGCTGAAAAGCCCAGGAAGCTGCAATAGCACGAGTAGAATGAGCGGTGACACGAAAAGGGGGAACCTTCCCCTTAGCCATATAGGCCCCAATGATAGCCTGACGTATCCACTTACTAAGGGAAGATTTGGCAGGAGCAAAACCCTTCTTGGGCCCAGAGGGCACAACAAAAAAAGGCATCCGTCTTGCGGAAGGCCGAAGTAGTAACTAAATAATACTTAACACAACGAACTACATCCAAAGAATGTAAGACCCTTTCCTTGTTGTTACTAGGTTTAGGACACAAGGAAGGAAGAACTATATCCTGATTTAGGTGGAAAGCAGACACCACCTTAAGAAGGAAATCCGGTTTAAAAACGGAAAACAACCTTATCTTGATGCCTCTCAAAATAAGGGGCTAGAATATACAAAGCCGCCAGTTCAGAAACTCGGCGGACAGAAGTAATAGCAACCAAAAAGGCAACCTTCTGAGTAAGAATAGGAAGAGGAATATCCTGCAAAGGCTCAAAGGGAGCAGCCTGCATAGCTGAAAGCACCAGGTTAAGGTTCCAAACAAGAAGCATAGGCTTTCTGGGAGGCCGCACATGCGCGACTCCTTGGAAAAAGGTCTTAACCAAAGAATGAAAAGCAAACGACCTTTGAAAGAAAATAGCCAAGGTAGAGACTTGCCCTTTCAAAGTACTAATCTGGAATCCCATATCCAGACCTCGTTGCAGATATTCCAGAATTCTAGGCAAAGCCCTGGATTCACACCAATCAATATAGGACCTCCAAGTCATGTAATAAATGACAGAGGAAGACTTCTTCCTAGCTCTAATAAGAGTCTGAATAACCGCATCAGAAAGACCTTCTTCTTTCAAGATGGAGACTTCAGCAGCCATGCCGTCAAAGCCAGCGTTTGTAAATTGGGGTTACAAAGTTGACCCTGAGTGATGAGATCTGGAAGAAGAGGCAGATGGAAACGATCCACTGCCAGCCTTACGACGTCTGCGTACCACAGACGTCTTGGCCACCTTGGCGTCACCAGAATTGCTGGCGCCTCCTCCAGTGCTAACTTGCTCACCACCTTGCTGATCATGGAGAATGGGGGAAACAGATATAGGAACCCCAGATCCTTCCAGGCCAGAGACATGGCATCCGCTGCCACTGCCAGAGGATCCTGGGATAGAGACACAAAAGCTGGTGGCTTGTGATTGTGGCGAGAAGCAAACAGGTCCAACCGTGGAGTCCCCCACTTGTGACAGAGGAACTGAAAGACCCTTGGATTGAGAGACCATTCTCCCTGGCGAGAACATCCCCTGTTCAGGGAGTCTGCCTCCACATTCTCTATCCCCGGAATGTAAACTGCTGATATGCAGGGAACATTGATCTCTGCCCACTGAAGGATCAGAGACACTTTCCGGAGGGCACCCCAACTGCGAGTCCCTCCCTGGTGATTGATGTATGCAACAGCTGTTCGGTTGTCTGACCAAATCTAAACTGGCAGACCCTGTAAGAAATGGGTCAGTCCAAGTAGAACAAGACGTATGGCCCGAAGCTCTAATACATAGATTGGAGAATGAGCCTCCTGAGGCTCCCACAATTCTTGGAACTGATGCTTCTTCCAGAAGCCCCCCCAGCCTACCAGGCTGGTATCCGTGGTAACCAGTTCCCAACGTGGAGTCAGAAATGACTTGCCCTTCTGGAGGTCGTGCGATATTAACCACCACTGAAGGGACTGCAAAACGTGGGGAGACAATATACAAGTCTGATTTAATGATAGTGGGCACCTGTCCCACTTTGCCAAGAGGAAGAGCTGAAGCGTCCTTATGTGAAACTGGGCAAACGGGACTGCCTCGAATCCAGCTACCTTCAATCCCACTAGTCTCATCCCTAGACAGATAGACTGACGAGAGTTGGACAAGAATAGACGAATCAAGTCCTGAATCAGAACCATTCCAGAATCAGGCCCAGGAAGGGAATTTCCGTGGATGGACAGAGAGAGGATTTGGGGTAACTTATTACCCATCCGAACCTCTCTAGCGTAGAGACCACCATCCTGGTGTCAAACTCTGATTGTTCGAGGGAGGAGGCCGCGATAAGAAGATCGTCCAGAAAAGGCACATTGTGGATGCCCTGGACCCTGAATATAGCCATCACTCCTGCCAGCATCTTGGTAAAGACTCTTGGGGCTGAGGTAAGTCCGAATGGCAGGGCTACAAATTGATAATGCTGGTCTTCTATCGAGAACCTGAGAAATCTCTGGTGGCCCGGAAAATAGGAATGTGCAAATAAGCATCCTTGATGTCTATGGATGTCACGAAGTCCCCCTGACGGAGAGCATCGATCGATGATCGCAGAGACTCCATGCAGAATTTGAAACGGATACATTGATTGAGTCTCCTTAGGTCTAGGATAGGCCGAACAGAGCCGTCCTTTTTGGGTACCGTGAATAGGTTGGAGTAAAACCCCCCCTTTCCGCTGGAGGCACTAGGCCAATGACAGCCATGTTTAACAGATTCGCTACTGCTGACCGCAGTCCCTGCGCAATTGCAGGATCTGACGGCATCCGGGACATGAAAAATCTGGGAGGAGGCCGGGACTCTAATTCCAGTTTGTAACCGGAAGAGACTACTTCCAGAACCCAATTGTCTGATACCTCCTGAACCCAGACCTGGAAGAAGAACCGCAGCCGTCCCCCCACCCGTAAGGGTGAGGGTGTCCCGTCAATGTTGAGCAGGCTTAGTGGCAGATTTGGTTTTGGACCCCCAATTCTGACTTGGACGGCCACGTCCCTTTCCTCTATTCCATGCATTCCCTCTAGGGGCTGAAAAGGCCGATCCACTACCGGAGGAAGGGTTAAAAGAGGCCACTCCACGAAAGGAACGACTTTGTTTCTTACGCTGAGGTAATTTACCTCCTTTAGTGACAGAATCCATTTTTTTCTCCAAAGAGGCGCAATCCCACAAAGGGGAGCGCTGTAAGTGATTTCTTGGCTACAATATCAGTTGCCCACTGCCGCAACCATACTGACCGCCGGATGGCGACTAACAAGGCAGAGGTTCTGCTGCACATGAGCAGAGTATCGTCTAAGGCAGAAAGTACAAAAGATGCAAACATCTCACATCGCTTAAGAGCGGCGTACTCATCAGAGGCCGGATCAAGCCCTGAGTAATTCATTAGGTCTCTCACAACAGACCTAATAGCCACTGTCATGAGTGCTGAAGCACCAACAGGCAGCAAGGCCGAGCCCACACTGGAAAAAGCGTGGCACGCCATTTGATCAATACGCTTATCCTCTCCATCTTTAAGTGTAGTGGAGTCAGGAGAATGCAACACAGAAGAATTGGATAAATTAAGCACAGGGTCATCCACCACAGGTGGTGATGACCAACGCTTAACAGTATCAGCTGGGAAGGAATATTTCTTGTCCCAGCCCAAGGGAATGCCAGGAAGCCGCTCAGGCTTCTCCCATTCTTTAAGAATAATTTCATCAAAATGCTTTTGATTTGGAAATTCTAAACGAGGTTTAGAGACTCCAAAGAATTCCCCTTTTTGAGGAGGGACTACTTCAGGAGGAGTGATAACCAAAACCTCAAATAACTGAGCAAGAGCCTTTGGGGTATCCACAACACTAGCTTCACCCTGCTTAATCACAGTACCAACAAATTGCTGTTCATCAGAAACATCTGATTCCTCATATAATTCTCCTTCTTCTAACTGAGAAGGATCAGACCAATAAAGCATTTCACAATTATCCGACTCACTTACCGAAATGGCCTGAGTCAAATGTTTCCTAGCTGAGGCCTTCTTGGCCACAGAGCTAGACATTAATTTTTTAAGATGAGCCACTCTGGCACATAAATCAGAATGCGACTCACCACCCATGACAATATCACTGGGGGTACAGACAAGACATGGCGGAGTAGGAGATAAGGCAGAAGCCGCAGACGCCGAAGCCTGGGCCCCAGTTTGCTGCATAATAGTTAATTGAGCACAAGGGACGCAAAGAATTGAGTTATCCCTAACAAGGGATGCCCCACATCCAAAACATTGCCGAGTCTGTGCAGAGGGAACTGCATGCCCGTTGTCCTGAGATGCCTCCATATGGTGTTTAGTATTATATTATAATTGATTATAGTCGCCAAGTATATATGGGATTTACGCAATTGCTATTCGGGATGCCCCTTTAAATAGTCCCAAGTGGGAGGATATTAACACAAATGGACCCCCAAATAAGGCTTTAAGGGCTAAAGACCAGGAGAAACCCCCTTTTAAAAATAAAGAGTTTCTACCTACAAAGAAAACAAACAGTCACCAATGCACACAATACAATAAATGACAAGCATGAAAAAAATGGCAGAAAACTCCCTTCAGCAAGCTGAGGGGTACTCACAGCACCAAAAGTATCCTACTTGTAACCTGGGCCAGAGTTTTCTGGGCAAATGGACAAATCTGTCCCACACTTGTTTCCTGATTGAAGATTTCAAGGGCCATCAGGCTGGCTGACTTGATGACAAAGCTCATGGTTAGGCTTAAGTATTCCAAATAAAGGTGTCAGATTAGAACCCTAGTAAGGATTGTCTAGGGAAGACAATAGGGAAGCAACAGGAGCCAGGCAGACAAGGAGAGCACACTAGGTGCTCTGGGAATGAAATGATGCTGTGTGCCTAAGCCCCGCCCACCCCCAGAATCACATGACCAAGAATGGAGGGAAATTCAAATCTGAACACAAAGAGCTTTAAAAGGTAAGCAAAAAGGAATGCTGCCTAGACAGAAATAGGAAAATCTAAATGAAACATATCCTATTAAATAGTATAGTAAACAAACATAATAATATATATGTAATAAAGATTTATTTTATATATCTTTTTTTTTTTTTCTTTTATTTGTGTGCATGGTGACAAATAAGCCCAGATAACCCCCCCCCCTACTTTTTACCCCAGCAGGGTAAAGGAGAACTAAAGTGGAGAGGATAGAAATGCACCCATAAGGCACAAGGGGATTATAAAGGGACAGGGGCATCCCATGCTGGGCACACCAACCCGGAAACCGCCTACCCACATTTGGGTCTCACGGAGGAGTAAAACTCCTGTATACACCAGAAGGTGTATGTATCTACCTTTGCCTGAACCATACAGCCAGGGCTGGGAGGCATACAATATAACCAAACAGGAAATATATATATATTTTTTTTAATTCAGGCAGAGAAATAGAGAAAGGCCGGGAGCAAACCCGGCTACCTGCAGCTTGAAGGAGAGTCAACTTCTGAATGCTTCGCCAACTGCAGAGACGAAAAGACTGAGGAATAGTGGGAGGAACCCAGCACTTATGGACCAGGAGGGGCTCCTTTTTCCATGTCATCTCTGCAAGATCGCCCTCTACAGGCCGGGTTCCCAAGTGCCATGAATATTTGGAAGTGGGGTGTGTGACATACTAGGAATAGCATGACAGGCCATCTGATCCAGGCACCTATCCTCGCCATCCTTAAGGGAGGTAGCGTCAGGGGTGTTTAACACAGAAGAATTGGTCAAGCCCAAGACAGGTGCATCGACCTCAGGGGGTGAGGACCATTGCTTGACCGCCTCCACCGGGAAGGGCTACTTCTTGTCCCATCCCTGGGGAGCACCCGGCAGCTGACAGGGCCTCTCCTTTTCTTTCTGGATCAGAGCATCAAAATGATCCTGCGTAGGGGAATTCTAGACGGGGCTTACGAACCCCAAAAAACTCCCCCTTCTTTAAAGGAGGCGCCCCCGGGGGATCAATATCCAACACCTCCAGCATATGCGACAAAACAGCAGCCGTATCTACGGCAACCCCAGGCGCCTGCCCCACAAAAGCATCACCAGACTGTACAAAATCAGACTGTCTCCTCAAACACTTCCCCCTCCTCTAAAGGGGAATAATCAGACAAATCCATAGATTCGTCGTCCGCGTCCCACACGGGCTGGGCCGCCGACAAATGTCTCTTTTTAGCTTGGGCCTTCTTGCCCACTGTGCTAACAAACTTTTCAATGCTGGCCAACCTGGCACCAACATCCGACTGCGACTCCCCGCTGGCACCAATGTCACTCGGGGTACGGATCAAGCGGGGAGGGGAAGGCGATGAAGTGGGAGGAGCCGCCCCAGAAGGCTGGGAACCAGACTTCCGCGTTATGGCCTTATGAGCGCATGGAGTACAGATCGGTACATCCTCTCCCGTAAGGGATGCCCCACACCCCACGCATGGGCGAGCTTGCCCCAATGAGAGCCCGAGCCCAGTATCCTGAGGAGCCTCCATATGGTGATTTTTTAGTGGTCAGTCGCAAGACCGAAGGGAATTACGCTTAAGCAACCCGAGATGTCCCTTAAAAGTCCCAGTGGGAGGATTTAGAGGAGAGTAATTTTTAAAAACTAGGGGCCCCAGGACCAGGAGGAACCCCTTAATATGCACAATATGAAGCAATCTGCAACACACAATAGGCATATAATTACTATAATTACTATTAAGGCATCTGCATTAATAAAATCACAAGCATACCACACATACTATATACATATAAATATACAGGTATACTGCAATAAATGGTAAAAATATACACCACCAGGGGCCCACCCCACCAGAGAGTGACCCCCAACACACAAAGAAACAGGCCATCAGGCCCCTACCTGACCCCCAAGAGCAGCACGGCAGCGCAGGAGATCTTCAAGATGGCCCTGACCAGGAGGAAACCAGACCAAGGGAGAAGAAGAAGGGGGGCGTGGCAGCGCCGAAGGCGCGCTATCTAGGCCACGTCCCCCTCCCTGCAGCGCAGATCTGGCCAGAGGGAGGACTGCACAAACGGCCGCGCAGAGCGCCTGGCCCCGCCCCCTTCTCCACCCAGACACACAGCCTGAGTGACTTCACTCAGGCTGAAGGAAGCCATATTGCACCAATTCATCGAGGGATCACTTCCAGATGAGCCACATCAACCAACAACAAAGTGTGAAACACCTAAACACACACACACCCATTAGATTAAAACTAATTTAAAAAAATAAAAAAAAAAAAAAGCAAGAAGAGGCCAGCTTAGGACGCGCCACCCCCCCCCCCCCCCCCCCACCGAGGGAGTAAGGGACCCGAAGGGAAAAAGGGAAAAGGGGGAACCCCGGCCCGTAATAAGGCCGTATTCAGCAGGGACTGGGGCATCCCATACCAGGATCACCACAACCTGGTTGTACCGCCTGCCCCAATTTGAGGTCTCACGGTGGAGCAAAGGCTCCGAATGCACCCATTGGGTGCTCCTACCCTTGCCAGGACTCGCAGCCTAAGCTGGGAGGCTCAATGGGGGACAATTTGGAAAGAATCCTGGCAGCAATAGGGATAAAAAAGGGCGCCGGGCAGGAGCCCGGCTTACCTGCGAGAGAAAAGTCTTCATCTTCTGTCTTGTCCGCCTGCAGAGAAGACACTGGGAAATTGGTGGGAAGTCCCAGGTATATATGGGCCAGGAGGGGCTTTCTTTTTTGCATATTCATCTCTGCAGAAGATCGCCCTCTAGAGAATATAACCCAGATGTCATGATGATCGAAGTGGAGTGTATGGCACACTTAGAATAAGAGTGTAAAACACAGAATGCATAGCATACACATTTACACCCCCCCCCCTCATTTCCCCCCAAAGGCTACAAGGAGGATGAGGGAGGACAGCGGCCATGTAAACAGGGCCCACCGATGGGCAGGGACAAGGGGGCACTAGTGCGGGAGGGGCATCCCATAGAGGCTTTGGTGGGGGATTGCAGTGGAGCAGCGCTCCTAAGCACCTAACAGTGGTGCTGCCTACCTTCACCCGACCAGCGCAGCCAGCCAGCTGGGAGGCATATTACTAGTGGAACGGGCGGGAATAGTCCTACAGGGCCGCAGGCTAATAGCCCCGCTCACCTGCGAGTAGAGAGCCATTTCTCGTCTTTCGCATCCAGACTGCAGAGAAATTCTGGGGATTTGTGGGAGGTCCCCGGGTATTTGAGGGACCGGGAGGAGCATATTTTCGATGTCTCTGCAGTCCAGCGCCACCTGGCGGAGTATATCCCAAGTGTAAGTATTAGATTTGGAGCAGGACGTACTGTATACTAAAAATATATGGATCCCTATTCTTTAACAAACATTTATAAAGGGAATTTTGAACTGAGAGGGGCTTATCCTCCGCCTCAATCTTAAGGGAGGATAGGATCCCCTTAATAAGATCTGGGATATCCTCTAGGGGGAAATTAAATCGACCAGAATGGTCAGAAGCCTGCACAAGAAGAGCTTCAGCTCCCCTTCCAGTAGCCGTACAGTGAACCGATTCATCCGAAGAGGCCCCCCTCTCTTTCTCTGAAGAACCATATCTATATTCTCTCAGATCCGGGGTAAAAGGCAAATGAGGCCTCCGCAGACTAGAAGGCCCAGCTTCAGGCCTAACCGATTGTCGTGGAACATGTGTTTTTTGTAAAATTCAAATGAATCGGCCATTCTAGACTAGAAAGACCAGAACTCTCCGGCTATAGTAGTAGAAGAAGGCCACCCACCGCTGTGGCTGGCTGAAACACTGGAAAACAGTGGGTTGAATATCACAACTCAAGGTATTTTTTACAACGTGTCACCCGCAGACAGATGTGGGATAACTGGGGTGGGATAGTGGCCCCAAAGACTGCTTTTGGAAAATACTTTAATAAGGAGGATAACATGAGGTTAAAGAAGAAAGAGCTTAAAGAGCTGAGATAATTGCAACCAAACGCAATGTGTTTTTTAATTGATGGGACAGTCCCTTTAAATACACGTCACACTGGTACAGTATATTCAGCATAACTGAAGTACATGTTACTTCTATCCCAAACAAAATGTATACATTACTCACCTTTCTGTAAGTGCACAGGAGAGCTTATTAAACTCCTCATTGATTTGTTCATATATACTTTCCTCTTGCATTTCATTTCTTGCCGCAATTTTTTTCATGTTCTAGGAAAAATGTTAAAAAAACTTTATTCATATTCAAATTAAACCAAAAAAGGGGGGTCTTGTATCCCCTAGGGCAGTGAATCCCAACCTTCCTTCATCTAGTACAACTTTCCACTTTCTGATTTTTAAGAAATACCACCTCGGTGGTGCGTTTTTCAGTCACCTTAAACCATGATCAAAACACACCAAACAGCCATATAAGCATTTTTACTATCCCGGGTTAAGGTCTATCACAGTGTGGCATCCATGCCAGTCACATGCCTTTCTTACCTTTACAAAGAACCAGCAATGCAAACGTGACTCTCCTCCAATCAGCTTCTCAGCGTGCGCATATTAATGAGCTGCTTGAGACGCTGAATGTAATCCTAGCTCCTACCCGCACTTGTGATCAGTGCGTGGCAACCCCCTGCATCCTTTGTCTCTGCAGCTGAGCCATTCAGGTACGACGAGCACGGTCGCACAGAGCCCCGTAAAGATGCACAAGATGCCGTCACCACCTGTGCATGCACCGTGGGCTCGCTGGATAGGTAAGAAATGCGGGGGACTGACGAGGTTTCACACAGTGGGCCTTTCCAAGCTAAAATGCCCCAAGGGTGTTGGTCTAATGTGTGAGTAAAGCCTGACATGTAGTGGCCCAAAGTGAACTACAAGCTCATCCGAGCTAAGGACGCAGCAGAACTGATCCCAGGACTCACGAAGTATACGTGTAAATTTGTGTGGAAAAACGTGCCATCTAAAAAGCTGACCAACGGGCACAAAGACTTGCCGTGGATGATTTTTAATGTGGGCAATCTTTATATAGGGGGTGGGGGAAATATACAATGATAAGCTCTTATTCAGGCTGAAGGTCCACTTTAAGTACCACCTGTTAGGAACCCTTGCCCATATCAAACCTTCTCTTCAATGGCTACCTACAAGCCATGTTTTGCAGATCTCGCAACAGACGCACAAGGTGATATAATTTGTGCTCAGAAAGGGGTGTAGAACCAGCTTGTGGAGACCTACAAAACATAACCTGTTGGTGACCCTTGTGGAAGGGGGATTGACACCCCTGCCCCTAGACAGCTTTAAAAAAAACTCAAATACGCACGGTCAAAAGCGTGCTGCTTGGAACTTGAAACATTGTAGACAAGACTCCTGCATGTTATAATAGGATAACAATGGCATCATTAAAAAAATACAATTCTGTGAGTACCTGTAGAATTGTTTTTGACAGTGTCCTGTTTAGGTCGCTCCATTTCTGACATGTGGGTAATCCGCCACAAGGTGGCGCAGTGACTGCAAGATGAAAATCGTAGCTCCTCCCAGCTCCATATAAGGCAGCTGTCTCCCAAAAATCCCCAGTGGTTCAAAAGCAGTAAAACAGAGACGTGCCGGGAGGCCAGGAAACCATGTTACATCACATAGCTTCAACATGTACTCTCTCAAGAGAAAAAAAAACAAAGGGCTAAAGCCAATACAACAGTAATAACAGGCAAACGGAGATAACAGAACAAGGGTGGGATGGAGCGACCTGAACAGGACACTGTCAAAAACAATTCTACAGGTGAGTACTCACAGAATTGTATTTTTCCCAGTGTCCTGTTCAGGTTTCTCCATTTCTGACATGTGGAACATCTAAAAGCAGTGTCCAAAAAAGGGTGGGATCCTCAGTGAGCAACAGCACGTAGTTCATGACACTACCACCTGAAGCACCTTACGGCCAAAAACAGCATCAGCTGGGGCCATAACATCAACCTTGTAAAACTTTGTAAAAGTATGAACTGAATACCAAGTAGCGGCCTTACAAACCTGTTCAACCGATGCCTGGTGCTGAAAAGCCCAAGAGGCACAAATAGCTCTGGCAGAGTGAGCTGTGATCCGAAATGGGGGTTCCTTCCCCTTGGCAGAGTACGCTTGAACCACCGCCTGTCTGATCCACTTGCCGAGAGTGGATTTGGCTGGAGGCAGACCCTTCCTAGGCCCGTCAGTGAGGACGAAAAGAGAATCCGACTTCCTGAAGGATTCCGTTGCAACCAGGTAGTACTTAATGGCTCTGACCACATCCAAGGCATGGAGGGTCCTTTCCTTAGAATTAGTCAGAGCTGGACACAGGGAAGGCAAAACAATGTCCTCATTAAGGTGGAAAGAAGAAACAACCTTAGGTAAAAAATCTGGTATAAAGCGAAATACCATCTTATCTTGATGCCGCTCAAAATAAGGAGGCTTCATACAAAGCGCAGCCAGCTCTGAAATTCGACGCACCGAGGTGATAGCTACCAAAAAGATCACTTTCAGAGTCAAAATGGATAGTGCAGCATCGCACAAGGGCTCAAAGGGAGGTCCCTGGAGAGCAGAAAGCACCAAGTTCAAATCCCACACCGGTAACACAGGCTTAAGCGGTGGATGTACATGAGTAACTCGTTGGAAAAAGGTCTTGATAAGTCTATGATTGGCAAAAGATCTTTGGAAAAAAATGGCCAGGGACGAAAACTGGCCCTTGAGGGTGCTCAGCTGGAGACCCAAGTCCAAACCATGTTGTAGAAAATCCAAAATTCTTGAAATGGAGAATGTGCGACAAGGGAGACTCTTGGACTCACACCAGGCAATGTAGGCATGCCAAACTCTATAATATATCATGGAAGAGGACTTCTTCCGAGACTGAATCATGGTACGCACGACCGTGGCAGACAACCCCTTCTCCATCAAGATGGAGGTTTTAGCAGCCAAGCCGTCAAAGCCGCGTTTGTAAATTGGGGTGGCGCAGCAACCCCTGTGTGAGAAGCCCTGGATCGTTGGGCATGATGTAGCGATCCACTGACAACTGAACTATGTCGGCAAACCAACTCCTTCTTGGCCAGCGAGGAGCCACCAAGATGGTTGGAACCCCCTCCTGGGCAGCACTCGACCCAGGAGTGGAAATGAAGGAAATGCGTAAAGGAGCCTGAACTCCAAGGAATCGACAGAGCGTCCGTGGCGAAGGCCAGCGGATCCCTTGACAGGGAGACAAACCTCGGAAGCTTGTGATTGTGCCTGGACACGAAAAGGTCCACATCTGGCTGACCCCAGCGGCGACACAGAGCGTAAAAGATCTTGTTGCTGAGAGACCATTCCCCCAGACGAAAGCCGACTCCCCCCCCCCCCCTGCTCAGGGAGTCTACCTCCTGGTTCTCCACCCCGGGGATGTAAACTGCCGAGAAGCAGGGAACAGTCTCCTCCGCCCAAATCAGGATCTGGGTCACCTCCTTGAGGGCTCGCTTGCTCCGAGTCTCGCCCTGGTGATTGATGTAGGCGACAGCCGTCTGACTGTCTGAGCGGACCTGGACCGCACGACCCCGTAGATGGGGAATCAAATGAAACAGGACCAAACGGGGCCGAAGCAAGCTCACCACGGACCGTAAAGACTCCATACGAAAATGCCTGAATCTGACAAACTTGTTGAGCCCCTTCAGGTCCAGAATAGGCCTCAGAGAGCCGTACTTCTTGGGCACCGTGAACAGACTGGAATAGAACCCTCAACCTCGTTCCTGGTGAGGCACAGGACAAATCACCCCGGACAGCAGAAGGCGTTGAACAGCCATTCTTAGGCTCTGCGCCGTCAATGGATTCTGGGATATTTGTGACTGAACAAATCTTGGGGGCGGCCAAGCTGCCAGCTCTATTTTGTAACCGGAGGACACCACCTCCTGAATCCACCGATCCGAGACGTGCAGTCTCCAGACGTGAGCAAATAGCAGAAGCCGTCCCCCCCTGAGAGGACTTGGCAGGGGGCTTGGATTTAGCTCCCCAGGAGGGATTGGGTCAGCCGCGAGACCTTCCTCGCCCCCAGAAATCTCTGCGGCCACCTGAAAAGAGAGCCTCTTCCTCCCCGAAAGGAGCGAAAGGCAGACGAACCCCGAAAGGGCCGCGCAGGCTTCCATCGCTGAGGGAGTCTCCCATCCTTAGTCAGGAGGTCCAGACGCTCCCCGAATAACCGAAGCCCCAAGAAGGGGATACTAGTGATTTCTTGGCAGCACCGTCGGCTGACCACTGCCGCAGCCAGAAAGAGCGACGAAGTGCAACCAGCAGGGCCAAAGCCCTGCAGCTTAGTAGGATGCTATCGTCCATAGCAGAGACTACAAATGCAATGAAGTCCACACAGGCTAGAAAGTCCTTGTACTCCTCCGCCCGCCTGCGAGATCTGGCAAGATCAACAAGACATCTCCCCTTCTTTCTGACGGCAAAGAGACAGCAAGCCAGCTGATCCATGCGCCAGGGTCGCGCAAGGAAGCCGTATCGGGTGATGGCATAACCGTGGTATTGGATAGCCCCAGCACTAGGGCATCCACCTCAGGGGGATGGGACCAGAGGCGTACCAACTCCCCAAAGAAAGAATCCACACAGGCTAGAAAGTCCTTGTACTCCTCCGCCCGCCTGCGAGATCTGGCAAGATCAACAAGACATCTCCCCTTCTTTCTGACGGCAAAGAGACAGCAAGCCAGCTGATCCATGCGCCAGGGTCGCGCAAGGAAGCCGTATCGGGTGATGGCATAACCGTGGTATTGGATAGCCCCAGCACTAGGGCATCCACCTCAGGGGGATGGGACCAGAGGCGTACCAACTCCCCAAAGAAAGAATACCGTTTGTCTAGACACTTAGGCACCAACGGCAATTTATTAGGCCTTTCCCATTCCTTTAAAAACATTTTGGAAAAATGGCCCTGTTCTGGAAAGACAAGTCACTGTCTCTCAGGCCGGAATAAATCCCCCTGCTTCTTTTTGCCCGCTTTCGGAGGTACAATGTGCAAGGTCTCAAAAACAGAAGATATCAACTTCTCCGTGTCATCAGGGTCACTGTCATGGCCACCCGGTCGGTCCCCTGAGGAGTCAGAGTGGAACAACTCACCCTCCTCCATGGAGTCCCCGACCACCAAACAACACATCATCATAATCAAAAAGTGAATAATCCGGCTCAATATAGCGCTTCTTACTCGTGGCCTTGCCGGCAGCCGAGCGAGATAACTGTTTCTCTAGGCTGGCCACTCGGAGCACCAAATCCGTTTGAGACCCCCTGCTGGCTTCCCCCCTCGCTGGGAGCTAAATGCAGGCGCGGGGGTTTCGGCGAGGCAAAGGTAAAATAGGGCTGGGGGCAGAAGTGCCCGCCCTATCCTGTTCCAGGACAATGCTCTTAGCGCAAGGAACACAAACCGCGCTGAGACAGATCAGAGGGCATGTACCACACATGAGACGGAGCTTAACCCGCCCTGAGGGGGTCCCTAGCTCGCTATCACTAGAAGCCTCCATTATGGTGATCATAGCAAAAAATACAACTCTGTGAGTACTCACCTGTAGAATTGGTATTATAAGTATACAGCATGTCCTGTTCCAGAGTATCCCTTACACATGGGGTTATACATCTCCAGGCCCCTTAAATAGCCAGAAACCTCCCGCTAATTCCCAGTGTTGAAAAGCAGTTATACAAGAAGCCGGGAGAATCAATAAACATAAAATGAACAATCACCATATAGAGGTAACCAAGAATAATGATAACAAGGGCGGGATGGAACAGGACGTGCTGTATACTTATAATACCAATTCTACAGGTGAGTACTCACAGAATTGTATTATTCCAAGTATAGTGTTCCAGAGTATTCCTTACACATGGGGCAGCCAATAGCAGTGTCCGTAAGGTAGGGTGGGATCCCCAAAAGTAACAGCGGGCAGTCTAAACCACTGCCGCCTGCAGAACTTTGCGGCCAAAAGCAGCGTCAGCTGAGGCCCTAACATCAACCTTGTAAAACTTAGAAAAAGTATGAACAGAAGACCAAGTAGCGGCCTTGCAAACTTATTCAACAGAAGCTTGATGCTGAAAGGTCCAAAAGGAACCAATAGCACGAGTAGAATGAGCAGTAAGGCGGAGGGGAGGCTCCTTCCCCTTAGCAGAGTAGGCTTGTACCACTGACTGACGGATCCACTTACTGATAGTTGGTTTAGCCGGAGGCAAACCCTTCCTGGGACCAGAAGGGAGAATAAAAAGAGCATCAGTCTTCCTGAAGGATTCAGTAGCTACCAGATAAAACTTCAAAGTCCTAACCACATACAAATAATGTAAGACCCGTTACTTAGGGTCACTAGTATTAGGACACAGAAAAGACAAAACAATGTCCTGATTGAGATGAAATGCAGACACAACCTTAGGCAGAAAATCTTGCTTAAACCGAAACACCACCTTATCCTGGTGTCTCTCAAAGTATGGAGGTTTAATGGAAAGTGCCACCAGCTCAGAAACACGCCTAACAGAAGTGATAGCCACCAAAAAGGCTACCTTAAGAGTCAAAATAGGCAAAGCAGCCTCACACAGAGGCTCAAAAGGAGGACCCTGCATAGCAGATAAGACCAAATTTAAATCCCAGACTGGTAACATAGGCTTACGTGGAGGTCGCATGTGAGTAACCCCCTGGAAGAAAGTCTTAACCAACGATGGTTAGCAAAGGATCTTTGGAAGAAAATAGCCAAAGCTGAAACATGTCCTTTGAAAGTACTAAGTTGAAGACCCAAGTCCAAACCATGTTGCAGGAATTCCTGGGAACAGAAAACACCCGACAGGGAAAAGACGACTCACACCAGGCAATGTAAGCATGCCATACCCTATAGTAGATAAAGGACAAGGACTTCTTCCATGCCCTAATCATGGTATTATCTACAGAAGCAGGCAGCCCCTTTTCCATCAGAATGGAGGTTTCAGCAGCCAGGCCGTTAAAGCCAGCGTTTGTAAATTGGGGTGGCGTAGCTGCCCCTGAGTGAGCAGGTCTGGATCCTTGGGCAGAGCGTATTGATCTACTGCCAGCTGCACGACGTCTGCGAACCACACTCTTCTTGGCCAGCAGGGGGCCACCAGAATGGTTGGCAGCCCTTCCTGGGCTATCTTGCGCAGCACCCTGCCCAACAGAGGGAACGGCAGGAACACATAAAGGAGCTAAAAGCTCTTCCAAGAAATTGCTAGTGCATCCATGGCCAAGGCCAGAGGGTCCTGGGACAGAGACACAAAAATACCATTTTGTGATTACTCACCTGTAAAATGGTTATTCCAAGTATGTCACACACCCTGCTTCCACTATTCATGACATATGGTTTATGGTCCAGTAGATGGCGAACTTCTGCAGAGATGTAAGCAAAAAAGAAGCCCCTCCCGGTCCATAAATACCTGGGACCTCCCACACATTCCCCAGTATATGACAGCAGTAAGGGGACCAGGAAGAGCTAATAAAACATTGTTAACAATAAAAGGTTCACCATATAAAGGATCCAGAATACTAACGGGTGGGATGAAGCGGGGTGTGTGACATACTTAAAATACCCATTTTACAGGTGAGTAATCACAAAATGGTATTATTCCAAGTATGCCACACACCCCGCTTCCACTATTCATGACATATGGGACATCCAATAGCAGTGTCCGTTATGGGTGGGGATCCAAATACAGCAAAAAAATGCACCAATTTAAACCACTGCAGCTTGCGGAACCTTGCGGCCAAAAACAGCATCCGCTGAGGCCCGCACATCAACCTTATAAAACTTGGAAAAAGTATGAACGGAAGACCAAGTAGCAGCCTTACAAACTTGTTCAACAGAAGCCTGGTGCTGAAAGGCCCAGGAAGCCCCAACAGTACGAGTAGAATGAGCAGTGATCTTAAAAGGAGGAACCCTCCCCTTAGCGGAATAGGCCCCAACAATGGCCTGACGTATCCATTTACTAATGGAAGAATGGCGCCAAACCTTTCCTGGGCCCAGAGGGCACCACGAACAAGGTGTCTGTCTTACGAAAAGGAGAAGTAGCGACCAAATAGTACTTCACATAACGAACCACATCCAAAGAGTGCAAAACCCTCTCCTTGTCATTGCTAGGTCTGGGACACAAGGAAGGGAGAACTACATCCTGATTGAGATGGAAAGCAGAAACCACCTTAGGAAGGAAATCTGGTTTAAAGCGAAAAACCACCTTATCCTGGTGTCTCTCAAAGTAAGGGGCCTGAATAGACAGAGCCGCCAACTCAGAGACACGCCGAACAGAGGTAATAGCCACCAAAAAGGAAACCTTTTGAGTGAGCACAGAAAGTGCCACATCCTGCACCGGCTCAAAAGGAGGCCCCTGGAGGGCTGAGAGAACCAAATTTAGGTCCCAAACGGGAACCAAAGGCTTTCTAGGGGGCCGAACATGAGTGACCCCTTGGAAAAAAGTCTTGACCAGATGATGCAAAGCAAAGGACCTTTGAAAAAAAACAGCCAGGGCATAAACCTGACCCTTCAAAGTACTGAGCTGGAACCCCAGATCCAGACCGTGTTGTAGAAACTCCCAAATCCTAGGAATCGAAAATACCCTGCAAGGTAAGGCCCTAGCCTCACACAAGTCAATATAGGACCACCAAGTCCTATAGTAAATGGTAGAGGAAGACCTCTTCCTAGCTCTAATCAATGTCTGAATAACCGCCCCCGACAAACCTTCCTCCCTCAGGACGAAGGTTTCAGCAGCCACGCCGTCAAAGCAAGCGTTTGTAAATTGGGGGAACGTAGCTGACCCTGAGAGATCAGATCCGGAGACAGGGGCAGCCTGTACTGATCTACCGCCAGTCTTACGTCTGCGGACCAGACCTGTCTTGGCCACCTTGGGGCCACCAGAATTGCTGGTGCCCCCTCTAGAGCCAGCTTGCGCGCTACCTTGCCTACCATGGAGAAGGGGGGAAACAGGTACAGAAACCCCAGATCCCTCCAGGCAAGGGACAAGGCATCCACTGCCAGGGCCAGAGGATCCCGAGACAGAAATACAAAGGTTGGGAGATTGTGATTGTGCCGAGAGGCAAAGAGATCCACCTCCGGAGTCCCCCACTTGTGACACAGGGCCCGAAATACCCTGTGGTTGAGAGACCATTCCCCTCGGCGAGAGAATCCCCTGCTCAGGGAGTCCGCCTCCGTGTTCTCCACTCCCGGAATGTATACTGCCGAGATGCAAGGAACATTGCTCTCCGTCCATGTCAGAATCAGAGAGACTTCCCTGAGGGCACTCCTGCTGCGAGTCCCTCCTTGGTGATTGATGTAAGCTACTGCAGTACGATTGTCTGATCGAACCTGAACCAGTAAACCCTGTAGGTGAAGTGTCAGACGCGACAGAACCAAGCGAATAGCTCTGAGCTCCAAGACATTGATGGGGGTGTGAGCCTCCTGAGGACCCCACAACCCCTGGTACTGATGATCCTTCCAAAAACCTCCCCAGCCCGACAGGCTGGCATCTGTGGTAACCGTCTCCCAACAAGGGACCAGAAAGGATCTGCCCCTCATCAGATTGCTTGATTCCAGCCACCACTGAAGGGACTGCCGAACCTCTCCAGCGTCGTCACCACTGTCCTGGTGTCCATCTCCGCCTGGCAGAGGGAGGAAGCTGTAATGAGCAGGTCGCCCAGATATGGCACAATGCGAATGCCCTGGGCTCTGAGCAGGGCCATACTGCCCGCCAAAACCTCGGTAAACACCCTCGGTGCCGAGGTGAGCCCGAACGGGAGGGCCACAAACTGAAAATGCTGATCTCCGACCACAAACCTGAGAAATCTCTGGTGTGCTGGGAAAATTGGTACATAAAGGTAAGCATCCTTGATGTCTATGGACGTCATGAAATCCCCCTGACGAAGGGAACCGATGGCTGAGCACAGAGTCTCCATGCGGAACCTCTAGGTTCTGATGAACCTGTTGAGAAGCTTCAAATCTAGAATGGGTCTTAAGGAGCCATCCCTTTTGGGAACCGTGAAAAGGATGGAATAATAGCCCCGGCCTCTCTCTGAAAGAGGCACCGGGCACATGACCGCCATGTCCAGGAGGTTCTTTACAGCCGACAGGAGCCCCTGCGCCGCCCGAGGATCCAAAGGAACCAGAGACCTTAGGAATCTGGGAGGAGGCCGGTGCTCGAACTCCAGTGTGTACCCAGACAAGACCACTTCCAATATCCACTTGTCCATAACCTCCTGGGCCCAGACCTGGAAGAAGAGCCACAGCCGTCCCCCCACTCGTAAGGGTGAGGGCGCCTCCTCATTGCTGAGCTGGCTTGGCAGCGGCCTTGAGCTTGGAACCCCAGGTAGAGGCTGAACGGGCACGTCCTCTGTTCCAGGAACCCCCTCTGAAGCCAGAGTAGGCAAGACCTCTGCCCCCTCTGGCACCGTGAAAGGAAGGACTGAAGGAGCTTGCCCCCCGAAAGGAGCGACGCTGCTTCTTACGCTGAGGTAGCATTCCAGCCAGACCGATCGGAGCATGGCCACCAACAGAGCCGAAGTTCTACTACACATGGTAATAGTGTCGTCCATAGCTGACAAAACAAAATTCATGAACAATTCACACCTCTTAAGGGCTGTGAATTCAACGCTGTCCGGGTTGAGCTGGGACCCATTTAACATGTCCCTGATCTCCGACCTGGTAGCCACAGCCACGAGTGCCGATGCACAGACAGGCCGCAAGGCTGAACCCACACTGGCAAAGGCATGGCAAGCCATCTGATCAATGCGCTTGTCCTCGCCATCCTTAAGGGTAGTGGCGTCAGGAGTATGTACAACGGAGGTGTTGGACAGTCCTAAGATGGGCGCATCAACCTCGGGAGGGGAAGACCAGCGCTTCACCGCGTCCACCAGAAAGGGATACTTTCTATCCCATCCCTGAGGAACACCATGAAGGCGACTCGGCTTCTCCCATTCTTTAAGAATCATGCTGTCAAAATGATCCTGATTTGGAAACTCCAAGCGGGGCTTAGAGAACCCAAAGAATTTCCCCTTCTTCGGAGGGGCCTCCGCTGGTGGGGAAATACCCAGAACCTCTGATAGATGGGTCAGGACCCTGGGAGTATCCACAGCATCCCCCAGCGCCTGCCCGGCATCAGAATCAAAGAACTGCAGCTCCTCAATCTCAGATTCCTCAAATAATTCCCCCTCCTCGAGCGGGGAATAATCAGCCCAGTCAGGGAAGTCATAATCATCAAAATCAATTACCGGCGTAGGCGGTGACAGATGCCTTTTCTTAGCAGGGACCTTTCTGCCCACTGAGCTAGAAATAACCTTCTCGAGGTTGGCCAGCCTAGCACATACATCCGAGTGCGACACTCACTAATGACCGTGTCACTTGGGGTATGGATGATGCGGGGAGGGGTAGGAGATGAGGCGGGAGGCACGGACCCAGACGCCTGGGATCCCGACTGCCGCGTTATGGCCTGTTGCACACATGGTATGCAAATAAGTACATTCTCCCCCGTAAGGGGTACCCCACAACCCACACATAGCCGGGATTGCCCCAAAGGGAGCCCAAGCCTGGTATCCTGTGGAGCCTCCATATGGTGATCTTAAGGTAGTCACAATGACCAGAGGGAATTATGCTGGTAAGCAACCCGGGATGCCCCTTTAAGTCCCGAGTGGGAGGCCAGTGCTGCCCCAAACAGCGACTGATGCATATTGGCCAAGTATAGCAAGAAGAGGGGGGAGCCCAGCAGGGCACTGACCCACAGCAGAAAATGGCGTCCTATTCAGCCAGCAGCGCCTAAGAGGGAGAGAGGGAGGGAGAAGAAGGGACGGGCCAGCGCGGATTGCGCGCCGCGCCCGGCCCCCTTCCCTTCGAGTCCTGTAATGTGGTTCCCAGCAATGGGATGGGTCCTCAATGGCGCCAACAGAAGGGGGCGGGCCGCGGCAACGCGCGAGCGCCTGTCCCCGTCCCCTCACAGAATCAGCCTGAGGGGAAGAAGCTCCCCAGACTGCAGGCAGAGCACACAGCGCAACGTGAATCAAGCGCACAAGCACACTCAAACACACACATATATAAGGTAAAAAATAGAAGAACCATGCGAAACTGCTTGAATCTGGCAAACCAGCAGTAAAAAATTAGACGGATGCATTACTGCAGGAACTAATACTATACCCCAATGTGTCAAAATAGATAGGAACATAAAGTGTATGTTCACAAATGCCAGAAGTCTGGCAAGTAAAGTGGGGGAGCTTTAGGCTCTGGTGCTGGCAGAGAATATTGATGTTGTTGGTGTGGCTGAGACATGGCTGGATTCCACACATGACTGGATTGTCAATCTACAAGGTTTTGCTCTTTTTCGGAAAGACCGAGCAAAAAGGAAAGGGGGTGGCGTGTGTCTTTATGTAAAGCAAGAACTCAAAGCATATATTAATGAGGGGATACTAGCAGAAGATTGTGGGGATGTAGAACCCTTGTGGGTAGAAGTAGGGGGCGATTTAAACAATGCTAAAATACAGTTTGGTGTAATCTATAGGCCCCCAAATATAACTGAGGAAATAGAGGGTCAACTGCATAAACAGATAGAGCGGGCGTCACAGGCTGGTACAGTGGTGGTGATGGGGGACTTCAACTATCCAGGAATCGACTGGAGACATGGTTCTGCTTCCACTACAAGGAGGAGAGCATTCCTCAGCTTCCTACAAGATAATTATATGAATCAGTTCGTGGAGGCACCTACTAGGGGTGATGCTATTCTAGATCTTGTAATATCAAATAATGATGACCTGATGGGGGCAGTAACAGTCCGTGAAAATCTTGGTAACAGTGACCACACTATAATTGTATTTAACAAACTGTAAGAAAGATTTTTCTGCCTGGGAAGGCAAAAACATTACATTTTAGAAAGGTCAACTTCCCCAGGCTCAGAGCTCCACTCAAGGACATAGACTGGGAGCATCTGTTCAGAAATAAGGATACAGATGCCAAATGGGAGAGCTTTAACCCTTCTAGTGCCAGCTACGTGAGACTCACGTAGCTGATTTGAAACCCCCACAGTAAAAAAATATAACAGTAAAATACTCATCTGACCCCTCGTTGGATCCAGCCGGGTCTCCTCTTTAATTTGGTGCCATCCGATCCCCCATGGGGGGTCGGATGGCTCCAGGAGAGCCCCCGGAATAGGCCGCCCCCCCCCCCGCTTCTGCAGCAGCAGCTGCTAACTGTAAAAAAAAAAATAAATAAATAAAAATGACATTCACTTACCTCCATGTGCGCTGGCTCCCGCTGTCTCTCCTCTTCACCTGGGGGGCCTCCGATCGCCCCCCAGGACTTACCGATCTTCAGGAGAGAGCCCGGGAGGCTCTCTCCTCTCTCCTCCTCGATGGCGGCCGCCATCTTGCCGCTAAGGGCTTGGGGGCGGGGCTATGTCATCCCGGTCCGTCTCCGCGCCAAGCCCCGCCCCCAAAAGGCTATGACGTCATCCCAGTCACGATCACCGGCTTCAGCGTTCTCAGCTGTCAGATGCCGGTGATCGGCAACGGGGAAGGAGGTGGCAGGAGATCCTCTGATCTCCTGCCTCCCCCTTCTCTGGATGCCGATCACCGGCATCTGTCAGCAGAGCGGCGCGGGACAAAGGAGCTTACAATCGGAAGTAAGTACAGTAAAAATTTTTTTTTTTTTTTTTTTTTAATAAAATACTTTTGTGTGGTGTTTTTTTTCATTTAACCCTTTGTGAACTGGTAAGGGGTCCATGAGACCCCTTATACCAGTTCACAAGGCTCTGGGTATGGCAGGTCACCTGCGGCAAGCGGGTGACTTGCCATAACCCCCAGCCCCCCATTACCTGCCTCCCCAACGGCCAGGGGGGGGGCAGAAGGGCCCGGGCCACTTAGTGGCTATGTGGGCTAGTAGCCTGCAGGGCCAGGGGCCACCAACGCTGGCCCCTGCGCCCTGTTCTACAAGCCCCCATAGCTAGCTCGGGTCGGTAATGCTGGGTAGGGGGGACCCTACGTCATTTTTTTGGGGATTTTTAAGGGTTTTTAACCCTTAAAATTCCAAAAAAAATGGGGTCCCCCCTCCCCTAGGAGGGGGAACCCTATGTCATTTTTTTTTTAATTAACCCTTTTGTTTTCTGTCATCCAGCAGCTATAAAAGGCTGAAAGAGTGCTCCACTATGGATGGGAGGTAAGTATTAAAAAAAAAAAAATAATAATAAAATATTTTTTCTCTTTGTGTGTCTGTTTTTTTTTTTTACATTTAACCCCTTGTGAACTGGTAAGGGGTCCATGACCCCTATACCAGTTCACAAGGCTGGGGGAGGTGGCAAGTCACCTGCGCTAGCCGGTGACTTGCCATTAACCCCCAGCACCCCCATTACCTGCCTCCCCAAAGCCCAGGGGGGGGCAGAAGAGCCCGGGCCCACGGGCTATGCGGCATGTAGCCTGCAGGGCCAGGGGCCACAAAAGCTGGCCCCTGCGCCCTGTTCCTCCAATCCCTGCATAGCTGGTCCCGGGCTGGTTACTTTGGGTAAGGGGGGGCCCATGACATTTTTTTTTTTATTTTTTAAGGATTTTTAACCCTTAAAAGTCCCCCCTCGATTTAACCCTTTGTAGTGTGGATGGTAGTTGTATTTTATTTGTAAATGTTAAAAATTACTTGTTTCAGTTAGGGGGTCTCCTGGGCAGGAACAGGGGGCTACCGATAAATATGTGGTACCGTTCTAATCGGTAGAAATGGGGCTTTCACATGCAATATGGTTTTCCCTAATCAAATACATTTTTTATTTAAAATAAAGGAGGCAATTTTCAAAAAAAAATGTTTACTTTTTTTTTTACGTAATAATAAATAAAATTAATAATAAATAAAATTTACAAACAAGACATTTCATGTTAAAGCCTAAACTCTGCTGCAAAAAATATATATATAATTTTCCTGAAAATTCCAGCAAAAATGATGCAAAACATGGCGAAAAATGGGGAAAAATGACCTGTCAACAGAGGGTGACAAAATCTCAAGTAAGCTGGCAATTAAAAGGGTTAATAGTACCTCTGCATGTTGGGTATTGTTCTGTTCGGGGGACCTTGCGCTTTCAGACTTAGCTTGTTTTTTCTTGTTTGCATATTTATATTTTAGGAAAAGGTGTTTTTTATTCTGCTTTTTTTATACATTTTTTAGGGAAGCTCTGCGCAACCAAAGAGTTCTTTGAGGGATTAATTCCAGAAAGATGAGCCCACTACAACAAGCTGGGTACGCTTAGAAAGCTTAACATGTGTACTTTCAGGGAATATATGGTTTATGGGGGATATTCCAAATGTAAAGGGTTGTTTTGGTTGAAAAATCGCAAGGTGCGCACTTTGTCTGCAGAGCCGAAATTTTCAAGAAAAATTACCGTTATGTTCATGCTTTACTTTGGGGTGTTTGGCAACTCTTCCCTTGACAGAACCTATGCATGTTGGGTATTGTTCTGTTTGGGGAATGTTGCTTTTTCAGATTATACTTGTTTTTTCTTGTTTGTATATAGTTTTTTTAGGAAAATGTGGCTTTGATTCTGCTTTTTTATCCTTTTTTTAGGGAAACTCTTTGCAACCAAAGAATACATTGAGGGATTACTTCTAGAAAACTGTGGCCACATCAACAAGCCTGGTACAAATAGAAAGCTTGAGGTGTGTACTTCCAGAGAATATATAGTTTGTGGGGGGTATTTCAAATGTAAAGGGTTGTTTTTCTGGAAAAACTGCAAGGTGCGCATAGCGCATATCACAGTTGTGTTTTTTCTGAAAATCCCCTAAAGCTCTGTTTCAGTTTGGGGGAGTCTCCTGGGCAGGAAAAGGTGTTTACCTATACATATGTGGTACCGCTGTAACTGTGAGAAATTGGGGTTTCACACGCAATAAGATTTTATTGACAAACTTACATTTTTTATTACAAAAAAACACTACAAATTGTAAAAAATTGATTTTTTTAATTTTTTTGCACATATTTCGCCAAAAAATATTGAGAATACACCTAAAAAATGACAAACAAGACATTTCATGTTAAAGCTCAGACTCTGCTGAAAAAAACAATATATCATTTTCCTGGGAAATCCCTGGAAATCCCTTCAAAAATCACATTTGAACATGGGGAGTGCAAAATAGTGCAAAATGGTCTGGCAACAGAGTGTGACAAAAACTCCAGGTAGGCTGGCACTTAAAGGGTTAAATCAATTGTGAGTAGCAACGTTGCAAAATGTATTCCTACGGGTAACAAATATAAGCGGCTAAATTAAACCCCTCATGGCTGACACCTGCGGTGAAAAGGGCAATAAAGAACAAAAAAAGGGCATTTAAACATTACAAGGCTGAACTCTCAGCTGTACCACTTGAGAAGTATAAACTAGTAAATAAAGTGTGTAAGAAAGAAATAAGGTTGGCAAAAGCACAAAATGAACGAGATGTGGCCAAAGAAAGTAAAACAAACCCTAAACGATTTTTCAAATATATTAATTCGAAGAAAACTAAATCAGAACAGGTAGGTGCCCTAATTAATGATAATGGGGAAATGGTCACTGGGGATGAGGATAAGGCAGAGCTGTTAAATGGATTCTTTAGCTCTGTGTAAACAAGAGAAGAGCAAGGAGCCAACACAGGAGATGCCACTGATAGCAATAGCCCAAGTATAATAATTAACAAGCTAAACGTGGATATCATCCAAGAAAAACTAAATAATTTAAATGTGAATAAGACTGGAGGACCAGATGGACTTCACCCAAGAGTTCTCAAAGAACTCAGTTCTGTTATCTCGTCACCTCTGTTGTTGATCTTTAAAGACTCACTAGCAACTGGTATAGTGCCAAGGGACTGGCGCAAGGCAAATGTGGTGCCCATTTTTAAAAAGGGCTCTAGGTCTTCTCCGGGTAATTACAGTCCTGTTAGCTTAACATCCATTGTGGGGAAATTGCTCGAGGGACTATTAAGGGACAACATACACGAATATGTAACTATCCATAATATTATAAGTGACAACCAACACGGTTTTACTAAGGACAGAAGCTGCCAAACTAACCTGATTGGCTTCTATGAGGAGGTGAGTAGAAGCCTGGACAGAGGGGCAGCTGTGGATATAGTTTTTCTGGATTTTGCAAAAGCATTTGACACTGTCCCCCATAGACAAGGAAATTGAGATCTTCGGGATTAGAAAACGCAGTTTGTAATTGGATTGAAAACAGGCTGAAGGATCGTGTGCAGAGATAAGTGACAACCAACACGGTTTTACTAAGGACAGAAGCTGCCAAACTAACCTGATTGGCTTCTATGAGGAGGTGAGTAGAAGCCTGGACAGAGGGGCAGCTGTGGATATAGTTTTTCTGGATTTTGCAAAAGCATTTGACACTGTCCCCCATAGACAAGGAAATTGAGATCTTCGGGATTAGAAAACGCAGTTTGTAATTGGATTGAAAACAGGCTGAAGGATCGTGTGCAGAGAGTTATGGTTAATGATACCTACTCTGAATGGTTACCAGTTGTAAGCGGTGTACCCCAGGGTTCAGTGCTGGGCCCACTATTATTCAACTTGTTTATAAACGACATAGAAGATGGAATTAAAAGCACTGTCTCTATTTTTGCAGATGACACAAACATATGTAGCACAGTGCAGTCTATTGAAGATGACGACAAGCTTCAGGCTGACTTGGACACATTGAGTGTCTGGGCATCCACTTGGCAAATGAAGTTCAATGTGGAAAAATGTAAAGTCATGCACTTGGGGTCTAATAACCTGAAGGCCACATATGTCCTCGGGGGAGTAAAACTGGGAGAGTCACTTATTGAGAAGGATCTGGGGGTACTAGTAGATCACAGACTAAATAACAGCATGCAATGGCAAGCAGCTGCTTCCAAGGCCACCAAGATACTATCATGCATTCAAAGAGGCATGGAATCACGGGATAGAGATGTCATTTTGCCTCTTTACAAGGCACTGGTGCGCCCTCACCTGGAATATGCCGTCCAGTTCTGGGCGCCCATTCATAGAAAGGACGCTCTGACTCTGGAAAGGGTGCAAAGGAGAGCCACCAAACTAATAAAGGGAATAAAAGATCTTAGTTATGAGGAAAGATTGCAAGGATGAAATCTGTTTAGTCTTGAGAGGAGGCGATTGAGGGGGGACATGATTAACTTGTATAAATATATAAATGGACCATACAAAAAATATGGGGGAACACTATTTCAGGTAAAATCTCTCTAAGGACAAGGGGGCACTGCCTTCGATTGGAAAAAAAGAATTTTAGTCTCCGGAGGAGACAATCGTTTTTTACCATAAGAACTATAAATCTATGGAATAGCCTCCCACAGAAGCTTGTTACAGCATCAACCGCTGACAGCTTCAAAAAAGGATTAGATGCTTATTTAGAAGAAAATAACATTAACAGTTACTATTAGCGGATATCAATAAAAAATAAAAATAAAGACAAAAAATAAAATAAATAGCTTCCCCTGTAAAATAAAAATAACTTCCCCCTACCCCAACACCCTTGGTTGAACTTGATGGACATACTGTATGTCTTTTTTCAACCGTATTAACTATGTAACTGTTGAGACACCTTAAATCCAAGATGGGCCTGAGGGATCCATCCTTTTCGGGGACCATTAATAGATTGGAATAGAAGCCTCTGCCCCTTTCCCTGAAAGGTACCGGGCACCGGGTACCAGGCTGCAAACTCTATCTAGTAACCGGAGGAAACCACCTCCTGGATCAACCTGTCTGCTACACGTCACCTCCAGACGTGAGCAAAGAGCCGAAGCTGTCCCCCCACCTGGATGGGTGAGGGCGCCTCCTCATGCCTGAGGGGGCTTAGGGGAGGATTTGGGCTTGGGACCCCAGGAGAGGCCAGGGCGGCCATGTCCTCTGCCCCTGCCCCAATGGTCTCCAAGTGCTCCAGCAAAGGAAACTCCTCGACCAGCCCTGGAAGCGCGAAAGGAGGCACCGGTCCCCCGAAAGGGCCGAGACAGCCTCCTACGTTGAGGTAACCTACCGTCCCTGGCAAACAGGTCCAAGCGTTCACCAAAGAGGCACAGCCCCTTAAAGGGAAAACCAGTGAGAGCCTTCTTAGCAGCATTATCAGCAACCCACTGACGCAGCCAGACAGAGCGACGTATAGCCACCAAAAGGGCAGATGTCCTCCCACACATTCTAATGGCATCATCCATGGCAGATAGAATATATGCAACAAACTCATAGCAAAGCAGGAGAGATCTATACTCTTCTCCTCCCGCGTCATCAGAGGCCCCATCTAAGAGGCTCTTAAGCAGCCCTTTAGCAACAGCTGTAATGGCAGAGGCACAAACCGGGCGCAGTGAGGTCCCTAAACAGGCAAAAGCATGACAAGCCAGCTGGTCCATGCGCCGCTCCTCACCCTCACCATGCGCCGCAGGGTAGTAGTGTCAGGAGAATGCATGACAGATGTATTAGACAACCCCAAAACGGGTGTGTCCACCTCGGGAGGACATGACCAACGCTTAATCACATCAGCAGGAAAGGGATACCTCTTGTCCCAACTCTTGGACACCCCAGGTAGCTTGCTAGGCCGTTCCCATTCTTTAAACACCAGATTATTAAAGCGAGTCTGCTCAGGGAACTCCAAGTGTGGTTTAACCATAAGTCTTAGGCTGTTCCTCAGAGGATTCTGAATCAGAGAACAATTACCGTTTCTCGAGGGGGCAAAAACCAACAGGGAAGAGGGAAGCAGTGGGGGATAAATGCTGCTTATTGGCAGAAGCCTTACGCTGGCCCGACCAGCAATATGCTTTTCAATGCTGGCCACTCATGCAGCAAAATCCGATTGAGACTCTCCGCTAGTATGCCCCTCACTGGGGGTAAAATGCAAGCGTGGGGGGGTAGGTGAAGCCATAAGGGGCGCCGCACCAGGGCCTGTAGCAGACGACCCAGACTACAGCGCAAGTACCTGCAGGGCGCAGGTTACACATACCTTGACATCGTCACTTATAGGGGAAACCACAGATGCCACACACAGCCGGGCTTGTCCCAAAGGAACCCCACGCACATTATCCCCGGAAGCCTCCATATGGTGATTTTACAAAAAAAAATGCACAATAGTCAGAACAGGGACACAGCTAACCAGCCACCCTATTTGGGATGCCCCCCGAAACCCGCTAGAGAAGTAGGAGATTGGCAATAGGCAGGGCCGGGAGAACCACAGTCAAGGGACCCGCCTGCAACATAAGCATCCCTAACCATACAATAGAAAGTCAAAGATAAAAAACCCCCGTAAGGGACTCACGGACCAAGCCGACAAGGCGCACAGATAAGGCGATCAGCAAACCGCGTCGCAGCACCGCAAGGCAAGGGCCACAAAATGGCACCGGCAGCAGTACCTAGAGGGGCGAGTCGCTGGTGCATGACGCGCAAACCGCGGTACCTGCGCCCCCCCCCAAAGAGCGCGAAACCGAGATCACGTGACGCGCCGGCACCATGATGGTTAAGCCTAAAACGCACAGTAAAAGCACCAACCACCGCGGAGCGCCGTACAATGGCCCCCACACACACCAAACACGAATTAACAAAAAACACAGTAATAACACACAATAGCAGACTACCCGGGCGTCCCCTGCCGGTCACGCGGGCTGCAGTGAGTGCACAACCATTAGCGTGAACAGGGAGGGAGGGGGAGGGAGGAGGGAATAAGATCCCGAGATAAAAGGCTGGGGGCATCCCAATGAGGCTCACCATAAAAAGCCTGTCGCCGGCTACCCTTTGGTACAGGGTCTTGCGGCCCAGAGCAGCGCTCCTTCAGCACCTGACCCTAGTGCTGTCCTACCATCACCCGAACCGTCAGCCGTGGCTGGGAGGCAGTGGGTCCAGAACGGGTGGAAATAGGCCTGCAGGGCCCTAGGCTGATAAGCCCAGCTCCCTGCGCAATAGAGAGCCATCTTCATCTTCGCAGTCCAGACTGCAGAAAGACTCTGGGAATTAGTGGGTTCCTGGCTATTTAAGGGGCCGGGAGTGGCCACAAGTTTTTTTCTGCAGTCCAGCGCCATCGTGTGGATGTATAACCCCATGTGTAAGGAATACTCTGGAACAGGAGGTGCTGTATACTTGGAATACATTTTGGGTCACAAGGCACTAACGGCCCAAAACCCAGACAATCCCCACAATTCTGAGCAATAAGGGACCCGTCTGGAAAACACAAAAAAGAAAGACATGAGCATCCCACAGCACATGCAGGGAAGAGACAATTTAAGACTCAAGGA
Source organism: Gastrophryne carolinensis (assembly GCA_027917425.1). NCBI lineage: Eukaryota > Metazoa > Chordata > Amphibia > Anura > Microhylidae > Gastrophryne > Gastrophryne carolinensis. Next base: position 65,578,189 of record CM051236.1, on the reverse strand, counting down.
CCGCAGCAGGGACAAGGAGTCATGTGAAGCACCTGATCCAGGACAGCAGTGCAGCCAATATCGAGGGATAACCTCTAGATGCGCTGGCAGGGATGGCAGAGACCGACGAGTAATGGCACCGAATGCCGTTACCAGCACCTCGAGGGGCGGGCTGCGCAGCGATGACGCGGTACGTGTCATCGCGCGCGAACCCCGGGCGCCAGTGAAGCGAAAATGGTGCCCGGACACACCCGGAGAGGCAGCCAGAGGAGGCCCCTCCCCGCCGCAGAGCTCTTGCTCGCGTCCGCACCGAGCGGCTGCCCGCCCGCTCCCGCTGCGGGCTGTGCCCCCCCCCCCCCCACAGCGCCTGACAGGAGGAGGGGTAAGGAGAAGGACAGGAACGAAGGAGGCGAGTATGAGTAAAAACAGTAAATACACACACACATACCAATAAAGCTTGTGGGTGACATGAGGGAGTAAATAGGGTCCCTAGATGGTCCCCCCCCCCAATAGGCTCACCATTGCCTATGGCAGGCTACCCTTCGGGAGAGGGTCTACGGTCCAGAGCATAGCTCTGCCGAACGCCTGACCCTCGGCGTTCCCCTACCTTCACCGATCCGTAGCCAAGGCTGGGAGGCAGGATGGGTCCCGGAAAAAGGTGGGAATAGGGATGCAGTGGCCGATAGGCTTGGGATGCACCGCTCGCCTGCGATATCCAGAGAGAGTAATAGCACGATCTTCGCAGTGAGGCTGCAAGAAGAATTAAGAGTCCCTAACATATCTATTTCTGAGATAAGGGCTGCTCTCACCAACACCTATCAGCAACATGTCCAAGGCCTTACATCAGTCACCGAGGAGAATGCCAAACTCTATTTACTGCCAATGAGGGGGAATGCCAATCACTGACTCGGCACGCCTCCTCTGAAAGAGGTGGTAGGAAGAAACTATGATCATTCTTAGGATCCAATAGTATGTAAGACATTAGCCCATCCATACGTTCCTGAACAGCAAATCTGGAAAAGAAGATGCACTACTGTGCAGAAGAACCTCCATTTGTGACAATCAGTAATCACCCAGAGATAACATCTTTGGTAATCAACCCACACATATACGCTTCAAGTTAGGAGTATAAAAAGGAGAGTGGGGGCATGCTTATATATGAATGGCTGGGATAGGAACGCGCGCATGTGCCGCAGAAGTATTTTGGTGCTTGTAAGACTAATCCTGCTGCTTCTGTCGCAGCAGAGGGTTAGCCAGGCGCAGGACCTCTAAAAATACCATTTTGTGATAACTCACCTGTAAAATGCTTATTACAAGTATGTCACACACCCCGCTTCCGAATATTCATGACACTTGGGTACCTGTCCTGTAGAGGGCGATCTTGCAGAGATGACATGAAAAAAAGGAACCCCTCCTGGTCCATAAATACCTGGGACCTCCCACCATTCCCCAGTATAAGACAGCAGTAAAGGGACCAGGAAGAGCCAAATGTAAACAGCAAAGAAAAAGGTTCACTATATAAAGGATCCCAGAAAAAAACAAAAAAGGGCGGGATGAAGCGGGTTCATACTTGTAATAACCATTTTACAGGTGAGAAATCACAAAATGGCATTATTCCCAGTATGTCACACACCCCGCTTCTGAATATTCATGACACTTGGGACATCCAATAGCAGTGCCCATAATGGGTGGGGATCCCAAAAAGGCAATAATGCAAACTTAAACTACTGCAGCTTGCAGAACTTTGCGGCCAAAACAGCATCGGCTGAGGCCCGCACATCAACCTTATAAAACTTAGAAAAAGTATGAACGGAAGACAGTAGCAGCCTTGCAAACTTGTTCAACAGAAGCCTGATGCTGAAAAACCCAAGATGCTCCAACAGCACGAGTAGAATGAGCAGTAACACGAAAAAGGGGAAGTCTTCCCCTTGGCAGAATAGGGCCCAACAACGGCCTGTCGAATCCATTTACTAATGGATGACTTAGCGGGCGCCAAACCTTTCCTGGGCCGGAAGGCACCACGAAAAAGGCGTGCGTCTTATGAAAAGGAGAAGTAGCCACCAAATAATACTTCACACAGCGAACCACATCCAAAGAATGTAAAGTCCTCTCCTAGTCATTGCTAGGATTAGGACACAAGGAAGAGAGAACTACATCCTGATTGAGGTGGAAGGCCAAAACCACCTTAGGAAGGAAATCTGGCATGAAGCGGGAAAACTACCTTGTCCAGGTGCCTCTCAAAGTAAGGAGCCTGAATAGACAAGGTCGCCAACTCAGAGACACGCCGAACAGAGCTAATAGCCACCAAAAAGGCAACCTTCTGAGTGAGCAGAGAAAGAGCAATATCATGCACCGGCTCAAAAGGAGACCCCTGGAGAGCCGACAGAACCAAGTTTAAATACCAAACCGGCAGCAAGGGCTTTCTAGGAGGCCGCACATGAGTAACCCCCTGGAAAAATGTCTTAACCAGGGGATGAAGAGCAAAAGACCTTTGAAAGAAAACTGAAAGGGCAGGTTTCTGCCCTGGCGAAGTACTAAGCTGGAACCCCGAGTCCAGACCATGTCCTCGCACCAGTTAATATAAGACCTCCAAGTCCTATAGTAGACGTTAGAGGAAGATCTCTTTCTAGCTCTAAGAAGAGTCTGAACCACCGCATCAGAAAGACCTTCCTCCTTTAAGATGGAGGTTTCAGCAGCCACGCCGTCAAAGCCAGCGTTGGTAAATTGGGGTAGTGTAGCTGACCCTGGGTGATAAGATCCGGAAGAAGAGGCAGATAAAACTGATCTACTGCCAGCCGCACGACGTCTGCGAACCACACTCGTCTTGGCCACCTTGGAGCCACCAGAATTGCTGGTGCCCCTTCTAGAGTTAGCTTGCGCACCACCTTGCTCACCATGGAGAAGGGGGGGGGGGGGAACAGGTACAGAAACCCCAGTTCCCTCCAAGCCAGGGACATGGCATCAACTGCCAGGGCCAGAGGATCCAGAGACACAAAGGCAGGAAGCTTGTGATTGTGACGTGAGGCAAAGAGATCCACCTCCGGAGTCCCCCACTTGTGACAAAGAGACTAGAATACCTTGGAACTGAGAGACCATTCTCCTCGGCGAGAGGATCTCCTGCTCAGGGAGTCCACCTTGGTGTTCTCCACTCCCGGGATGTAAATGGCTGAGATGCATGGGACATTGCTCTCTGCCCAAACAAGGATCAGAGATACCTCCCTGAGGGCACTCCTGCTGCGAGTCCCTCCTTGGTGATTGATGTAAGCGACCGCCTTCCGATTGTCTGATCGGACTTGAACTGGCAATCCCTGCAAGAGAAGAGTCAAGCGAGACAGAACCAACCAAATGGTCTGCAGATCCAAAACGTTGATGGGGGTATGAGCCTCCTGAGGCCCCCATAACCCATGGAACTGATGTTCCCTCCAGAAGCCCCCCCAGCCCGACAGGTTGGTGTCCGTGGTGACCGTTTCCCAACAAGGGGCCAGAAAGGATCTGCCCTTCAACAGATTGCTTGACACTAGCCACCACTGAAGGGACTGCTGAGCCCGGGGAGACAGCAGACAAGACTGATCTAATGACAGCGGACACCTGTCCCAAGTCGCTAGAAAATGGAGCTGAAGCGTCCTCATGTGAAACTAAGGCAAAAGGTACTGCCTCGAAGGAAGCCACCATCAAACCTACCAATCTCATCCCTAGCCGGATAGACGGGCGAAGGATTGGATAGTAGAAGCCGAATCAAATCTTGGATCAGAAGAATCTTGGGCTGAGGAAGGAACACCCTGTCCTGAAAGGCATCCAGAGTCATGCCCAGAAACAAAACCTCCCTGGACGGGGAGAGGGAAGACTTGGGATAGTTGATCATCCAGCCGAACCTCTCCAGCGTGGATACCACCACTCTGGTGTCTAGCTCTGCTTGGCTGAGAGAGGAAGCCAAAATGAGAAGGTCGTCCAGATATGGTACAATGCGAATGCCCTGGACTCTGAGGAGGGCCATCACCCCTGCCAGTACCTTGGTGAAGACCCTCGGAGCCGAGGTAAGCCTGAATGCAAGGGCCACAAACTGAAAATGCTGATCTTCCACCATGAACCTGAGGAATCTCTGGTATGCCGGGAAGATAGGTACATGCAGATACGCATCCTTGATGTCTATGGACGTCATGAAGTCCCCCTGACGAAGAGAATCGACGGCTGAACACAAGGTTTCCATGCGAAACTTCCTGAAGCGGATAAACCGATTGAGGAGCTTCAGATCCAAAATGAGTCGAACGGAGCCGTCCTTCTTGGTCACCGTGAATAGATTGGAATAGAATCCCAAGCCCCTTTCCGCGGAAGGCACTGGGCAAATGACAGCCATGTCCAGCAGATAATTACTGCCGCCCGGAGCCCCTGTGCAGCCAGTGGATCCGAAGGCACTCGAGACCTGAAGAATCTGGGAGGAGCCCGGATCTCGAATTCCAGCTTGTAACCGGAAGACACCACTTCCAGAATCCATTTGGCTGAGACCTCCTGGTCCCAGACCTGGAAAAAGTGTCGCAGCCGTCCCCCCACCCGCAAGGGTGAGGGCGCCCCCTCATTGCTGAGCTGGCTTGGCAGCGGGCTTGGGTTTGGAACTCCAGTTGTGACCTGGACGGGCACGACCTCTGCCTCTACTCCAGGAATCACTTCTGAGGGTAGAGAAGGCCAAAACTCTGCCAGTTCTGGCACCACGAAAGGAAGGGTTAAAGGAGGCCGCCCCCCCGAATGGGACGACGTTGCCTCTTACGCTGAGGTAACTTCCCTCCTTTCATGACAGAATCTAATCTTTCTCCAAAGAGCCGCAATCCCACAAAGGGAAGTGCTGTAAGCGACTTTTTGGCCACAAAATCAGCCGCCCACTGGCGCAACCACACCGACCGCCGAATATCTACAAGCAAGGCCGAGGTTCTACCACACATGACCATGGTGTCATCCAAGGCAGCAAGCAAGAAGGACATGAACAATTCACACCGCTTAAGGGTGGCGAACTCATCACTAGCCGGGTCAAGCCTGGAAGTACTCAACAGGTCCCTAACAACAGACCTGGTAGCCACTGCTGTAAGCGCCGAAGCACAAACAGGTCGCAAGGCTGAACCGACACTAGCAAAAGCGTGGCAAGCCATCTGATCAATGCGTTTATCCTCACTATCTTTGAGAGTGGTGAAGTCAGGAGAATGCAAAATAGAAGTATTAGATAACCCGAGCACCGGAGCATCCACCTCGGGAGGGGACGACCATCGTTTTACCACGTCCACCGGAAAGGGATACTTCTTATCCCAACCTTGAGGAATACCTGGAAGCCGAGTAGGCTTCTCCCATTCCTTAAGAATAATGCCATCAAAATGCTTTTGATTTGGGAATTCCAGGCGCGGCTTAGAAGTCCCAAAGAATTCCCCTTTTTGCCGAGCGGCCTCCTCTGGAGGAGAAATCGCCAGAACCTCAAAAAGGTGAGCCAAGACCTTCGGGGTATCCACAGCATCCCCCTGTCCTTGCTCAGTATCAGCACCAACAAACTGCTGATTGTCAGAACCCTCAGAAATCTCAAATAATTCCCCCATCAAACTCAAAAGCCGGCGTGGCTGGAGACAAATGCTTTCTCTTAGCCGAGGCCTTTCTGGCAACAGAGCCAGAAATAAATTTCTCAATATTAGCCAATCTGGCACACACATCAAATTGCAACTCCCCACCTGTGACAACATCACTAGGGGTACGGATAAGGCAGGGTTGGGAAGGAGATGAGGCCGGGACCCCGGACCCAGACGCCTGGGCCCCCGACTGCTGCGTTATGGGTTGCTGAGCACAAGGTATGCAAACAAGTACATTATCCCCCGCAAGGGATGCCCCACAACCCACACTGCCGGGGTTGCCCTGAGGGGAGCCCAAGCCCGGTATCCTGAGAAGCCTCCATATGGTGATTCTTAATGTACTGAAATAATTGGATCCACCCCTGGAGTTGGGGTTTAGCCTAGGTTTGCCTGACCCACCACGTAAACCAAAATAAAAAAACTGTAGGTGTTTGAAAAAACTATACAATATTATTATGGCTGGTCTGGTATATGGCCCTCTTTGATTGGAAACAAAGAATTCCTCACTGGGGTATAGTAGACCCTCTCCCCAGTTAGGTAGATGTATGGACAGGGCTCATGGAATACTGACCACGCCTCAATTAGGAAAAATGAACTTTGTAATATAATAAAAACACTCCTTTATTCATATAGCAATACATTACATTAAGTGCTCAATACAATTATCCGGTCTGTGCTCCGGCTGAAGCACAGGCCACGTGACAAGTTTAAAAGGCCATTGCTTGAAAATTACAATATTTTGCAAGGTTTGATATGAATTACAATTACAAAGTTGAATTTAGCCTTGCAGAACAGACTAGTTTCGCTATTTGTCAGCTTCCTCAGTGTCTGCTAAGATTTTATATGTTTCAGTTTGTCCGCAATGGTCTAATATGTGGAAAAATAGTGATTTGGATCAGAAAATACACTACATAACAGCGTCAAAAATAAAAAGAAAACATTGTGTATATCATAAATGTAAGGTAATTACCTAGAAGTGCGGGGCAGCTGCTCCAGAGCATTGGATAATTCAGAGCAAATCAAGGTTGCAATACTATTGGCACGTATTTTGAGGTAGTTTCCTTTGGTAGAACAAGTGATTATGTTCTGTAGAAAAAATGTATATACACTGTATATTGTCAGCCTCCCTCTGCCATGCAAAGAACTGTGTCCATCACCGTAATCACCTAAGACCACGCTGGTGAATAAAGTTGCCTCTAGGGCTGGATGTGTTAGACAGACAATTAGCTCGCTAAATGATTTCTGTGGCGCCTTTTTAAAAGATCCCGTTAGCAGGGTAAAGTATAGGTACTTAATGGTAAAGCTAATAGCTATTTGCTGTATGCAGAAAGAGAAGATATAATTGCTAAAGATGTTGTATGGAAAAAGGAGTACCTGAAATGATGTAATTTTATGCGCATTGAGCTTTGAGCTTAGTCTCCACGTCCACGGGTGCCGACAAGGTGCAGGACAGATCCACCTTCACCACCCACGATGTTCAAAGCCGGGTATTAAACATGAGCGCCCCGCCGGCCGGGAAGATGAATCGTTGCTGCCTCCTCCGTGTCGCACTCCCTCCTCGCCTCCCACCGCTGGAGTGCGGCTCGGAGGACTGAGGGGAAATAGGAGCGCGGCAATCACATCACTTCCGGCATCTGGAGCGCACAAAGCGGCAAGCCGCCGGAACGCATATGCGCTCCAAGAGGCCGGAAGTGGCGGCGGCACCCGGCCACATTAATTCTGCACAGCAGCATCCACATTATGTTCACTAATAAAGGTCATCCACGTTTTGGGAAGCGGGTGCAAAAAAAGGCACCACCTCTTACCTTCATTAACATCATCTGAGTAGCTTTATATGTTAAAGGGACAGAAATAAGCCTTGCGGCTGTGCAGAGAAAATATTATCTTTGTGGCAAACGCCAAAGAGTGTGGCAACTGTGTAATCAATGGGTTCTATATGGATCAGGAAAACTAGATATATGGGCAAAATAGTGATAAGGATATCAAGTTACACTACCATATGCTATAATGTAAGAGGGATTTTCTTGTATGTAAGGAAGCAAAGGCTTATGGTAGTCAATACATAAAAATAAAATAAAGGAAATAACAATAGTACAACGCTCTGGACCAAGTGCCCCACACCTTTACAACCAGTTGAAAATCAGGGAATAATAGGGAATGATAGATTTAGACCCAAACCCTATTAGAAACCTATATAGGTATTAGGGTCCAAAATATGATGTTGCTAAATATCAGATATTTCAACATGGGAAATGATTAAGTCAGAAACACATAACTCTAGCTTTACAATGCTATTTTACAGGAAGGGCATGAAACTTATGGACTCATTAAGGCCCGGGGAAAGATGGGCCTTGAAATGATATATCCACTTCGTTTCCCTTTGCAGGGTAATTTTTTCTATGTCACCTCCTCGGTGAAAATGGCATGGATACGGTCTTGTCCCACTATTTTTGTGCCCTCCGGGTTTTTTTTATGGTAGGTGGCATAATGTCTGCCTATAGGTGTTTTAAGGTTACCTGTGCGTATGTCGTATGTGTGTTCATATATGCGTCTTCTTAGTTGGCGGTTTGTTTTTCCTATGTAGAAATGTTTGCATGGACAGATCAAAACATATATGACATGACACGACTTGCAATTGACAAAATGTTTTAGCTTGACGGGAAGTCTGTCCCCTATAGTCAAAGTTTTAGTAGTATCTACATATTTGCACATAGTGCAACTTTGGCACTGGTATGTGGTACAACATGGTTTCTTAGATGCTTCATCATAATGGCTATGAACTAAATGATCCTTCAGGTTTCTTGCTCGCCTGGGGTAAAAGCACGGCCATAAGCGTGACAATACTGTACACTGATACCGCCAACGGACACACACACACACACCCTTCTTTTCCCCCCGAATACGGGGGGAAACGAGGGAGGACGGCGACCCTTTACACAGGGTCCACCTCTACACGGGGCATGGGACAAGAATGCGGGAGGGACATCCACTATGAGGCTCACCATCAGCCTAAACCGCCTACCCATGGCTCCGTTAAGCACACATGGTGCTGCCTACCTTCACCCGACCAGCACATCCCAGGCTGGGAGGCACATCACAGGGAGGACGGGTGGGAATAGTCCAACAGGGCCGCAGGCTTTAATAGCCCCGCTCACCTGCGAGAGAGTGATGCTTCATGTCTTCGCAGTCAGCACTGCAGAGAAATCTGGAGATTTGTAGGAGGTCCCTGGGTATATGAAGGGCCGGGAGGAGCCTGTTTTTTGCATGTCTGCAGTGCACAGCGCCCTCTGGCGGAGGATAACCCAATTGTAAGTATTATATCTGGAGCAGGACATACTGTATACTTAGAATATATTGGAATATGCAGGTAAGCATCCTTGATGTCTATGGACGTCATGAAGTCCCCCTGACGCAGTGAGTGAATGGCTGAGCACCGAGTTTCCATACGGAACTTCTGGGGACGAACAAACCTGTTGAGCAACTTCAGATCCAGAATGGGACGAACAAACCTGTTGAGCAACTGATCTGTCCTTCTTGGGCACCATGAACAAATTGGAATAGAAGCCCAGGCCCCGGTCTGAGTGGGACACCGGGCAGATGACAGCCATGTCCAACAGACTTGCTACTGCCACCCGAAGCCCCTGGGCGGCCAGAGGATCTGACGGCACCCGAGAACTGAAGAATCTGGAAGGGGGCAGGAACTCGAACTCCAGCTTGTAACCGGAAGACACCACTTCCTGAATCCACCTGTCCGAGACCTCTTGAACCCAAACCTGGGAGAAGAGTAGCAGCCGCCCCCCCACCCGCAAGGGTGAGGGCGCCCCCTCATTGCTGAGCCGACTTGGCAGCGACTCTAGGGTTGGAGCCCAAACTGTGTCCTGGACGGGCCCGACCCCTGCCCCTGGTCCAAGAATCACTTCTGGACGAGGGGAAAGCCGAACCCCTGCCGACTCTAGCCGAACAAAAGGACTGAGAGAAGGAAGCCGCCCCCCGAAAGGGGTGACGCTGCTTCTTACGCTGAGGTAACTTACCTCCCTTTGCCACCAAATCCAATTTTTCTCCAAAGAGCCGCAACCCCACAAAGGGAAGGGCCGTGAGCGACTTTTTGGAAACAAAATCAGCCGCCCACTGGCGTAACCAAACCGACCGGCGGATAGCCACATGCAGAGCCGCAGCTCTGCTACACATCACCAAAGTGTCGTCCAGGGCGGACAGTACAAAGGATAAGAATAACTCACAGCGCTTAAAGTCGGCAAACTCCTCACTAGCCGGGTCAAGCCCGGACGAGGTCAACAATCATCTAACAACCGACCTGGCAGCAACCAGTACAAGCGCAGAAGCACAAACTGGCTGCAAGGCAGATCCAACACTGACAAAACCATGACAAGCCATCTGGTCAATGCGTTTATCCTCACCATCCTTAAGGGTAGTGCACTACGGAGAATGGAGGACTGAGGAGCCGGACAACCCGAAAACAGGAGCATCCACCTCGGGGGGAGACGACCAGTGCTTCACTGCGTCCGCCGGAAAGGGATATTTCTTGTCCCAACCCGGTGGGACACCCGGAAGCTGCATCAGCCTCTCCCATTCCTTGCGACTGATACCATCAAAATGCTTCTGATAAGGAAATTCCAAGCGGGGCTTCGTCTCTTCAAAGAACTCCCCCTTCAGCGGAGGAGCCGCCTTGGGGGGAGAAATAGCCAGGACCTCAAACACCTGAGCCAGGACCCTGGATGTATCCGAGGAATCCCCCTGGCCCTGCTTGGTATCAGCGCCCACAAACTGCTGATCGTCGGAGTCCTCAGACCCCACATACAGCTCCCCTTCCTCACGCCGGGGAGCAATCAGACCAATCCAGGGAGTCAAAGTCCTCCCTATCAAAGGCCTGTGCAGCCGAATACAAATGTTTTATCTTTGCCGTGGCCTTTTTGGCGATGGCACTGGAACACAATTTTTCAAGGTTTTCAATTTTTCGTGACTCCCTGCTAATGACCACATCACACGCACGTTTCAGGCGAGGGGGAGACGGGGAGGAGACCGGCGGAGCAGAACCAGGCGCCTGAGATCCGGTCTGCCGCGTAATAGTCCGCTGCGCACAGGGTACACATAAAAATACATCATCCCCCAAAAGGGATACCCCACACCCCAAACACAGCCTGGATAGCCCCGAGGGGGGCACAAGCCCTGTATCCGGGGAAGCCTCCATATGGTGATGTTTTGTACTAAATATGGTATATACAATAAATGTGTACAAAGCACTTTTTATTGTTCGGGAATTACGCAATTATGCCACCCGGGATGCCCCTTTAAGTCCCGATTGGGAGGAATTTAGGCCAGCTAACAACCAGGGACCTGGACCGGGAGAACCCCCCTTCAATATGCTAAATGGTCCACCTGGAACAAGAACACGAGCACACATTCAGCACCATGCAAATGTAAGAAGCCAGTGACAATAGATAGTGACTGCCATCAGGCCCCTCACACGACCACCGGATCCGCAGGAACGCGCGCAATGTGCAGTGGGAGGAGGGAGGGCGGGCCGGTGCGATACGCGCGTCGCACCCGCCCCTCCCGGCCAGAAGCCGGGACGTGAAAGCCGCACTCTCAACATGCCCCCCCCCCCCCCCCCCATCGGAGGAGAAGAAGCCCTCATTGGCTCGCCAGCGCAATTGCGGGCAGCACTATAAGCGTGCCGGAGGCCGGCGCCGCGGTATCTCCGGCGCCATGCAAATAAATAAAAACGTAAAAGCACACACAAGTAACGAACACACACACACACACACAAATGAATAAAGGAATCCATAAGGGACCCAGCCCCCCCCCCCCCTCCCCTCTAAGGGTACCTGGGAGAGGGGGAATCAATGCCAGGGAAAGGCCAAGGGACGGGGCATCCCAAACTGGGATCACCAAACCGGATAGCCGCCGGGGTCTCGCGGCTCCTAAGCACCAGGGTCTTACATTTTTTTTTTATATCATCTCTGCAAGATCGCCATCTACAGGTCAGTATAGCCAAGTGTAATGAATGTCTTGAAGCGGGGTGTGTGACATACTTAGAATATAAGTGGTAGATATCTCCTACCGCGTGCTGGCTTCCGTCGGGTGTCTCTGACATGACTGCCTCACCGCAGTGTCTGCTTCAGCGTTGGTGGGGTCCGTGGGAGCTCGGCTGAATGTTGCCGCTGCCCTTGCAATTAAAGCTGATCCGACGCTAGCCGTGCCGGTTCAGTTTAAACACGCTGGTTGTTTTTTGTTTGGTTTCCAGGTTCCTGCCAACAACCGGAAGACGACGCAAATGACGTCACCGCCACACCTCCACATTTGAAAAAATGGAGGGAAATAGTTTGCAAATAGCGAACTATTTCCCAAAACCACAATCTTTCTCAGGGATTACTACCAGAGCGGCACATCACCCAGCGCGCCTGCTTCCAAAACGGAACAGAGGATTTCAAACAGGGAATTTTGCACTATCTATGTTATTTCCATAGATTATGAGGGATATAGCCCCAGGTGCATCCAGTCTCCAACAGGGTCTCCTGTGGGTTATACCTGGTGCAGCTGGCCAACTCCAAACTATGGGTATAAAAATACAATTCTGTGAAATACTCACCTGTAGAATTGATATTATAAGTATACAGTATGTCCTGCTCCAGATAGATTACTTACACTTGGGTTATCCTCTGCAGATGGCGCTGCACTGCAGAGACATGCAAAACAGGCACCTCCCGGCCCCTCAAATACCCAGGGACCTCCCATAAATCCCCAGCATTGAAAAGCAGTGAACAAGAAGCCGGGAGAATTTAACCACCAAAACTGGTAACTATAACAATGATAACAATCACCATACAGGGGATCCAGAATAATGCAAAAACCAGGGTGGGGTGGAGCAGGACGTACTGTATACTTATAATGTCAATTCTACAGGTGAGTATTTCACAGAATTGTATTATTCTTAGTATACAGTACGTCCTGCTCCAGATAGATTACTTACACTTGGGACATCCAATAGCAGTGTCCATAAGCAGGGTGGGATCCCCAACAAAAGGTAACAGCAGACAGTTTAAACCACTGCCGCCTGCAAAACCTTGCGCCCAAACACAGCATCAGCTGAGGCCCTAACATCAACCTTGTAAAACTTTGAAAAGGTATGAACAGAAGACCAAGTAGCGGCCTTGCAAACTTGTTCAGCAGAAGCCTGGTGCTGGAAAGCCCAAGAGGCACCAATAGCCCGAGTAGAATGAGCAGTAAGGCGGAAGGGAGGACTCTTCCCCTTAGCAGCATAGGTCTGAATCACAGCCTGACGAATCCATTTGCTAATAGTAGACTTTGCAGGTGCCAAACCCTTCCTAGGACCAGAAGGGACCACAAAAAGAGCATCAGTCATAGCCCCAGGTGCATCCAGTCTCCAACAGGGTCTCCTGTGGGTTATTCCTGGTGCAGCTGGCCAACTCCAAACTATGGGTATAAAAATACAATTCTGTGAAATACTCACCTGTAGAATTGATATTATAAGTATACAGTATGTCCTGCTCCAGATAGATTACTTACACTTGGGTTATCCTCCGCCAGATGGCGCTGCACTGCAGAGACATGCAAAACAGGCACCTCCCGGCCCCTCAAATACCCAGGGACCTCCCACAAATCCCCGGCATTGAAAAGCAGTGAACAAGAAGCCGGGAGAATTTAACCACCAAAACTGGTAACTATAACAATGATAACAATCACCATACAGGGGATCCAGAATAATGCAAAAACCAGGGTGGGGTGGAGCAGGACGTACTGTATACTTATAATGTCAATTCTACAGGTGAGTATTTCACAGAATTGTATTATTCTTAGTATACAGTACGTCCTGCTCCAGATAGATTACTTACACTTGGGACATCCAATAGCAGTGTCCATAAGCAGGGTGGGATCCCCAACAAAAGGTAACAGCAGACAGTTTAAACCACTGCCGCCTGCAAAACCTTGCGCCCAAACACAGCATCAGCTGAGGCCCTAACATCAACCGTGTAAAACTTTGAAAAGGTATGAACAGAAGACCAAGTAGCGGCCTTGCAAACTTGTTCAGCAGAAGCCTGGTGCTGGAAAGCCCAAGAGGCACCAATAGCCCGAGTAGAATGAGCAGTAAGGCGGAAGGGAGGACTCTTCCCCTTAGCAGCATAGGCCTGAATCACAGCCTGACGAATCCATTTGCTAATAGTAGACTTTGCAGGAGCCAAACCCTTCCTAGGACCAGAAGGGACCACAAAAAGAGCATCAGTCTTCCTGAAGGCCGCAGTGACTACCAGGTAATACTTCAGACACCTGACCACATCCAAGGAATGCAGAACCCTTTCCTTAGCGTTGCTAGGATTAGGACACAAAGAAGGAAGAACAATATCCTGATTCAAATGATAGGCAGACACCACCTTAAAGCCTGGCTTAAAGCAGAACACCACCTTGTCCTGGTGTCTCTCATAGTATAGGGGCTGAACAGACAGAGCCGCCAGCTCAGACACACGCCTGACCGAAGTAATAGCCACCAGAAAGACAACCTTGAGGGGAAGTACAACCAGAGCAGCATCCTGAATAGGCTCAAAGGGAGCACCCTGCAACGCAGACAAAACCAAGTTCAAATCCCAAACAGGGACCATAGGTTTAAATGGGGGATGCACATGAGTGACTCCCTGAAAGAAGGTCTTAACCAAGGGATGCTGAGCAAAGGACTTCTGAAAGAAGACAGACAGGGCAGAAACCTAACCCTTCAGAGTACTGAGTTTAGACCCAACTCCAACCCATGCTGTAAAAACTCCAGAACCCTAGGGACTAAGAACTCCCTACAGGGAAGAGACCTAGACCCACACCAATCAATGTAGGTACGCCATACCCTATAATAGATGGCAGAAGAAGTTTTCTTCCTAGCCTGCACCATGGTATCCACCACCGAGGCAGACAAGCCCTTCTCCATCAAGATGGAGGTTTCAGCAGCCAGGCCGTCAAAGCCAGAGTTTGTAAATTGGGATGGCGTAAGGGGCCCTGAGTGAGCAGATCTGGTGCCCCTGGCAGGATGTACTGGTCTACTGCCATTTGTACCACGTCTATGAACCACACTCTTCTTGGCCACCTGGGGGCCACCAGAATCACTGGCACCCCTTCCAGAGCAATCTTGCGCAGGACCCTGCCCAGCAGGGGGAAAGGAGGAAAGACATACAGAAGCCGAAATTCCCTCCATGACATGGACAGAGCATCCATGGCCAAGGCCAGAGGATCCTGAGACAGGGAGACAAAGGCCGGGAGCTTGTGATTGTGACGGGATGCGAACAGATCCACATCCGGTAGACCCCAACGGTGACACAGGGACTGGAATACCCTGTTGCAGAGGGACCACTCCCCCTGACGGGAAGTCCCCCTGCTCGGAGAGTCAGCCAGTAGATTCTCTGCCGCTGGGATATACACAGCCGAAATGCATTGAACATTGGCCTCCGCCCATGTCAGAATCCGCGACACCTCCTGGAGGGCACCCCTGCTCCGGGTCCCTCCCTGATGGTTGATGTAGGCAACCGCCGTCCTGTTGTCTGAGCGCACCTGCACAGACAGTCCCCTTCAGGTGATTGGTCAACTGCTCCAGTACCAACCTGATTGCCCGTAGTTCCAGAATGTTGATGGGTAAGTGGGCCTCCTGAGGGCCCCACCTCCCCCGGAAGCGCAGGGACTTCCAGAATCCCCCCCAACCTGACAGACTGGCATCCGTGGTGACCGTCTCCCAGGAGGGGGCCAGAAAGGACCTGCCCCTAGCAAGTTCCTGTGGTCCAGCCACCACGAAAGGGACCTTCTGACCAAGGGGGGAAGCACACAGACCCCGTCCAAGGACGTTGGGTCCTTGTCCCATACTGACAGAAGGTGAAGTTGCAGAGGCCTCAAATGGAACTGAGCAAAGGGCACCGCATCGAAGCTCGCCACCATCAGGCCCACCAGCTGCATTCCCTGCCTGAGGGAGGGCTGGGGACACGAGAGCAGGAACCTCACCTGCGCAGTCAGAGCTTCCACCTTCTGTTGAGGAAGGAATATCCTTGACTGAACCGTATCCAGAATCATTCCCAGGAATGGGGTCACCGAAGAAGGGGACAGAGAGGACTTGGGGTGATTTATCACCCATCCGAAAGACTCCAAGGTGGACACAACCAGCTGAGTGTCCAGCTCTGCCTGCTGTAGAGACCGATGAGGTGATGAGAATGCCGTCCAGGTAGGGCAGCACGCGTATGCACCTTGACCTTATCAGAGACATCACCCCCGCCAGTACCTTGGTGAACACTCTGGGAGCTGAAGTGAGGCCAAATGGCAAGGCCACAAATTGGTAATGTTGATCTTCCAACGCGAATCTGAGGAACCTTTGGTGTCCCGGGAACACAGGGATGTGAAGGTAAGCATTTTTGATGTCGACAGACATCATAAAATCCTCTGGGCGCAGAGAGCCGATGGCAGAGCGCAGAGTTTCCATGCAAACGCGCCTGTTCTTGACAAACTTGTTGAGGATCTTTAAATCCAGAATGGGCCTGACTGACCCATCTTTCTTGGGCACTGTGAAAAGGTTGGGATAGAACCCCTTGCCCCTTTCTCTTAAGGGGACCCTGCAAATGACTCCTGGGGGATCCGGGACCTGATAAATCTTGTGGGGGGCCGCACAGCAAACTCTATCTTGTAACCAGAGGACACTACCTCCTGAAACCACCGGTCTGAGACGTGACGCCTCCAGACGTGCGCGAAGTGCTGTAGCCGTCCCCCCACCCTGACGGGCAAGGGCGCCCCATCATGCCTGAGGGGTCTTGGGAGGGGCTTTGGGCTTGGAGCCCCAAGAGGAGCCAGGACGTCGTCAGGAATCTGCGCGAGCCCCCGCGAAGGACACCCCTTTTTCCCTGCTTAGCACCTCGATAGGGGATTGAAAGGGGGCCCTGGCACCGAAAGGGCCGAGACTGCCGCCTGCGCTGGGGTAACTTACCTCCTTTAGCAAAGAGGTCTAGACGGTCCCCAAACAGGCGTAGCCCCTTAAATGGAAGCCCAGTAAGGGCTTTCTTAGCAGCATTGTCAGCAGCCCACTGGCGCAGCCACACCGCGCGGCGTATAGCTACCGCCAAGGCAGAAGATCTGGAACACATCCTAATGGCATCATCCGATGCAGACAGGATAAAGTTTACAAACACATCACAGTTAGACAGTGCATTAACCGTGTCAGGTGGTAATTCATCTGGGCCTTCGAGTACATTTCTGACCAGGGCCCTGAGCGCCACAGAAGTAATGGCCAAGGAGCAAACCGGGCACTGCGCCGCCCCCACAAATGCAAAGGCATGGCATGCCAATTGGTCAATGCGCCGGTCCTCAGAGTCCCGCAGCGTAGTAGTGTCGGGGGAGTGCATAATAGAGGTGTTAGACAGCCTAGAATAGGAGCATCGACCTCGGGGGGCGATGACCAGCACTTGACCATATCAGCAGGAAAAGGATACTTCCTGTCCAAACTCTTAGGTATCCCAGGGAGTCTACTGGGATGTTCCCACTCCTTAAGCACGAGGTTATTGAAATGGGTTTGCTCAGGAAATTCCAATCGAGCCTTAGCAGTATGAAAGAGCTCACCCCTTTGCATGGGAGCCGCAACAGGGGGAGAGATGGACAAAACCTCAAAAATCTGAACCAGCAGCCTGTCAGTATCATCCGGGGTCCAGGGGTCAGAGCCAGAATCGTCATGACCCCTGGGCCTCTCGTCAGATGACCCCGAATCAGAGAACAGCTCCCCTTCGTCCGAGGGGGGTATAGCCATATAGATGCAACAACTCGTCAGACTCCGTAGGGAAAAATACAATTCTGTGAAGTACTCACCTGAAAAATTGGTATTATAAGTATACAGTACGTCCTGCTCCAGATATAGTACTTACACTTGGGTTATCCTCCGCCAGATGGCGCTGCACTGCAGAGACATGTAAAACAGGCTCCTCCCGGCCCCTCAAATACCCGGGACCTCCCACAAATCCCCAGCATTGAAAAGCAGTGAACGAGAAGCTGGGAGAAATTAACCACCCAAACTGGTAACTATAACAATGATAACAATCACCAAACAGGGGATCCAGAAAAAAGCAAAAGCAGGGTGGGGTGGAGCAGGACGTACTGTATACTTATAATACCAATTCTACAGGTGAGTACTTCACAGAATTGTATTATTCTTAGTATACAGTACGTCCTGCTCCAGATATAGTACTTACACTTGGGACATCCAATAGCAGTGTCCATAAAGTAGGGTGGGATCCCCAGCAAAAAAGGTAACAGCAGACAGTTTAAACCACTGCCGCCTGCAAAACCTTTCGGCCAAAAACAGCATGAGCTGAGGCCCTAACATCAACCTTGTAAAACTTTGAAAAGGTATGAACAGAAGACCAAGTAGCGGCCTTGCAAACTTGTTCAACAGAAGCCTGGTGCTGGAAGGCCCAAGAGGCACCAATAGCACGAGTATAATGAACAGTAAGGCGTAAGGGAGGCCTGAATCACGGCCTGACAGATCCATTTGCTGATAGTAGACTTGGCAAAAGCCAAACCCTTCCTGGGCCCAGAAGGGACCACAAAAAGAGCATCAGTTTTCCTGAAGGACGCAGTGACCACCAGGTAATACTTCAGACACCTGGCCACATCCAAGGAATGCAGAACCCTTTCCTTAGCATTGCTAGGATTAGGGCACAATGAAGGAAGAACAATATCTTGATTCAAATGAAAAGCAGACACCACCTTAGGCAGAAAGTCCGGCCTAAAGCGGAACACCACCTTATCCTGGTGTCTCTCAAAGTATGGGGGCTGGATAGACAGAGCAGCCAGCTCAGACACACGCCTAACCGAAGTAATAGCCACCAGAAAGACAACCTTGAGGGTAAATACAGCCAAAGAAGCATCCTGAATAGGAGCAAAGGAAGCACCCTGCAAGGCAGACAAAACCAAGTTTACGTGGGGGGACGCACCTGAGTAACCCCCTGAAAGAAAGTCTTAACCAAAGAATGCTGAGCAAAAGACTTCTGAAAGAAGACAGACAGGGCAGAAACCTGACCCTTCAGAGTACTGAGTTGGAGTCCCGACTCCAACCATGCAGTAAGAACTCCAGAACCCTGGGGACTGAAAACACCAGACAGGGAAGAGACCTAGACTCACACCAGTCAAAGTAGGTACGCCATACCCTGTAATAGATGGAAGAAGAAGTTTTCTTCCTAGCCTTCGCCATGGTATCAACCACTGAGGCGGACAAGCCCTTTTTCGGTTTCAGCGGCCAGGCCGTCAAGGCCGGAGTTTGTAAATTGGGATGGTGTAAGGGGCCCTGAGTGAGCAGATCTGGCACCCTTGGCAGAACGTACTGGTCTACTGCCATCTGCACGTCTGCGAACCACACTCCTCAAGGCCACCTGGGGGCCACCAGAATTGCTGGCACCCCATCCAGAGCACTCTTGCACATAACCCTGCCCAGCAGGGGGAATGGAGGAAAAACATACAGGAGCTGAAAGTCCTGCCATGACATTGCTAGGGCATCCGTGGCCAAGGCCAGAGGATCCTGGGACAGGGAGGCGTGATGGAACACAACAGATCCACATCTGGTTGTCCCCAATGGTGGTACAGAGATTGGAACCCCCCGTTGCAGAGGGACCATGCTCCCTAGCGACAGGAGTTCCCCTGCTCAGAGGATCTGCCAGCAGATTTTTCACCCCCGGAATGTACACTGCTGATATGCAGGGAACATTGGCCTCCACCCAGGTCAGGATCAGAGACACTTCCTGGA
Organism: Gastrophryne carolinensis; assembly: GCA_027917425.1. Lineage (NCBI taxonomy): Eukaryota > Metazoa > Chordata > Amphibia > Anura > Microhylidae > Gastrophryne > Gastrophryne carolinensis. The sequence continues at coordinate 65,558,833 of CM051236.1, read as the reverse complement.
GAGCACTCTTGCTCCGGGTCCCTCCCTGATGATTGAGGTAGGCAACTGCCATCTGGGTTCGAGCGCCAACTGAACAGGCAGGCCCTAAAGATGAGTAGTCAAGCGAGCCAGAACTAACCTGATCGCTCACAGCTCCAAGATATTGATGGGTGTGTGGGCCTCCTGAGGGCCCCACCTCCCCTGGAACCGCAGGGACTTCCAGAACCCCCCCCCCCCCCCAACCTGACAGACTGGCATCCGAGGTGACCGTCTCCCAGGAAGGGGCAAGAAAGGATCTGCCCCCCCAACAGGTTCCTTGAGTCCATCCACCACAAGAGGGACCTCCTGACCAGGGGGGAGAGCACACAGACCCTGTCCAGGGACGCTGGGTCCTTGTCCCATACAGACAATAGGTGAAGTTGCAGAGGCCTCAATTGGAACTGAGCATAAGGGACCTTTTTCGAAGGACGCCGCCATCAGGCCCACCAGCTGCATTCCCTGCCTGATGGAGGGATGGGGACAAGCTAGGAGGACTGAGCCTGTGCAATCAGATTGTCCACCTTTGCTGAGGAAGGAAAATCCTTGCCTGAACTGTATCCAGATTCATTCCTAGTAATGGAGTTACCAAGGAAGGGGGACACAGAGGACTTGGGGTGATTGATCACCCATCCAAATGACTCCATAATGGGCACACCAGCTGAGTATCCAACTCTGCCTGATGCAGAGACTGTGGAAGTGAAGAGGATGTCGTCCAGATAGGGAAGCACGCTGACACCCTAACATTTGAGTAGAGGACATCACGCCAGCCAGCACCTTGGTGAACACCCTGGGAGCTGAGTGAGGCTGAAGGGCAAGGCCACAATTGGTAATGTTGATCCATCAGAGTGAACCTGAGGGACTTTTGATGACCTGGGAACACAGGAATATGAAGGTAAGCATCTTTGATGTCCACAGAAGCCATGACATCCCCTTGGCGCAGGGAACAGATGGCCGAGCGCAGATTCTTCATGCGAAAGCACTGCCCTTGACAAAACTTGTTAAGAATCTTTAAGTCCATGATGAACCTGAAAGAACCATCCTTATTGGTTACTGTGAATAAGTTGGAATAAAAACCCTTGCCTTATCTCTTAAAGGCACCTGGCAGATGACCCCCAGCTCCAGGAGGCCTTGCACCGCTTGCACTAGCTCCTGAGCCGACCACAGGGTTCCTGAGGAATCCGGGACCTGATGAATCTTGGAGGGGGGATCGGCAGCATGCTGGATGGGTGAGGGCGCCCCAACATGCCTGAGGGGCTTGGGAGAGGATTCAGCTTTTGGGGTCCCAGGAAGAGCCAGGATGTCCACGTCCTCTGCCTCTACCCCAGAATCTCCCGGGCCCCGGGGAAAGATACCCCCTACCCTTGTACTACATCACAGTAAGGGGAGGGGAAGGAACCCTGACCCCAAAGGGCCGAGGTTGTCGCCTGCGCTGGGGTAACCTGCCTCCCTTAGCAAGAAAGGTCCAGGCGGTCTCCAAAAGACGCAGTCCTTTAAAGGGGAAAACCAGTGAGGGCCTTCATGGCAGCATTGTCAGCGGCCCACTGGTGCAGCCAAACCGAGCGGCGTATAGCCACCACAAGGGCAGAAGATCTGGCACACATTCTGATGGTGTCATCCAATGCTGATAGGACAAAATTTACAAAAACATCACAACTGGAGAGTGCATTAAACACCTCACAAGACAAATCATCAGGGGCACTATCGAGCATATTTCTGATAAGGGTTCTAGTAGCCACAGCAGTAATGGCAGAGGCAAAGACCGGGCGCAGCGCCGTCCCCGCACATGTAAAGGCGTAGAAGGCCAGCTGGTCAATGCGCCGGTCCTCAGCATCCTGCGGGGTAGTAGAATCAGGGGAATGCATGACAGAGGTGTTAGATAGCCCTAGGATCGGGGGCAAGCCACCACGAGGGGGGGAAATGACCAACATTTAACCACCTCAGCAGGAAAGGGTTACTTCCCATACCAAATCTTTGGAGCCCCGGGAAGTTTACTGGGGCGCTCCCATTCCTTGAGCACAAGCTATGGAAATGTGCCTGCTCTGGAATTCCAAACGTGATTTGCTGTATGGAAAAAGCTCCCCTTTTTGCCTGGGAGCCTCAACAGGGAGAGAGATAGACAGAACCTCAAGGTCTGGGTCAATAATCTGTCAGTGTCATCCAGGGTCAGAGCCAGAATCGTCATGACCCCCTGGTCTCTCATCAGATGAGCCTGAATAAGAAAAGCGCTCCCCTTCATCAGACGAGGTATAGCCACACAGATTCATAAACTCCTCAGTTCCCATAGGGAAAACGGTAACATTAGGCCGTCAGGTACCGCTTCTTACCAGGGCCCTTACGTGGGTAAGGCTTCGCAAAAATCTGTTCAACAGTAGCCAGTCTGGAAGACACATCAGGCTGAGAACCCCACTAGTATGCAACTCAACAGGGTGAGATTTAAGCTTGGGGGAGTAAATGAAGTGAAACGAGGGTGCCGCCACTGGCAGGCCAGATTGCAATGCAAACACCTGCTCAGCACAGGGTACACAGAGCCGTGCCTAGTCAGCGTCAGCACGGGGATGCCCACACGCTACACACAACCGGTCTTGTCCCAAAGGGACCCCGGTAACCCATCCTGGTATGCCTCCATATGGTGATTATTATGCACAATATGCAGTAGGGATTTACGGCTATAAGCAACCCTGGATGCCCCAATGACCCGCTAGGGAAGTGGGAGTAATTATACCCACTATAAGTATATACCGCTGTCCTCATAACAGCGGCCCATTGATCCTTACGCTCCTCGGTTACAAGTGCTGTCGTTAAGATGAACGCCTCATAGCACATAGCTCTAGAAACAAACAGGACGAAGGGGTGTCAGCACCAAACACACGTACAATGAGTATAAAAAACGCACGCGAGGGGCACTTAAGGACCGCGGTAAGTATAACCGCCACACGCGCGCTGACAAAATGGCGCCGAGAGTACCTCAAAGGGCGGGCCAGAGGGGGCCGCGACGCAGGGCGAGCCAAGCCAGGATCCCCCCCAAAGCCCACAGACAAGCAGCCAATGATAACGCAGAGAGCGTCTGAGGTAACGCAGCTGCCGGGGCGGAACATCCAAATGAAGGAAAAGACGCGCGCCGCAGTGGCGGCATTTGCAGTAGTAAAAAAAAAAAGACAAGGTCAGCGCGGCGGCAGACACCACATATACTAGTCCAAGAAGACATTACAAAAAGGCCATATGCACGTAATCACGATACACTGAGGCCCCCCCCTAAGGCTACAGGGAGAATGAGGGAGGATGGCGGCCCTTTGTACAGGCAGGACCCACCGCTACCGGGGCATGGGACAATAATGCGGGAGGGGCATCCCATAAAGGCTCACCATCGGCCTATACCGCCTACCCTTTGGTGGGGGACTGCGGTGGAGCAGCGCTCCGTAAGCACGCATGGTGCCGCCTACCTTCACCCGACCAGCGCAGCCCAGGCTGGGAGGCACATCACATGAAGGGCAGGTGGGAATAGTCCAACAGGGCCGCAGGCTTAAAAGCCCCGCTCACCTGCGAGAGAGTGATACTTCATGTCTTCGCAGTAAGCACTGCAGAGAAATCTGGGGATTTGTGGGAGGTCCCGGGTATTTGAGGGGCCGGGAGGCGGAGGATAACCCAAGTTTAAGTACTATATCTGGAGCAGGACGTACTGTATACTCAGAATAGAGTGGCATCAGGGATTAAGTGCCGCTTTTTAGCGGTGGTCTTACGCGCTAAGGTTTTAGCAATCAATTTTTCACTGGCCAGTCTAGCAGACACATCAGGATGAGAATCCCCGCTTGTATTGGGGGTTAGACTCAGACTTGGGGGAGTAGGTGAAGTGAGGCGAGGTGCAGGCCCAGCCACAGGAGGGGCGGGTTGTACCATTAGCGCCTGCTGTGCGCAAGGAACACAGACCCGTGCATTGTCACCGTTGATAGGTGAGACCCCACAAGCTACACACAGCCGGGCTCGTCCCGAAGGAACCCCGGTCACATTATCCTGGGATGCCTCCATATGGTGAATAATAGGCACAATAGGCCAGTAGGGATTGACACTGTAAGCTACCCTGGATGCCCCAATGACCCGCATTGAAGTTGGAGTAATACTAGGCCCAACTGACAATTACACCGGGCCGGGAGAAGCCACTGGATTCACCCGTCTGAAAGACATAATGAGAATAAGGGGCGTCAGAACCATGCACAGAAAGCAATGAGCATAAGGATCGCTCGCGAGGGCACTTACAGACAGCGGAAGGGGGGACCGTTACACACGCACGCGCGCAACTACGCATCAAAATGGCGGCAAGCGAACCTCGAAGGGCGGGCCAGAGCGGGCCGTGACGCGGAGCACGCCAAGCCAGCCCCCCCCCCCCCCCGAAGAGCGCGAAGCTCTAAGACAGTAGCCAATGATAACGCCGCAGCGTCTGAGGCACCGCCGCAGAACATCCAATGAAGGAAAAAGCGCGCATGGCGGCGGCAGTTACATGAGTAAAAATACAAATCAGCGCAGTGGCTGACACCACATATACAAGTCCAAAGGACATTACAAAGGCCATATGCATGTAATCACAATACAGTGACACCAAACACACCCCCCCCCCCCTTTCTTTCCCCCCGAGCTACGGGGGGAACGAGGGAGGATGGCGGCCCTTTGTACAGGACCCACCGCTACACGGGGCATGGGGCAATAATGCGGGAGGGGTATCCCATAGAGGCTCACCATCAGCCTATACCGCCTACCCTTTGGTGGGGGACTGCGGTGGAGCAGGGTTCCATAAGCACGCATGGTGCTGCCTACCTTCACCCGACCAGCGCAGCCCAGGCTGGGAGGCACATCACAAAGAGGACGGGTGGGAATAGTCCAACAGGGCCGCAGGCTTTAATAGCCCCGCTCACCTGCGAGAGAGTGATACTTCATGTCTTCGCAGACAGCACTGCAGAGAAATCTGGGGATTTGTGGGAGGTCCCCGGGTATTTGAGGGGCCGGGAGGAGCCTGTTTTGCATGTCTCTGCAGTGCAGCGCCATCTGGCGGAGGATAACCCAAGTGTAAGTAATCTATCTGGAGCAGGACGTACTGTATACTAAGAATAACAATAAAATGGCCGTTGTACTAAAAACATCAGCACACACTCTGTCCCAAGGTTTCCCAGGGAGGAAACACAAAGAGCTGAAGTGGGGAGGTAGGGGGCTTTTAAACTCTGTTCCTGTTTTGTGTTTCCTCCCAGGGGGTGGAGCATGATTTCTCCACGTGGTCAAGCTGAAGGATGACTTGGTAAACTTGTGGGAGCCTGGCAAAGTAGCTTGGGCCCCTCTGCAACAACTGGGGAGAGAGCACACCGCAACCAGTGAGGGCAGGCACACTGGAGGGGGGAAAGCCCAGTGGAAGGGGCATATTGGGAACAAGACACAAAGCAGGGCACCATGTTCAGCCTAAGATCAGGTACCCTTCTCCAGAATGGACGAGGAAGAAAGGTAGCAGCTATTTTGGAGCTTCCTCTGCCAGCATCTCAACCATGCTGCTACCTGGATTCAGCTGACATAACTGACAATGCACAGTAACAGGAATCCCAGCAGCACTCCCTGTTTGCAGGTGGTCTGCAAATGCATGATCCACCATTTTGTTTCTAAATTTCACTACAGCAGGAGAAAAAGGTAAATGCATTTTTATGTGCAGCAATCTAAATTGCCCTGGGGAGAGATGCATATGCTGTTTGTCGTATTGGTCTGGTTTTACTGTTGGTCCATTTTATTTTGCCTGGAATGTCCCTTTAAAAGCAAATATAAATTGATTTGTAAGAGTTTTAGATACCTGCAAGGTTTTCGTTAGAAAGCTGAGGGCATTATTTGCAGAAACAAGAGCATCATCAAGTAGATTAACCTGTTAGGGAATAATAAAAAAAAATCTGTATAACCACTAGTAAAAAGATGCTCTAAATAAAATCACATTAGTGCCAGTAGTTCTGCTGCCCTCAGAACATATGTTTTAAAGTCAGCAAGAAACCCACCTGAAGCCTGTTCCATATAACTCTGCATCATTTCCTGCGGCACACTGAAGAGGGTCTCCAAAGTTTGCCCCTCCATTTCTTTGTACTTCACCAGGACCACCCCCCCCCCCCCCTTCCCGTCCCTACACACATCCAGCCCAGCAAACCACAGTGCTTGTACTTCCCGGGCTTGCTCATACTGGGGACACTGAACTACTGAAGCAGGTGGTCAAAAAGGATGGAATGGATAAAAGGGACAAACCTTGGAAACAATATACACCAAGCTCCAGGATATAGGACAGGCTTCAAGTGAGCTCCTTCCTGCCATTAACTAAACTCTCCCTTTATTCATCGTGCCCCATCATGCATTGTAAGGCAATATGTTAAAGGGCTGCCCAAACAATGACAATAAGGAGGCAGCAAGCAGCCACAATTGTGGTGCCATTTGCCATTATTGTGTTCAGTTGTCATTTTTTAACTCTCCTTAACACTTTAGTAGTAAATACTTATGGCAAACAAGGAATTTTGAGCAAGCGCTTGTGTCATGCCCTCAATTAAACCTACCATGTGACCAGAATTTGTCACAACTTACCACAGGAACTACTGATTATTATGACACTTTAAAGTGGACCATTAGAAAGCACATTATATTACATTATAAAGCACCAAAATCTGGGCTTATAACGTAATGTAAGAATGCTTACTTACGGTTGATCTCCAGCATTACAGAGCAGGACTCTAACGTTATGAGACTTCCGGGGGGGGGGGGGGGGGGGGCGCTTTGGGCCTGTTGCGCACGTATAGCACACATGGCCAGGTGCGGGGCCTGCGAGCCAGAGGCTGAATCATCTATGGCGGTGCTGAAAGGCCGCTGGGTCCCGCGCATTGATTCAGCATCTTTGGGACCCCGCATCACCTCCTGGAAGCAAGAATGAAAATGTCCCTTTCTTCTATGGAAGAACTCTAAAAAAGGAGTAATATACACTGTTTAAATATTGGCTTCTCCCCCTTCTTTAGGATATGCACTGGCACTTTTTGCTTATTTTTTTATTAATATGCTCATTATTTGTATAATTTGCACAATTGTATACTGGTAATTTTAAATTATTATATGGGATGGGATAGGGTCAATCTATTTATTTGTGGTATTAACTGATTTGGTATTGATCCAGCTTATTGCAATGAAGGGGACAGCCATATCCGTTCAGGAACCCAAGGAAGGGGGGGGGGGGGGGGTGCATGGAGGATGCAGCGGCCCAGACCTGCAGGCTAAATCTATCCCCCCTTCTGAGTGTGCACCTCGCTTTCATTCATAAAGAACCCTAGAAAAAAGGGGCCACACCATGACAATCCGGCGTAGAGATGCTTACAAGCAGCAGACACTAAAATAGTAAGCTGTTGAGTATGCACTGCAAGCGTAGAACAGCAATGGCTGCAACTACTGGACTGCAGAATGCCCAGCCTGTGGCAGGGTCAGCTAAGTAGACACTTCTTCTTTTCAGGTAGATAAATCTTTTATAATGTTTTTATACTCAGAAGATTTGTTTCACATGATACATGTCAAAAAAGCAATTCTGTGAGTAGTCACCTGTAGAATTGTTTTTGTTCTTGCATGGCACGGCCCGCTTCGGTATTCATTACAGTTGGGTTATTCCGCCACAAGGTGGCGCAGTGGTACTGCGGAAAGCTGTGGTATGTCCCGGCTCCCTATAAAAACGGGGTTAACCAACAATTTCCCAGCATAGACAAGCAGTGAGACAAGAAGCCGGGAGAGAATAAGGTAAAGGATGTAAAAGAAAAACAAACCCCAATTAACTTGGAACAATCACCATAAAGAGGCAACCAAGAATAACGATAACAAGGGTGGGGCGAAGCGGGCCGTGCCATGCAAGAACAAAAACAATTGTACAGGTGAGTACTCACAGAATTGCTTTTTTTCTGTATTGCATGGCACGGCCCGCTTCGGTATTCATTACAGTTGGGACATCCAAAAGCAGTGTCCAGAATAGGGTGGGATACCCAAAGAGTAACGGCCAGTAGTTCAAGTCACTACCGCCTGAAGCACCTTGCGGCCAAAAGCAGCATCCGCTGAGGCCTTAACATCAACTTTGTAAAACTCAGAAAAAGTATGAACAGAAGACCAAGTAGCGGCCTTGCAAACTTGTTCAACAGAAGCTTGGTGCTGAAAAGCCCAAGAGGCACCAATAGCACGAGTGGAATGAGCCGTCACCCTAAAGGGAGGATTCTTTCCCTTAGCAGAATAGGCTTGAATCACCGCCTGATGGATCCACTTGCTTATAGTGGAATTAGCCGGAGGCAAACCCTTCCTTGGTCCAGAATTGAGAACAAACAGAGCATCAGACTTCCTGAAAGTCTCTGTAGCGACCAAATAAAACTTCAGAGCCCTGACCACATCCAGAGAATGCAGTGTCCGCTCCTTAGAATTAGCAGGATTAGGACACAAGAAAGGCAAGACAATGTCCTGATTGAGATGAAAGGCAGACACAACCTTAGGCAAGAAATCCGGCTTAAGCCGGAACACCACCTTATCCTGATGCCGCTCAAAATAAGGAGGTTTAATGGAAAGTGCCGCTAGCTCAGAAACTCACCTTACAGAAGTGATAGCCACCAAAAAGGCTACCTTAAGAGTCAGAATGGGCAAGGCAGCCTCACGGATAGGCTCAAAGGGAGGCCCTTGCAGAGCAGACAAGACCAGATTCAAATCCCAGACTGGAATCAAAGGCTTACGGGGTGGACGCACATGAGAAACACCCTGGAAAAAAGTTTTAACCAACCGGTGATTGGCAAAAGTTCTTTGGAAAAAAATTGCCAGAGCTGAAACATGGCCTTTTAGGGTACTAAGCTGAAGGACCAGATCCAAACCATGTTGTAAGAATTACAGAATTCTGGGAATAGAAAACACCCGACAGGGAAGAGACTTGGACTCACACCAGGCAATGTAAGCATTAGGGATGAGCGAATCGATCCGGACGAACCCGGATTCGATCCGAATTTCAGGAAAAATTCGATTCGGATCGAATCCGAATTTCCCCGCGATTCGATCACTCGAAGTTTTCCTTTAACATCCATTCATTTACATTACAGGCATTCTAAGATGGCGGGCGGGACATGTCTGGACATGTATCCCGCGCCAGTGCAAGCTGGGGCAGTCACATGCAGCCTATCAGCAGCCAGCAAGCCCGGTGACGTCACACAGCGGTATTTAACGGCGGCCATCTTGCTTTTCCTCATTTCTCTATTGCATTCGTGACAGACAGAACGCTGTGTAGCTGAGGCACTTAGACAGGCAGGGACAGACAGGGACAGGCTGGAGACAGGCAGGAGACAGGCAGGAGACAGACAGGAGACAGACAGAAAGCCAGGGAAAGGTAGGAAAAACGGAGGCTGTGACAGGGAGATTTTTTTTTTTTCATCCAGCCTTTGTTAGCGTTTTCAGGCTGCTTATAGTAACTAACTGTGCATATATACTGAACTGATCTTAAGTCTGCTGTGAGGCATCCCATTCTGTGACTAAAGCAGCCTCTATTTAATAGCATAATAAACATTTGCACTTATTCTCATAGAAATCAGGCCTGATAAAGACACTTTTGCTGTGCATGCTCTCTGGTTTTTGTGGCACTGGCATCCCATTCTGTGACTAAAGCAGCCTCTATTTAATAGCATAATAAACATTTGCACTTATTCTCATAGAAATCAGGCCTGATAAAGACACTTTTGCTGTGCATGCTCTCTGGTTTTTGTGGCACTGGCATCCCATTCTGTGACTAAAGCAGCCTCTATTTAATAGCATAATAAACATTTGCACTTATTCTCATAGAAATCAGGCCTGATAAAGACACTTTTGCTGTGCATGCTCTCTGGTTTTTGTGGCACTGGCATCCCATTCTGTGACTAAAGCAGCCTCTATTTAATAGCATAATAAACATTTGCACTTATTCTCATAGAAATCAGGCCTGATAAAGACACTTTTGCTGTGCATGCTCTCTGGTTTTTGTGGCACTGGCATCCCATTCTGTGACTAAAGCAGCCTCTATTTAATAGCATAATAAACATTTGCACTTATTCTCATAGAAATCAGGCCTGATAAAGACACTTTTGCTGTGCATGCTCTCTGGTTTTTGTGGCACTGGCATCCCATTCTGTGACTAAAGCAGCCTCTATTTAATAGCATAATAAACATTTGCACTTATTCTCATAGAAATCAGGCCTGATAAAGACACTTTTGCTGTGCATGCTCTCTGGTTTTTGTGGCACTGGCATCCCATTCTGTGACTAAAGCAGCCTCTATTTAATAGCATAATAAACATTTGCACTTATTCTCATAGAAATCAGGCCTGATAAAGACACTTTTGCTGTGCATGCTCTCTGGTTTTTGTGGCACTGGCATCCCATTCTGTGACTAGAGCAGCCTCTATTTAATAGCATAATAAACATTTGCACTTATTCTCATAGAAATCAGGCCTGATAAAGACACTTTTGCTGTGCATGCTCTCTGGTTTTTGTGGCACTGGCATCCCATTCTGTGACTAAAGCAGCCTCTATTTAATAGCATAATAAACATTTGCACTTTTTCTCATAGAAATCAGGCCTGACAAAGACACTTTTGCTGTGCATGCTCTCTGGTTTTTGTGGCACTGGCATCCCATTCTGTGACTAAAGCAGCCTCTATTTAATAGCATAATAAACATTTGCACTTATTCTCATAGAAATCAGGCCTGATAAAGACACTTTTGCTGTGCATGCTCTCTGGTTTTTGTGGCACTGGCATCCCATTCTGTGACTAAAGCAGCCTCTATTTAATAGCACAATAAACATTTGCACTTATTCTCATAGAAATCAGGCCTGATAAAGACACTTTTGCTGTGCATGCTCTCTGGTTTTTGTGGCACTGGCATCCCATTCTGTGACTAAAGCAGCCTCTATTTAATAGCATAATAAACATTTGCACTTATTCTCATAGAAATCAGGCCTGATAAAGACACTTTTGCTGTGCATGCTCTCTGGTTTTTGTGGCACTGGCATCCCATTCTGTGACTAAAGCAGCCTCTATTTAATAGCATAATAAACATTTGCACTTATTCTCATAGAAATCAGGCCTGATAAAGACACTTTTGCTGTGCATGCTCTCTGGTTTTTGTGGCACTGGCATCCCATTCTGTGACTAAAGCAGCCTCTATTTAATAGCATAATAAACATTTGCACTTATTCTCATAGAAATCAGGCCTGACAAAGACACTTTTGCTGTGCATGCTCTCTGGTTTTTGTGGCACTGGCATCCCATTCTGTGACTAAAGCAGCCTCTATTTAATAGCATAATAAACATTTGCACTTATTCTCATAGAAATCAGGCCTGACAAAGACACTTTTGCTGTGCATGCTCTCTGGTTTTTGTGGCACTGGCATCCCATTCTGTGACTAAAGCAGCCTCTATTTAATAGCATAATAAACATTTGCACTTATTCTCATAGAAATCAGGCCTGATAAAGACACTTTTGCTGTGCATGCTCTCTGGTTTTTGTGGCACTGGCATCCCATTCTGTGACTAAAGCAGCCTCTATTTAATAGCATAATAAACATTTGCACTTATTCTCATAGAAATCAGGCCTGATAAAGACACTTTTGCTGTGCATGCTCTCTGGTTTTTGTGGCACTGGCATCCCATTCTGTGACTAAAGCAGCCTCTATTTAATAGCATAATAAACATTTGCACTTATTCTCATAGAAATCAGGCCTGATAAAGACACTTTTGCTGTGCATGCTCTCTGGTTTTTGTGGCACTGGCATCCCATTCTGTGACTAAAGCAGCCTCTATTTAATAGCATAATAAACATTTGCACTTATTCTCATAGAAATCAGGCCTGATAAAGACACTTTTGCTGTGCATGCTCTCTGGTTTTTGTGGCACTGGCATCCCATTCTGTGACTAAAGCAGCCTCTATTTAATAGCATAATAAACATTTGCACTTATTCTCATAGAAATCAGGCCTGATAAAGACACTTTTGCTGTGCATGCTCTCTGGTTTTTGTGGCACTGGCATCCCATTCTGTGACTAAAGCAGCCTCTATTTAATAGCATAATAACCATTTGCACTTATTCTCATAGAAATCAGGCCTGATAAAGACACTTTTGCTGTGCATGCTCTCTGGTTTTTGTGGCACTGGCATCCCATTCTGTGACTAAAGCAGCCTCTATTTAATAGCATAATAAACATTTGCACTTATTCTCATAGAAATCAGGCCTGATAAAGACACTTTTGCTGGCCAAAGCCCTACTGGACCCTGCCAGGTCGATTCCTGCCCGGGGCATCCCATTCTGTGACTACAGCAGCCTCTGTTTAAGACCATATAAGCATTTGCTCTTATCATATTTGAAATTAGCCTGATAAAGACACTTTTGCTGGCCAAAGCCCTACTGGACCCTGCCAGGTCCATTCCTGCCCAGGGCATCCCATTCTGTGACTAAAGCAGCCTCTGTTTAAGACCATATAAGCATTTGCTCTTATTATATTTATATTATAAGACACTTTTGCTGGGCATAGGCTTACTGCTGCCTGCCAGGTGCACTTCTGTTGAGGCATCCCATTCTGTAACATAGCATACCCCTCTTTATTTACACTAAGCAGCTCTCTTATTTACACTAAGCAGGCCTGTTGGAGGCTGAGTGTTACTGCTCACTTTTGGTGTGCATTATATTCTGTTTTATATAGACCCACTGCTGCCTGGGGGTTCTTAAAATATCACCTACTACCACGCCAGTTAGACTATGTCGGGCAGACAAGTGCCTGGAAGTGAAAAGAGGAGTGGCAGAGGCCAAGATTCCGCAGGCAGAGCTCGCATCAGACTGGGGGCCAGTAGCAGCAGGAGTCACGCTGAGAGACCTAATCTGCCAGTATCTGCTAGCGGTCGGGTCTCCACCAGTAACGCATCTGCCGTGGTAGATTGGCTGACGCGCTCATCAACAACATCATCACAACTTACATCTGAGACCCCCAGTTTAGGGTCGGTAGGTTCCTCTGACACAACCCTGAGTTGGCATGCCCCGAGAGCAGTCCCTGTCCTCCCATTGCCTCTGTCCTACGCCGTTCCCTCCCCCAGCGACGTATCCTATGCTTTGGGTTCAGCTCCACTCTTTAGTGAGGAGGACGATCAGATACAGGAGGACAGTCAGCAGCTACTGCCCAGCCAAGAAATGGAGGTGGCTTCTTTAGCTAGGCAGACAAATAGTGATGTGGACAGTGTCGTGGGTGCTGCGAGCGTTCCAGCTCCTGCGCCAGACACTGTTGACGAATCCACGAACATCAGTGACGTACAGCCACAACCCGGTGATGATGATGACGATGAAGCCGATCGCACTTGGGAGCCGGGTGATGAAGGGGCTTCATCGTCATCATCAGGAGAAGAGGGGCGCAGGTTGCCCCGGAGTCAGCAGCTGAGGCAGCAAGGTGGTAGCAGTCAGCATGGGGGCACAATTCCAAAGGCTGGAGCCGGCCGGGGCCGGGGCCGGGGTAGAGCACCTGCTGTGCGGCAGTCTACCTTATCGGGAGGTAGTGGAGCAGGGGTTCCTGGAGTTGGCAACAGCAGCAGTGAATCAGTGAGGCCAGGGGGTGGGAAAAGTAGCTACTCGGCAGTGTGGCAGTTTTTCCTGAGGCATCCGCAGGAGGGTAACATGGCCACATGCAAGATATGTAGGCAAAAGGTGAAGCGTGGCCAGGGTCCAAATGTTGGCACCACGGCCCTGCGTCAACATATGATGCGTCACCATAAAACGACCTGGGAGAACCGAGGCTCCCAAGGGGTGGTCCAGTCTGCTTCCTCACCAAGTGAGCTCCCAATTTCTGCCAGCCAAGGCTCCAGCACCTCAGCCGAAGGCAGCTGTGCGTCACACCCATCCTCTGTCGCTCCTGCTCCTCCTCCTCCTCCTCCAAGTCATGCATCCCGCCAGCAATCCATCAGCGAAGCCATGTCCAAGAGACAGCAGTATGCGCCCACTCATCCTACGGCGCAGAAGCTGAATGTGCTCCTGTCCAAGTTGCTGGTGCTGCAGTCGCTCCCTTTTCAGGTGGTGGAATCTGCACCTTTCAGAGAACTGATGGCTTGTGCCGAGCCGAGGTGGAGAGTCCCAAGCCGTCATTTCTTTGCCAAGAAGGCAGTACCAGCGCTGCACACTTTTGTTGAACAGAAGGTGGGCCAGTCCTTGAGCCTGTCGGTGTGTAGCAAAATACATGGCAGCGCCGACATCTGGAGCTGTAACTACGGTCAGGGGCAGTACATGTCGTTTACGGCCCACTGGGTGAATGTGGTCCCTTTGCAGCAGCAACTTGGACAGGTCACGCCGCTTCGGCCTCCGCGCTCTCTGCCCATTGGGCCTGTGACACCGTGCGACTCGGCCTCCTCATCCTCCGCCATCTCCTCACCCTCCACTGTAGGCTCAAGTCTCAGTGCCCCTCCAGTCTACCATGTGTGCAGGGCACGGAGGTGTCACGCAGTGCTTCACATGGTTTGTCTTGGCGAACGGAGTCACACAGGGGAGGAACTGCTTAAATGTATTCATCAGGAAATCCAAACATGGCTTACTCCGAGAAAACTTAAAATGGGAATCATGGTTACCGACAATGGGAAGAACATTTTGTCTGCGCTGCGCCAAGGAAGCCTGACCCATGCCCCCTGCATGGCTCACGTCTTCAATCTGGTTGTCAAGCGGTTTCTGAAGTGTTCCCCCCATCTGCAGGACATCCTAACAACTTCACGGAAACTTTGCATGCACTTCAGCCACTCCTACACCGCCAAACACACCCTTCTTGAGCTACAGCGTCAGAATGGTATCCCCCAACATAGTCTGATTTGCGATGTTTCCACCCATTGGAATTCCACCCTTCACATGTTGGACCGATTATATGAACAGAGAAAAGCCATCACGGATTTCCTGATGATCCAAGCAGATAGGGGGACTCCCCTGTGTAACTTCAATGTCAACCAGTGGCAGCTCATACGTGACACCTGCCGTTTGCTCAGGCCCTTTGAGGAAGCCACTTTATTTGTCAGTCGGCAGGATTACGGGATGAACGACGTGATTCCACTGCTTCATGTACTACAGCACATGTTGGAAACCATGGCTGGTCAGGGCACTGGAGACATGGCGTTTACATCTTACGGCCACATGAACCCCGTTGGAGCTGAACTGGAGGAGGAGGAGGAGGAAGAGGAGGAGGAGGAGTTGCCCAGCGAAACACAGTTTAGGCTTGGCGAAATGGCTGGTTTATCTAGTCAGCGGACAGGAGAGGAGGAGCAGGAGCAGCCAGAGGAGCTAGAGGTTTTTGAGGAAGGAGAGACAGAGGACCCGGGCACACCGTGGCAGTATGCAGTGGAGATGGAGACAGGTAGTCCATCCGAGTCACTTGCGCAAATGGCACGAAGCATGCTCACATGCTTGCGTAGTGACCCCAGAATTGTTTCCATCTGTCGGCGGGATGACTTCTGGCTGTCCACCTTATTGGACCCTCGCTTCCGGCACAAAATGGGGGCATTTTTTAAACCCACCGAGAGGGAGGACAAACTCAACTACTACAAAGACATTCTACGTAGGCAGTTGGCCGATGCCTATCTGCGCCATGGTCCATACTCTCGCAGGTCTGACTCGAGGGGACCTCTGCGCTCACCTTCCACTGCCATGGCCGCTGGGGGGGTTGGCAGCAGCAGCAGCAGAAGCTCCATCAGCAGCAGCAGCCTCAGTCTTCAGTCGCTAATGAGTAGCTTTCTACACCCGCATAGTGAGGCTACTCATGAGCAGCAGGAAGACCTGGAGCAGGACCTGAACCAGCAGGTCATGTCATACTTTGACATGACCATGCCAACACACCTTGAGGATCCGCTGGACTTCTGGGCAGCCAAACTTGATTTGTGGCCGCAACTAGCAGAGTTTGCCCTGGAAAAGCTGTCCTGCCCGGCAAGTAGCGTGCCATCTGAGCGGGTGTTTAGTGCGGCGGGGGCCATAGTTACGGCGAGGAGAACTCGTCTGTCAACTAAAAATGTGGAGAGACTCACCTTTGTCAAAATGAATCAGGGATGGATCAGCCAGGATTTCCACCCACCAATGCCTGATGCATGCGACTAGATTCAGCATGGTGCCACGTTTTACACTTTACAAATGGTGCAAAACATATTTATGTCTTTAGGCCATTTTTTGGGCTCCTGCTGCTGCTACTGCCAACTTCTGCCAACTCCAGGGTGTGATTCATCCAATTTTTGGGCTCCTGAAGCCAACTCCAGTGTATATTTGGGCTCCTGCTGCTACTACTGTCAACTCCTGCCAACTCCAGGGTGTGATTCATCCAATTTTTGGGCTCCTGAGGCCAACTCCAGTGTATATTTGGGCTCCTGCTGCTGCTACTGTCAACTCCTGCCAACTCCAGGGTGTGATTCATCCAATTTTTGGGCTCCTGAAGCCAACTCCAGTGTATATTTGGGCTCCTGCTGCTGCTACTGTCAACTCCTGCCAACTCCAGGGTGTGATTCATCCAATTTTTGGGCTCCTGAGGCCAACTCCAGTGTATATTTGGGCTCCTGCTGCTGCTACTGTCAACTCCTGCCAACTCCAGGGTGTGATTCATCCAATTTTTGGGCTCCTGAAGCCAACTCCAGTGTATATTTGGGCTCCTGCTGCTGCTACTGTCAACTCCTGCCAACTCCAGGGTGTGATTCATCCAATTTTTGGGCTCCTGAAGCCAACTCCAGTGTATATTTGGGCTCCTGCTGCTGCTACTGTCAACTCCTGCCAACTCCAGGGTGTGATTCATCCAATTTTTGGGCTCCTGAGGCCAACTCCAGTGTATATTTGGGCTCCTGCTGCTGCTACTGCCAACTTCTGCCAACTCCAGGGTGTGATTCATCCAATTTTTGGGCTCCTGAAGCCAACTCCAGTGTATATTTGGGCTCCTGCTGCTACTACTGCCAACTTCTGCCAACTCCAGGGTGTGATTCATCCAATTTTTGGGCTCCTGAGGCCAACTCCAGTGTATATTTGGGCTCCTGCTGCTACTACTGCCAACTTCTGCCAACTCCAGGGTGTGATTCATCCAATTTTTGGGCTCCTGAGGCCAACTCCAGTGTATATTTGGGCTCCTGCTGCTGCTGCTGTCAACTCCTGCCAACTCCAGGGTGTGATTCATCCAATTTTTGGGCTCCTGAAGCCAACTCCAGTGTATATTTGGGCTCCTGCTGCTGCTACTGTCAACTCCTGCCAACTCCAGGGTGTGATTCATCCAATTTTTGGGCTCCTGAAGCCAACTCCAGTGTATATTTGGGCTCCTGCTGCTGCTGCTGCCAACTTCTGCCAACTCCAGGGTGTGATTCATCCAATTTTTGGGCTCCTGAAGCCAACTCCAGTGTATATTTGGGCTCCTGCTGCTGCTGCTGCTGCCAACTTCTGCCAACTCCAGGGTGTGATTCATCCAATTTTTGGGCTCCTGAGGCCAACTCCAGTGTATATTTGGGCTCCTGCTGCTGCTGCTGCCAACTTCTGCCAACTCCAGGGTGTGATTCATCCAATTTTTGGGCTCCTGAGGCCAACTCCAGTGTATATTTGGGCTCCTGCTGCTGCTGCTGCCAACTTCTGCCAACTCCAGGGTGTGATTCATCCAATTTTTGGGCTCCTGAAGCCAACTCCAGTGTATATTTGGGCTCCTGCTGCTGCTGCTGCTGCCAACTTCTGCCAACTCCAGGGTGTGATTCATCCAATTTTTGGGCTCCTGAGGCCAACTCCAGTGTATATTTGGGCTCCTTCTGCCCCTCATAGTGATGCCACTTCAACTCTCTGCAATTGTGCCGCTCTGCGATTCTATTAGCGATGCCTCTGATCTGCATGTGATATTTCTTCAAAGTATTATTTAACAAACCCAGCACGCATCCTGAGCAAGGCTGAATGGTTTACAACCCTATTGAGGCTGTAGGAGGCTCAGAAATAGCCGTTTTTAATAGCGATTCGTCGCGAATTTATTCGGGTCGAAACGATTTTTGTCGGAAAATTCGGCGAATCAGTCGAATCGAATTTTTCAAAAGTTCGCTCATCTCTAGTAAGCATGCCAGACGCTGTAATAGATAAAGGACGAGGACTTCTTCCTAGCCCTAATCATGGTATCAACAACAAAAGCAGGCAACCCCTTTTCCATCAAGATGGAGGTTTCAGCAGCCAAGCCATCAAAGCCAGCGTTTGTAAATTCGTATGGCGTAGCTGCCCGAGTGAGGAGATCTGGATCCTTGGGCAAGACATACCGGTCTACTGTCAACTGCACGACGTCTGCGAACCAAACTCTTCTTGGCCAACAAGGGGCCACCAGGATGGCTGGCACCCGCTCCTGGGCTATCTTGCGCATGACCCTGCACAGGAGAGGAAACGGAGGGAACACATAGAGAAGCTGAAACTCCGTCCAAAGTATTGCCAGGGCATCCGTGGCGAAGGCCAGAGGATCCTGAGACAGAGAGACAAATCTGGGAAGTTTGTGATTGTGACGGGACGCAAACAGGTCCACCTCCGGCTCACCCCAGCAGTGACAGAGGGAGAGAAACACCTGGTTGTTGAGGGACCACTCCCCCAGACGAGAGGTCACCCTGCTGAGGGAGTCCGCCACCTGGTTCTCCACCCCTGGGATGTAGACCGCTGAGATGCAAGGAACATGCTGTTCTGCCCAAGACAGAATCAGGGACACTTCCTTAAAGGCTCGCTTGCTCTGAGTCCCTCCCTGATGATTGATGTAGGCCACCGCCCGTCTGGTTGTCTGAGCGGATCTGAACAGCACGACCCCGAAGGTGAGTGGATAGGCGAGAAAGAACCAACCTGATCGCCCTCAGTTCCAGGATGTTGATGGAAGCATGGGCCTCTTGTGGGCCCCACCGACCCTGGAACCTCAGGGACTTCCAGAAGCCTCCCCAGCCGGTCAGACTGGCATCCGTGGTGACCGTTTCCCAGCACGGGGGCAGAATGGTACTGCCCCCCAGAAGGTTCCTTGAGTCCAGCCACCACGAGAGGGACTGTCTGGCCAGGGGAGAAAGAACAAATTCCTGATCCAGGGACAAAGGGTCCCGATCCCAAACTGACAAGAGGTGCAACTGAAGAGGTCTCATGTGAAACTGAGCAAAGGGGACTGCCTCGAAGCAGGACACCATCAGGCCCACCAACTGCATCCCCTGACGGATGGAGGGATGAGGACACGACAGCAGAGCCCGAGCCTGCAGCTGAAGACCCTCAACCTTCTGCTGAGGAAGGAACACCTTGACCTGAGAGGTATCCAGAGTCATGCCCAGAAAGGACCTCACCAAGGACGAGGACAGAGAAGACTTGGGATAGTTGATCACGTAGCCGAAAGACTCTAGAGTGGATGTCACCATTTGAGTGTCCCGCTCGGACTGAGGAAAGGCCTTGGCCACAATCAGGATGTCGTCCAGGTAAGGAATGATGCGGATGCCCTGGTTCCTTAGCATAGCCATCACTCCCACCAGCACCTTGGTGAACACCCGAGGTGCCGAGGTGATACCAAAGGGTAGAGCCACAAACTCTCTGATGACCTGACATGAAGATAAGCATCCTTGATGTCCACAAGGGTCATGAAGTCACCCGGGCGAAGGGTACTGACAGCAGAGCGCAGCGTCTCCATGCGAAAATGCTTGAATCTGAAAAATTTGTTGAGGCCCTTCAGATGCAGAATGGGCCTCAGAGAGCCGTCCTTTTTTGGGACCGTGAAAAGATTGGAATAGTACCCCTGACCCCTTTCTTGATGGGGCACAAAACAAATGACTCCTGACTCTAACAGGCAATGAAATGCCAGAAGCAACCCTTGAGCAGACAGGGGGTTTAAAGACATCCGGGATCTGATGAATCTTAGGGGGTGGGCAGGCTGCAAACTCTATCTTGTAACCGGAGGACACTACCCCCTGAATCCACCTGTCTGAGACGTGAAGCCTCCAGATGTGAGCAAAGAGCCGAAGCCGTCCCCCACCCGGATGGGTGAGGGCTCCCCTTCATGCCTGAGGGAGCTTGGGAGAGAGTTTAGGCTTAGGATTCCAGGAGAGACAGGGACGACCACGGGGTCTGCCACGACCCCAAGAATCTCTGCGACCACTAGAGAGGAGGGAACCACGTCCCCCTCTGGGAGTACGGAAGGAAGGGAGGGGGGCAGAGGACCCTCGAAAGGGCAGAGAGTTCCTCCTATGCTGATGCAGCCTTCCATCCTTGGCTAGAACATCAAGACGCTCCCCAAATAGCCGCAGCCCTACGAAGGGGAGGCCAGTGAGAGCTTTCTTAGCGGCAGCATCAGCTGCCCACTGGCGCAACCAGACAGAGTGGCGCATAGCCACCAAGAGCGCAGAGGTCCTACCACACAGCCGCACAGCATCATCCATAGCAGTAAGGATAAAGCCCACAAAATCAGAGCAAAGTAAGAGAGTCCTATATTCCTCCCCCCCACTACCAGCTGTTGCGCCATCAATGAGACGCTTGAGCAGCTTCTTAAGGGCAATAGCAGTAATGGTGGCAGCACATGCCGTGCGCAAGCCAGTCCCCACACAGGTAAAAGCATGGCAGGCCAAATGTTCCATGCGCTGGTCCTCACTGTCCCTCAGAGTGGTAGTGTCAGGGGAAGGCATGACCGAAGTATTGGACAAGCCTAGCACGAGAGCGTCCACTTCAGGGGGAAATGACCACCTCTTAACAAGATCAGCAGGAAAGGGATACCTTTTATCCAAGACCTTGGGCACAGCAGGCAGCTTGTTAGGACGTTCCCATTCTTTAAGCACCAAGGTGGTAACATGTTCCTGCTCAGGGAACTCTAGACGCTGTCCACCAGGGCGAAAAAGCTCCCCCTGCTTTCTCTTAGCTACCTCAGGGGCAGAAATGCCCCTGGACTTTTTCCTAGCCCTGATCATAGTGTTAACAGAAGCAAGCAACCCTTTCTCCATAAGGATGAAGGTTTCAGCAGCCAGGCCGTCAAAGCCGGCGTTTGTAAATTGGGATGGAGTAGTGACCCATGTGTGAGCAAGTCCGGAACCCTGGGCAGATCATACTGATCTACTGCCAACAGCACGATATCTGCGAACCACACGCTTCTTGGCCACCTGGGGGCCACCAGAATTGCTGGCACCCCCTCCTGAGCAATGTTGCGCAGAACCCTGCCCAACAGGGGGAATGGAGGAAAGACATACAGAAGCTGAAAGTCCTGCCACGACATTGCTAGAGCGTCCCCCAGGCGAGAGGTCCCCCTGCTCAGAGAGTCTGCCAGCAGATTCTCCACCCCCGGGATTTACACAGCCGAGATGCAAGGAACATTGTCCTCCGCCCAGGACAGAATCAGGGACGCTTCCTTGAGGGTCCCCTTGCTCCGGGTCCCTCCTTGATGATTGATGTAGGCAACCGCCGTCTGGTTGTCCGAGCGTACCTGAACAGGGAGACCCGAAGGTCAAGTGAGCCAGCACCAACCTGATCGCCCTCAGCTCCAGAATGTTGATAGGGGTGTGGGCCTCCTTAAAGGCCCCACTGCCCCTGGAACTGCAGGGACTTCCAGAAGCCCCCTCAACCTGTCAGACTGGCATCCGTGGTGACCGTCTCCCAGCAGGGGGCCAGAAAGGATCTGCCCGCCAGCAGGTTCCTGGATTCCAGCCACCACGGGAGGGACAGGCTGACTAGGGGAGACAGAGCAAAAGCCTGATCCAGGGACGCAGGATCCTTGTCCCACACTGATAAGAGGTGGAGTTGAAGAAACCTCATGTGAAACTGAGCATAAGCAACTGCCTCGAAGCACGACACCATCAGGCCCACCAGCTGCATTCCCTGCCTGATGGAGGGATGAGGGCAAGATACGAGGGACTGAACCTGTGCTAGCAGACTGTCCACCTTATGCAGAGGAAGGAAGAACCTTGCCTGAACCGTATCCAGATTCATTCCCAGAAATGGCGTCACCAGGGAGGGAGACAGGGAAGATTTGGGATGGTTGATCACCCAGCCGAATGACTCCAGCATGGCACCACTAGCTGAGTATCCAGCTCTGCCTGCTGTAGGGGCTGAGAAGTGATGAGAAGGTCGTCCAAATAGGGAAGAATGCGAATGCCCTGAGATCTGAGCAGAGCCATCACTCCCGCCAGCACCTTGGTGAACACTCTGGGAGCTGAAGTGAGACCGAAGGGCAATGCCGCGCATTGGTAGTGCTGATCCTCCAGAGCAAATCTTTGATGACCTGGAAAAACAAGAATATGAAGGTAAGCATCCTTGATGTCCATAGATGTCATGAAATCCCCTGGGCGCAGTGAACTGATAGCTGAGCGCAGAGTTTCCATGCGAAAGCGCCTGCATCTGACAAATTTGTTGAGAATCTTCAAGTCCAGGATGGGTCTGACTGACCCATCCCTTTTGGGCACATTGAAAAGATTGGAATAAAAACCCCTGCCCCTTTCTCGTAAGGGAACCTGACACCCAGCTCCAGAAGGCTTTGCACAGCCATAACCAGGGCCTGAGCCAACAGGGGGTCCTGAGACATCCGGGATCTGATGAATCTTGGGGGCGACCAGGCAGCAAATTCTATCTTGTAACCGTAGGACACTACCTCCTGAATCCACCGGTCTGAGACATGACGCCTCCAGACGTGAGCAAAAAGCTGAAGCCGTCCCTCCACCCGGATGGGTAAGGGCGCCCCTTCATGCCTGAGAGGGTTTGGGGGAAGACTTAGGCTTGGAGCCCCAGGATGGGCCAGGCCGTCCACGTCCCCTGCCCCTTCCCCAGAAATCTCCTTGGGCCCCTGTAAAGGAAGCCCCTCTCCCCGTTCTAGATCCACGGTAGGGGGAAGGAAAGGAGCCTGAATCCCGAAAGGGCCGAGACTGTCTTCTACGCTGGAAAAGCTTGCCTCCCTTAGCAAACAGGTACAGGCGGTCCCCAAATAGATGAAGACCCCTGAAGGGAAAACCAGTGAGAGCCTTCTTGCCAGCGTTGTCAGCTGCCCACTGGCGCAGCCAAACCGAAGGCCTATAGCCACCTCCAAGGCAGAGGCCCTGCCACACATTCTAATGGTATCATCCAGGGCAGAAAGGACATAAGCCAAAAAATACAATTCTGTGATTACTCACCTGTAGAATTGGTATTATGAGTATACAGTACGTCCTGCTCCAGATTAGATTGCTTACACTTGGGTATATACTCCGCCAGATGGCGCTGGACTGCAGAGACATCGAAAACAGGCTCCTCCTGGCTCCTCAAATACCCAGGGACCTCCCACAATCCCCAGCATTGAAAAGCAGTTAACGAGAAGCCAGGAGAATTAAAACAAACCCAAACTGGTAACTATAACAATGATAACAATCACCATACAGGGGATCCAGGATAATGCAAAACCAAGGGTGGGGTGGAGCAGGACGTACTGTATACTCATAATACCAATTCTACAGGTGAGTAATCACAGAATTGTATTATTCTTAGTATACAGTACGTCCTGCTCCAGATAAGTTTACTTACACTTGGGACATCCAATAGCAGTGTCCATAAAGTAGGGTGGGATCCCCAAAGGTAACAGCAGACAGGTCATACCACTGCCGCCTGCAGAACCTTGCGGCCAAAAAACAGCAACAGCTGAGGCCCAAACATCAACCTTGTAAAACTTTGAAAAGGTATGAACAGAAGACCAAGTAGCGGCCTTGCAAACTTGTTCAACAGAAGCCTGGTGCTGAAAAGCCCAAGAGGCACCAATAGCACGAGTAGAATGAGCAGTAAGGCGGAAAGGAGGCTTCTTTCCCTTCGCAGAGTAGGCCTGAATCACAGCCTGACGGATCCATTTGCTGATAGTAGACTTGGCAGGAGCCAAACCCTTCCTAGGACCAGAAGAGACCACAAAACGAGCCTCAGTTTCTCTGAAAGGTGCAGTAGCCACCAGATAGTACTTCAGACACCTAACCACATCCAAAGAATGCAATACCCTCTCCTTAGCATTACTAGGATTAGGGCACAATGAAGGGAGAACAATGTCCTGATTCAAATGAAAGGCAGACACTACCTTAGGCAGAAAGTCTGGCTTGAAGCGAAACACCACCTTGTCCTGGTGTCTCTCAAAGTAGGGGGGCTGGATGGAAAGCGCCGCCAACTCAGACACACGCCTAACAGAGGTGATAGCCACCAAAAAGACAACTTTGAGAATAAGAATGGCCAGGGAAGCATCCTCCACAGGTTCAAAGGGAGCACCCTGCAAGGCTGACAAAACCAAGTTCAAATCCCAAACAGGCACCATAGGCTTACGTGGGGGACGCACATGGGTAACCCCCTGGAAAAAGTCCTGATTAGAGAATGCTGGGCAAAGGACTTCTGCAAGAAAACAGCCAGGGCAGAAACATGACCCTTCAGAGTACTGAGTTGGAGCCCCATCTCCAAGCCATGCTGCAGGAACTCCAGGATCCTGGGAATAGACAACACACAACAGGGAAGAGACTTAGACTCACACCAGTCAATGTAGGCACGCCAAACACTGTAGTAAATGGAAGAAGACGACTTCTTTCTAGCCTTTATCATGGTATCAACAACAGAGGTAGACAGCCCCTTCTCCATCAAGATGGAGGTTTCAGCGGCCAGGCCGTCAAAGCCAGAGTTTGTAAATTGGGATGGCGTAAGGGACCCTGAGTGAGCAGGTCTGGCACCCTGGGCACAGCGTACTGATCTACTGCCAGCTGCACCACGTCTGCGAACCACACTCTTCTTGGCCACCTGGGGGCCACCAGAATTGCTGGTACCCCCTCCAGAGCAATCTTGCGCAGAACCCTGCCTGACAGGGGGAATGGAGGAAAGACATACAGGAGCTGAAATTCCTGCCATGACAATGCTAGCGCATCCGTGGCCAAGGCAAGAGGATCCTAGGAAAGGGAGACAAAGGCCGGGAGATTGTGACGGGTCGCAAACAGATCCACATCTGGTTGGCCCCAACAGTGACACAGAGATTGAAACACCCTGTTGCAGAGGGACCATTCTCCTAGGCGAGAGGTCCCCCTGCTCAGAGAGTCTGCCTGCAGATTCTCCACCTCCGGGATGTACACAGCTGATATGCAGAGAACATTGGCCTCCACCCAGGTCAGGATCAGAGACACTTCCTGGAGGGCCCTCTTGCTCCGGGTCCCTCCCTGATGATTGATGTAGGCAACTGCCATCTGGTTGTCCGAGCGCACCTGAACAGGCAGGCCCTGAGTCAGAACCAACCTGATCGCCCGCAGTTCCAGAACGTTGATAGGTGTGTGGGCCTCCTGAGGGCCCCACCTTCCTTGGAATTGCAGGGACTTCCAGAAACCCCCCCAACCTGACAGACTGGCATCCGTGGTGACCGTCTCCCAGGACGGGGGTCAGAAAGGATCTGCCCCACAACAGGTCTCTGGGAGCTGAAGTGAGACCAAAGGGCAATGCCACAAATTGGTAGTGCTGATACTCCAGAGCGAACCTGAGGAACCCTTGATGACCTGGAAACACAGGAATATGAAGGTAAGCATCTTTGATGTCCACAGACGTTATGAAGTCCCCTGGACGCAGGGAACTGATGGCAGAGCACAGAGTTTCCATGCGAAAACGCCTGCACCTGACAAATTTGTTGAGGATCCAGGTCCAGGATGGGCCTGACTGACCCATCTTTTTTGGGCATGGTGAAGAGGTTGGAATCTTGCCCCTTTCTCTTAAAGGGACCTGGCAGACGACCCCCAGCTCCAGAAGGCTTTGTACCGCCTGCACTAGAGCCTGAGCTGACACAGGGTCCTGAGAAATCCGGGGGGGGGGGGGGGGCAGGCAGCAAACTCTATCTTGTAACTGGAGGACACTACCTCCTGAATCCACCGGTCTGAGACATGAAGCCTCCAGACGTGAGCAAAGTGCTGAAGCCGTCCCCCCACCCGGATGGGTGAGGGCGCCCCTTCATGCCTAAGGGAGCTTGGGAGTGGACTTAAGCTTGGAGGAGGAGCCAGGGCGTCCACGTCCCCTACCCCTACCCCCAAACCCCCCACCCATGTCTAGCACCACGGTAGGGGGAGGAAAAAGAGCCCTGACCCCGAAAGGGCCGACACTGCCGCATGCGCTGGGGTAACCTGCCTCCCTTAGCCAACAGGTCCAGGCAGTCCCCAAACAGGCGTAGTCCTTTGAAGGGAAAACCAGTGAGGGCCTTCTTGGCAGCGTAGTCAGCAGCCCACTGGTGCAGCCAAACCAAGTGGCGTATAGCCACCACAAGGGCAGAGGTTCTGCCACACATTCTAATGGTGTCATCCAAGGCAGAGAGGACATAAGTCACAAAAACATCACAACGAGAGAGTGCATTAAATTCCTCACTAGACACACCATCAGGGGCACCATCAAGGATACTTCTGAGCAGGGTCCTAATAGCCACAGCCGTAATGGCAGAGGCACAGACCGGGCGCAGCATCATCCCCACACATACAAAGGCATGGGACGCCAGCTGATCAATGTGCCGGTCCTCAGCATCCCGCAGCGTAGTAGAGTCAGGGGAGTGCATGACAGAGGTGTTAGATAACCCTAGGACCGGGGCATCCACTTCAGGAGGGGATGACCAACACTTCACCACATCAGCAGGAAAGGGATACCTCTTATCTCAACTCTTAGGTACACTGGGAAGCCAGGGGGGGGGGGGGGGGGGGGGGGCAGGCAGCAAACTCTATCTTGTAACTGGAGGACACTACCTCCTGAATCCACCGGTCTGAGACATGAAGCCTCCAGACGTGAGCAAAGTGCTGAAGCCGTCCCCCCACCCGGATGGGTGAGGGCGCCCCTTCATGCCTAAGGGAGCTTGGGAGTGGACTTAAGCTTGGAGGAGGAGCCAGGGCGTCCACGTCCCCTACCCCTACCCCCAAACCCCCCACCCATGTCTAGCACCACGGTAGGGGGAGGAAAAAGAGCCCTGACCCCGAAAGGGCCGACACTGCCGCATGCGCTGGGGTAACCTGCCTCCCTTAGCCAACAGGTCCAGGCAGTCCCCAAACAGGCGTAGTCCTTTGAAGGGAAAACCAGTGAGGGCCTTCTTGGCAGCGTAGTCAGCAGCCCACTGGTGCAGCCAAACCAAGTGGCGTATAGCCACCACAAGGGCAGAGGTTCTGCCACACATTCTAATGGTGTCATCCAAGGCAGAGAGGACATAAGTCACAAAAACATCACAACGAGAGAGTGCATTAAATTCCTCACTAGACACACCATCAGGGGCACCATCAAGGATACTTCTGAGCAGGGTCCTAATAGCCACAGCCGTAATGGCAGAGGCACAGACCGGGCGCAGCATCATCCCCACACATACAAAGGCATGGGACGCCAGCTGATCAATGTGCCGGTCCTCAGCATCCCGCAGCGTAGTAGAGTCAGGGGAGTGCATGACAGAGGTGTTAGATAACCCTAGGACCGGGGCATCCACTTCAGGAGGGGATGACCAACACTTCACCACATCAGCAGGAAAGGGATACCTCTTATCTCAACTCTTAGGTACACTGGGAAGCCTGCTTGGGCGCTCCCATTCCTTGAGCACAAGATTATTAAAATGGGCTTGCTCAGGAAATTCCAAACGTGACTTAGCAGTATGAAACAATTCCCCCTGTTGCCTGAGGGCCGCAACTGGGGGAGAAATAGACAGAACCTCAAAAATCTGAGCCAACAGCCTATCAGTATCATCTGGGGCCCAGGGGTCAGAGCCAGAATCGTCATGACCCCTGGGGCCTCTCATCAGATGACTCTGAGTCAGAGAATAACTCCCCTTCTTCCAAAGGGGTATAGCCAGACAGTTCCAAAAACTCATCAGCTTCCATAGGGAAAAGAGTGACATCAGGCGTTAAGTGCCGCTTTTTTGCAGAGGCCTTACGCGCCAAGGTATTAGCAAGCAACTTCTCAACACTAGCCAGTCTGGAAGACACATCAGGCTGAGAATCCCCACTTGTATGTAACTCAATGGGAGTGAGATTTAAGCTCGGGGGAGTAGGTGAGGCCATACGAGGCGCAGGCCCAGCCACTGGTAAACCAGGCTGCAGGGCAAGCACTTGCTGGGCACAAGGTACACAGACCCGCACATTGTCAGCGCTAATAGGGTACACCCCACAGGCTACACACAGCCGGGCTTGTCCCGAAGGAACCCCAAGCACATTATCCTGAGACGCCTCCATATGGTGATTATAGCGGCACAATAAGCCGATAGGGATTCACTCTATAAAAGCAACCCGGGATGCCCCAATAACCCGCTAGGGAAGTAGGAGTAATGACACACTAGGCCTCACAAGGTAAATAACTAAATAGAGGGAGTAGGGCCGGGAGAAGCCAATAGGGATTGGCCCGTCTGAAAGACATAAGCAAAGGGGAACCGTAAGTGACATGTGAATGACAATGGTAAATAAAGCCGCCCGCGAGGGTACTCCCGGACCGCGGTAGGTAGATGCCAGTCACGTAGCAGTCGGATCCAAGAAAAAATGGCGCCGGGTATACCTCGAAGGGCGGGCCGCAGGGACAGTGACGCGGAACGCGCCAACCGCGGGGCCCCGCCCCCCCCCCCCCCCCCCGAAGAGCATGAAGCCGTACATGTGACAAGCAGCCAATAACGGCGCACCAGCGCCTGAGGTAACGCCGCCGCCAAGCGCGGAACACAGTGGAAGCGCGCGCGGCGGCAATTTTAAAAAGACAACCAGTGCAACCAAGTCAGCACGGCGACTGACACCAACCATAAGAACATAATACAGTGGTGAAGCACAAAAGCAAATACACATACACCCCCCCCTCCCCCGAGGGCTACAAGGGAGAGCGAGGGAGGACAGCGGCCACTTAACAGGACCCACCGATAGACAGGGGCAAGGGGCAATAGGACGGGAGGGACATCCCATAGAGGCTCACCGAATGCCTATACCTCCTACCCTTTGGTGCGGGATTGCGGTGGAGCAGTGCTCCTAAGCACCTGACAGCGGTGCTGCCTACCATCACCCGACCAGCGCAGCCAAGGCTGGGAGGCACATTACTAATGGAACAGGTGGGAATAGTCCTACAGGGCTGCAGGCTAATAGCCCCGCTCACCTGCAAGAAGAGAGAGCCATCTTCTTGTCCTTCACAGTCCAGACTGCAGAGAAGGTCCCTGGGTATTTGAGGGGCCAGGAGGAGCCTGTTTTCAATGTCTCTGCAGTCCAGCGCCATCTGGTGGAGTAATACCCAAGTGTAAGTAATCTAATCTGAAGCAGGACGTACTGTATACTAAGAATATACCTCACAACGCGAGAGCGCATGATACTCTTCACTAGAAGCATAATCAGGCGCTCCATCCAGGACACTCTTGAGCAGAGTCCTAATAGCCACAGCTGTAATAGCAGAGGCACAAACCGGGCGCAGTGCCATCCCCACACAGGCAAAGGCATGGGAAGCAAGCTGATCAATACGCCTCTCCTCACCATCCTTCAGAGTAGTAGAGTCAGGAGAATGCATGACAGAGGTGTTGGACAAACCCAGAATTGGTGCACCCACTTTGGGAGGAGATGACCAACGTTTAACCACATCAGCGGGAAAAGGATATCTTTTATCCCAGCTCTTAGGAACTCCGGGTCTGCTTGGACGCTCCCATTCTTTGGACACAAGATTATTAAAATGGGATTGTTCAGGGAACTCCAAGCGTGGTTTAGCAGTATGAAACAACTCCCCCTGCTGCTTGGGAACCACTGCAGGTGGAGAGATGGAAAGCACAATCAGCTTACCCCTTAGGCTGCTCATCAGATGATTCTGAGTCAGAGAACAATTCCCCCTCTTCCAGGGGAGTATAACCAGACAAGTCCATGAACTTCTCAGCCTCCATAGGGAAAAGAGTGACACCGGGCGCCAAATGCCGCCTCTTAGCCGAGGCCTTACGCGCCAAGGTATTAGCGAGCAGCTTCTCCACACTAGCCAGTCTAGAAGACACTTCAGGCTGAGACTCCCCACTGGTGTGCACCTCACTGGGAGACAAATGTAAGCGTGGGGGGGTAGGCGAGGCCATACGAGGCGCAGGCCAAGCCGCAGGTAAACCAGGCTGCAACACAAGCACCTGCTGGGCACAAGGTACACAAACCCGCACATTGTCATCACTTGTAGGGGACACCCCACACACAGCCGGGCTTCTCCCAAAGGAACCCCGAGCACATTATCCTGGGACGCCTCCATATGGTGATTATAGCGGCACAATCGGCCGATAGGGATTCACGCAGTAAAGCAACCCGGGATGCCCCAATAGCCTAGCTAGGGAAGTGGGAGGATTCAGCAAACTAGGCCTCAATAAGTTTAGTAAAACTAAAAGAGGGGGCAGGACCGGGAGAAACCAATATAATCTGACCCGCCTGCAAGACACAAGATGAAGACTCCGTAAGTGATAATATAATAATATCTATAATAAACAAACGCCACACAAGCGCGCGCGGCGGCGGAAAATAATACAACTCTGTGAAGTACTCACCTGTAGAGTTGGTATTATATGCAGACAGCACGTCCTGCTCCAGACATAGTCCTTACATGTGGGTATACCTCCGCCTTCAGCGCCGTGCACTGCAGAATCATGAAGAAAACAAGCTCCTCCCGGCCCTACATATACCGAGGGACCTCCCACAAATCCCCAGCATTGAAAAGCAGTGAGAGAAGAATCCAGGAGGAAAACAACCATCCAGAGACTGGCAATAATATCCAAGATAATAATCACCACACAGGGGATCCAGAACAAGGTGAATCAGGGTGGGGTGGAGCAGGACGTGCTGTCTGCATATAATACCAACTCTACAGGTGAGTACTTCACAGAGTTGTATTATTCTAAGCAGACAGCACGTCCTGCTCCAGACATAGTCCTTACATGTGGGACATCCAATAGCAGTGTCCATAAGTAGGGTGGGATCCGCATGACAAAAAGACACAGCCAACCAAAACAGCGCTATCGCCTGTAACCTTGCTACCAGGAGCAACTAGAGCAAAGCTCTAACTTAACTTATGAAGCCTTACAAGGCTTATGAAACACGAGCAGAGAACAAATCAGTCTGCTCAACAACCAAGTGCATAAGGCCCAAACCAAGCACCGGTAGAAGATATCCGAACCAAGAAAGGAGAAGAATCTCCCTTAACAAACAGGCCAGAAAAAACGGCCTAACCAAGCTACTAACGATAACAGGGTAGCCATGGCAAACCCTGGTCTCGGAAAGACCAACATAATACTACACACGAGCTAACGAGGCTCCTCTAGAGCCAAACTGATAATCAAGAGCTCAGAAGGACAACCAGCCAAGCAAGACCAGTCCAACCGGCTTCCCATATTCATGGGAGTAACCAGATCCTGCTGCAGGACGGATGAGGTCATCTATAAGCTCGACAGGCATAGCCCCAACCCTGGACAGGAAGCAGTCCAGAGGTTCCCAACACCTATTGAGGGATACAGATCCCTTTTAAGCTCAAAGTAAGAAGAACACCAGTCCAAGGACCCTAGGATCTAGAATAGAGAAGAATAACAACCCTCCGCCTGGACTCAAGCTTAGTGCAAGGCGGACACATCCTCACCAACACGGTGTACCGATATAAGAAAGTTGTAAAATGTAAAAAGGAATAGGCTATGAACGCCGTCTCCTATGACACGCCTCAGACTGAGGCACCCGCCCCGAAAGAGTCGTCTGAGGCAGGGAACAGTTCAGACAAGAACCTGAATAAGACCCAGGGAAAAACCTTTAGCAGGGCAACAGGATAAGCAACCTTCCCCTCCAGGGGCTTAGAATTCTCTGGGGAATGCGCCTGAGCCGCCCTTGAGGAATGCTCAGCGCCGAAGCTTGAAACTAGTCTCCCCCGAGGACAAACCGGGCGAGCCCTGGAGCCTCTCAGGGAACTGAGTTGGAGGACCAACTCCAGCCGTGCCATAAGGACTCTGGTACCCATGAGTAAGACCTCATTCCATAGGGAATAGGGAGCTAGTCCCTGCCGTCCAACTAGGGCGCCAACTCCCACCATAGCTGGTGGAAAAGGGGGGAAGAATAAAAAAGGGAGGGATCTAGGCCCAACCCTCCAAGAGGAAGAGACACCCAGAGGGAACATTTGTGATAGGGTGAATAATGATCGTCCCTACAAGAAGGGTCAACCTGTTCCGAGACCTTCTCGGATAAAAGCAGGGACAGGCCACTGACCAGACAGACCAAGAATCCCCAAGAGACAAGGCCTAAGGGAAACAGACCAGCAAACTAGGGCCCAACAAGGCACAATGTGATGACCTACCAATGGTATGAGAATGGCCCCCCTAAAGGGGCCCTCCTTAGGTACCTCAGGGAAATTCATAAGGAATAGAACCCCTTTTGTGACCCTGCCAGACCTGGTCCCCATGGCGACCATCTACAGGGATAGCAAGAAGGAAGTGATGTCCATCAACAACTTCCATGAGTAGACCAACCAGAAGGGAACCCCCATAAAACAGGGGGAACGTACTGAGCTATTTCCAGGGGTGTTGGAACCCCATCCAGGATAAGTAACCCAAGATGCCGCAGGCCCTAGGGGCATCTGGGAAAAGGAACAGCCTCGGGCCGCCAGCAATAGGCCCACCAGCCGCAAGGTGAATGTAATGAGATTACACAGAGGGCAAGGCCCCTTCCATACCAAGGCACCCAATCAGAAGGGAGGGTTGAACCTGGACCCATCTAAATGCCACCCCATAGGGGGAGTATGAATCAGATTACACCAAGTAATAGATGTGCCTAAGCACCAATCCAAAAGAGTCCAAGAGAGCCCCAAGTCAAAGTAGCAACTAGTGCGGACCGCTCCGGTGAATGAGCATGAAAGCGCTCCCGTACTCGCCTTGGCGAGCCATCTGGGAACAGGGGAGGGACCCCAGACAAGACCCTAATATAAAGAATGGTCCTGTAACACCGGCTGGAAAAAAGGACTAGGCATCCAGAGGGAACAAGGGACCGAAGGGGAAAAGGATCCTTGCAGGCATCAAGAGGTTCACTTGACAAGGGGGTTTGCGGCCCAACAGATGGATACCAAGTAGGCAGAGCCCGTGGAACCTAGATGCCCGGTCTAGACGCCGGATCTGGGCAGACTGCGTCATTCCGGGGGAAGAGCAGAGTGAATGCAATTATCAGCCAAGGCCAACCTAAGAGAAGGCCCAGACCCTCCAGGCCAAACTCAACTTGAGTCCAATCCCTAAAGGATACAACGGGGACTAGAATACCCCTGGCTAATTTTGAAGGGAACTGCCCAGAACACTCCATTCTTTCTAAAACCACGTCCAGGAAGGCCATCACCTGCCATCGCCCGAACGAAGCCTGGCATCCAGCCCTAAGAGCCCAGTGCTGTGGCAGTTCCCCCGCCCGCAGGGCGAGGGCGTCCCTTCACGCTTGTGAGGTTTTGGCAGACTTTGGTTTTGACCTGCCAGAGGTCCCAGGGCGATGTCTGCCTCCCCTGGGACGAGCTTCCACTCCAAAAAGTTGGAAGCACACTTCTGGTTCTCTTTTAACAGAAACATAAGGAGGGGGCGAGGGGTCCCTGCCCCTGGGCTGCCTGGCTGACCGTCTGCGCGAGGGCGCCTTACCCTTTTTGCCAAAAAGGTCCAACCTGGCCCCGAATAAGCGACGTCCTCGAAAAGGAATAGCAGTAAGAACCTTTTTAGTGTCATTGTCAGCCCCCCACTGTCGCAGCCAAAGCAGGCGACGAATGGCCACCACAAGGGCCGAGGTTCTAGCACACATTTTAATGGCGTCATCCATAGCTGAGAGGATAAATCTCACAAAAACGTCACAATCTGACAGTGCGTTGAAGACCTCACAAGGGAGATCCTCCGGCTGTTGGTCAATTATCTTCCTGAGCAGCGTCCTGCCACCGAAGTAACAGCCGCAGCACAGACCGGG
The DNA here is from genome assembly GCA_027917425.1 of Gastrophryne carolinensis. NCBI lineage: Eukaryota > Metazoa > Chordata > Amphibia > Anura > Microhylidae > Gastrophryne > Gastrophryne carolinensis. Next base: position 65,524,952 of record CM051236.1, on the reverse strand, counting down.
CGCAGAGCCGTCCCTATACTAGAGAAGGCATGGGAGGCCAATCTGTCCATGCGCCGGTCCTCGGCATCTCAAAGGGTGCGAGAGGGGGAGGCTGCCATGAAGGGAGGGTTAACAACCCCAATAATTGGAGCATCCACCTCTGGAGGAACTGACCATCGTTCGACCAAATCCTGGGGAAAGGGGTACTTCCAGTCCCAAACCACCGGAACCCCTTTGAGTTTACAAGGGGATTCCCATTCCTTAGATATAAGATACTGTAAATGATCCTGATCCAAGAATTCCAGGCGCGGCGTCGCCATGTGGAAACTCTCCCTCTTGGGCTTAAGAGACTCTCCCGGGGGAGAGATGGACAGCACTTCAAAAATCTTAATGAGTAACTCATCAGTTTCACACAAGCCCCAGGACTCCGGGCCAGAACCGTCGCGGTTCCAAGACAACTCATCTGAAGAACTGGACCCTGAGAACAGATCACCATCCTCGGACTGATCAAGATCCTGCATAGCGGCAGGTTCTTCGGTTTCAGTGGAAAACCTATAGCTAGGTTGCGTCAGGGATCGTTTCTTCCCAGCGCCCAAGCGCTCTGCCAAGCCTGACATAATATGCTCCGCGGTGGGAAGCTTGCGCGGCACTACTTGCTGGTCCTCCCCGCTCGAGTGCGACTCATCAGGAGTGAGATTCAAGTCCGGGAAGACAGGTGTATTGAAGCGAGGTGCAGCTACTGGTAAGCCTGATTGCAGGGCCAGCGCTTGTTCAGCACACGGTCCGCAGACCAGTGCTCTGTCAGCGTCAGCGTGGGGTTGTCTACACATGGTACACAGCCGGTCTTGTCCCCGCGGGACCCCGGACACCAAATTCTGAGATGCCTTAATATGGTGATTAATCAAGGTAATATGCCGGAAGGGATTTATGCTGTAAGCAACCCTGGATGCCCCAATACCTGCTGGGAATGTGGGAGATTCTAATATAACCCCGTGAGATATATATATATCAGGCCGGGAGAAGCCACTGGAAGCTTGGCGTCTGAAACAACACCAGCAACAGCAACCAAGGGAGAAGGAGGATCGTGACCACGCAGGCGCGGGAGACCGACAAAATGGCGCCAGCGAACCTCGAAGGGCGGGCCAGAGCTATAGGTGACGCGGAACGTGCCAAACCAGACCACGCCCGCCCGGAGAGCGCGAAGCTCCGCGGAACAAGACAGGAAAAGAACAGAAATAACGCCATGGCGTCGCGAGACAGAGCCGCCTTACGCTCCAAGTCACACATTTTAAAGGCGCTGCGGCCAACATAAAAACAAAGTTTAAAGCGCGGCTCTGACCCCCGGAAACCGATAGGGCTAAGGCAAGGCGTGTGATATGGCAAGATTAAGCCAACGTACACAACCCCCCCTCTTTTTCCCCCCACTAACGGGGGGAACTAAGGAAGAAGGTGACCCAGCACTCGGGGTTCACCGCTACATGGGGCGTGGGGCAAGGTGCGGGAGGGGCATCCACTATGAGGCTCACCATTAGCCTAACCCGCCTACCCCATGGATGGGGATTGCGGTGGAGCATGGCTCCGTAAGCACACTAGGTGCTGCCTACCTTCACCCGACCAACGCAGCCCAGGCTGGGAGGCATGTTACTCACAAAGAGGACGGGTGGAAATAGTCCCGCAGGGCCTCGGGCTGTCAAGCCCCGCTCGCCTGCGAGAGCGTGATACTTCATGTCTTCGCAGTTTGAGCACTGCAGAGGAATCTGGGGATTTGTGGGAGGTCCCTCGGTATATGTAGGGACGGGAGGAGCTTGTTTTCTTCATGATTCTGCAGTGCACGGCGCTGAAGGCGGAGGTATACGGACTATGTCTGGAGCAGGACGTGCTGTCTGCTTAGAATACAAAAGGCAACCATGCAACCAATTCATTGCGGTGACAGGGAAAAGGCATAACCTACACGCACAGCCGCAACCCAGAACTGCGAGGGAGAGCAAGGGAGGGTAGCGGCCACCAATATGGGACCCACCAACAGACACGGGCGAGGGGCTAAGTGCGAGAGGGGCATCCCATGCAGGCTCACCATGTGCCTATACCGCCTACCCTTTGGTGGGGGTTTGCGGTGGAGCAGCGCTCCTAAGCACCTGACAGCGGTGCTGCCTACCCTCACCCGAACCAGCGCAGCCAAGGCTGGGAGGCAAAAATAACATGGAACGGGTGGGAATAGTCCTACAGGGCCGCAGGCTAATAGCCCCGCTCACCTGCGAGTAGAGAGAGCCATATTCTTGTTCTTCGCAGTCCAGACTGCAGAGAAAATCTGGGTAATTGTGGGAGGTCCCGGGTATTTATGGGGCCGGGAGGAGCCAATTTCTCTGTCTCTGCAGTCCAGCGCCATCTGGCAGAGTAATACCCAGAAGTAAAGAATGATCATCTGGAGCAGGACGTACTGTATGCTAAGAATATATGTGACAGCAGATTATCAGTGTCCTCAGGGTACCATGATTCCTCTCCGGACGCAGACCCAGGGTCACTATCGCAACCCTCCTGTTGGCTCCCAGAGGAGTCAGAATCCTGGGAGAGCTCCCCCATCTCAGGGGGGTGACAGCCACCAAGATCATCAATCCCCACATACACCTCAGGAAGGGGGGAGGGCCTGGGATCCAGGTGCCGCTTCTTGCCAGAGGCCTTCCTAGCAACAGTCCTGGCAAGCTGCCTCTCAATGTTAGCCACCCGCAGAGCCAAATCGGAATGCGACTCCCTGCTAACATTCCCCTCACTGGGGCCCAATTGCAGGAGCGGGGGAGTAGGTGAAGCCGAGGGAGGTGCAGAGCTGGGAAGCGAAGCAGGCAAACCAGCTTGGAGCGCAAGAACACTTTCAGCGCACGGCACGCACACCGTGACACTGTTACTCACAGGGGATACCCCACACATGGAACACAGCCGGGCTTGCCCCGAAGGGCCCCTAAGCACGCTATCCCCAGAAGCCTCCATATGGTGATTAACACAGGCGCAAAAGGCCAGCAGTGGGTAAAGGCCACCCGGGATTCCCTCCCACGGGAAGTCAGTGAAGGGGGGAATGGGGGGGGGGAGTAAGGAGTGGAGCCGGGAGAAACCACAACCCAATGGTATCCCGCCTGAAAGACATAAGTAAAAAAACACATGAGCAACCGGCAGCAAATACACCCCAATTCAATAAAACCCCCCCAAGGGGGACTCACGTTCCAAAGACACCGCGGGGTCACTCAGGCACAGACCGCTGGATAAGGCGACTCACCGGAGAAAGCAGCGCTGCAGCCAGGAGGGGAGAAATCCAGACGTGCAGCTTGTCCAAAATGGCGCCGGCAGAGGTACCCCCCCCCCCGAAGAGCGCGAAAATGGCGCTCACGTGACCCGGCCGCCACCAATACAAAGCAAAATCACCTCAGGTTATAGCACCCACAGCCTCGGAGAGCAGTACAAAGCGGTGCGGCAGCTAGAAACACCACAAAATACACAAAAAACGTCAAAAGACCATAGAAATCACCTCACGCCACTACCGCCCCCCCAATGAAGTCAGAGAGGAGGGGGGGGGGGGAGAGCGAGAAGGCAGCGGCAAGCAGCCATGGCCAGGGAGGGGGGGGGGGCCCAAAAGGAAAATAAGGGGACACAGTCCCCAAACAAGTCACCCCCTCAGAAGCCAGGACATAAACTCTGCATCCCTATTAGGCTCACCATAAAGCCTATGGCCCGCTACCCTTTGTGGTACAGGGTCTGCGGCTTGGAGCAGCGCTCAAGGAGCACTTGACTCTAGTGCTCTTCTACCTTCACCTAATCTGTCAGCCGAGGCTGGGAGGCAGTGAGGGTCCAAAAAACGGATGGAAATAGACATGCAGGGACACAGGCTTGGTTGCCCCGCTCACCTGTGCAAGAGAGAGAGCCATCTTCTAACTTCGCAGTGTCACTGCAGAGAAAACACTGCGAAATTGTTGGTTAATCCTGTTTTTATAGGGAGCCGGGACATGCCACAGCTTTCTGCAGTACCACTACGCCACCTTGTGGCGGAATAACCCAACTGTAATGTGCCATGCAATAATGAAAAAGGAATAATGGCAGCAGTGCGGTGTTGCACAGATGAAGCCGTCAATATTCCCAGTAGCAATTAAGACTTGGAGGAGGACCATTTGATACTGTACAAGCTTGCTCTTAGCCTGTATAACATGCATACATGGCTCTGTGCAAATTATTCTAAATTCAGTGCAAACAGGCGGGGTGCTACCTTTGCAAAACCAGGCGCATGTTCTTGCTCTTCATCCATCATTTTCTGTAACTCTATAGTCTCTAAAATAAAAAAAAAACAAATATAATTAAAAATTATTACAACTATGAAACACCACAACTAAAATGCTAAATTGCGATATTTCATTATACAATACTAGTATCGATTCAAATATGTTCGAATCAATCTTTTATAAACTATTTATAAGTAACATTTACTCCTGACCACTAGTTGGCAGCACACCATACACAAGCCTGTTATTCAGCAGCTCTGTCCCACCCACAGCAGAGAAACAATGAGATCCCGCGAGAGTCGTCCTGCGTTGTTGTTACGCATGTGTGAATGCTGTATTGATGTATAGATTAGGTTTTCCAAATCTATATTCATAAATAAAGCACAATATATCGTCTGAGACAGAATCAGGATATATAGGGATATATTGTATTACCATATGTGTATCATGATACATATATCGCCAGATTCTTGCCAATTCACACCCCTAGCAGTTAAGGCATGGCTGCTTCACTTCAAGGAACAGCAGCTACGGTAGCCATGGAAGACTCACTTCACATTGATCTGTAAAGGACAACAGCAACAGAGTGGTTCATTTTAATGCAAAACATGCCTGGCTCACAGGCAGGGACCAGGGAGGTGGGGGCATAGACTAGAGGTGCCTTCAAAATGAATTACATGGTTACAAAGGGCATCTAAAACAAGACAAACATAACAAATGTGGAAGCTTTACTTCTGTGTTTAGAAATGTTCCAAACACTGCCATACAGATCTTCTTAACTGGATCCAAACACTCAGCTTCAAGAATGATGGTGTCAGAGGTCGCACTAGACTTTTCCCAAGGAGTAAAACTCATTCCATCATTTTGGAGGAGTATTTTCAGTCACAAAGGAGTACGTAATTTACGGGAAATAATTTAAAGAATGGTATAGGTGGTTTTAAAGGGACATTCCAGGCAGAGGGTTAATGTAGCTGCTTCCTGCTCTCCCCATGCTGGCCGTCAGGGGCCTCATCTTTCATTCAGGCTGCTTCATATTTTCTAAAAAGCCCAGGCAACTTTCTTCCCTGTGCTGGACCTCTCATGCTTGGATCAGTCATCCATCCATGCATCTTTATGGCAGACTCTAAATTCAAGCAGGGTACTCTGAAAATTAAGTTGGCAGAAAAGAGCAAGTTGGTTTATTGGGGAATGCAAGGAGCTGGTGAATAAAAATACCATTTTGTGAATACTCACCTGTAAAATGGGTATTATAAGTATGTCACACACCCTGCTTCAGATAGTCATTACACTTGGGTTATACCGACCTGTAGAGGGCGATCTTGCAGAGACGTCATGAAAAAAAGGGAGCCCCTCCCGGTCCATAAATACCTGGTACCTCCCACTCATTCCCCAGTATTAAGACAGCAGTAAAGGGACCAGGAAGAGCCAAAATAACCAGTAACAGTAAAAAAAAAAAAAAAAAAAAGGTTCACCATAGAAAGGATCCAGAATACCAAAGGGCGGGGTGAAGCGGGGTGTGTGACATACTTAAAATACCCATTTTACAGGTGAGTATTCACAAAATGGTATTATTCTAAGTATGTCACACACCCTGTTTCAGATAGTCATTACACTTGGGACATCCAATAGCAGTGTCCATAAAGGGCGGGGATCCAAAACAAGGCAATAATGCACAAACTTAAACCACTGCAGCTTGCAGAACCTTGCGGCCAAAACAGCATCCGCTGAGGCCCGCACATCAACCTTGTAAAACTCGGAAAAAGTGTGAACAGAAGACCAAGTAGCAGCCTTACAAACTTGCTCAACAGAGGCCTGATGCTGGAAAGCCCAGGACGCCCCAACAGCACGTGTGGAATGAGCAGTAACACGAAAAGGGGGAACCTTCCCCTTGGCAGAATAGGCCCCAACAATGGCCTGTCGAATCCATTTACTAATGGAAGACTTGGCGGGAGCCAAACCTTTCCTAGGCCCAGAGGGCACCACAAAAAGGGTGTCAGTCCTACGAAAAGAAGAAGTAGCCACCAAGTAGTACTTCACACAGCGAACCACATCCAAAGAATGCAAAACCCTCTCCTTGTCATTGCTAGGCTTAGGACACAAGGAGGGTAGAACAATGTCCTGATTAAGATGAAAAGCAGAGACCACCTTAGGAAGGAAATCTGGCTTGAAGCGGAAAACAACCTTGTCCTGATGCCTCTCAAAGTAAGGGGCCTTAATGGACACGGCCGCCAACTCGATACACGCCGAACGGAAGTGATGGCAACCAGAAAAACAACCTTCTGAGTAAGCGTAGAGAGTGCAATATCCTGCAAAGGTTCAAAAGGAGGACCCTGCAAGGCCGAAAGAACCAAATTCAAATCCCAAACTGGAAGCAAAGGCTTCCTAGGAGGCCGCACATGCGTAACCCCCTGGAAAAAGGTCTTAACCAGAGGATGAAGAGCAAAAGACTTTTGAAAGAAAACCGCCAGGGCAAAAACATGCCCTTTCAGCGTACTAAGCTGCAAACCCAGGTCCAGACCATGTTGCAGAAATTCCAAAACCCTAGGGATAGAAAACACCCTGCAAGGCAAGGCCCGGACCTCACACCAATCAATATAAGACCTCCAAATCCTATAGTAGATGGCAGAGGAAGGCTTCTTTCTAGCCCTAACCAGAGTCTGAATGACAGCATCAGAAAGACCTTCCTCCTTCAGGATGGATTCAACAGCCACGCAGTCAAAGCCAGCGTTGGTAAATTGGGGTAGGGGCAGATCTAACTGATCCGCTGCCAACCTTACCACGTCTGCGAACCAAACCTGTCTTGGCCATCTTGGAGCCACCAGGATTGCTGACGCGCCCTCTAGGGCCAGCTTGCGCACCACTTTGCCCACCATAGGAAACGGAGGGAACAGGTATAGAAACCCCAGATCCCTCCAGTTCAGAGGCATGGCATCCGCTGCCAGAGGCAGTGGATCCCGCGAGAGAGACACAAATGCCAGAAGCTTGTGATTGTGACGGGAGGGAGGGAGGCAAAGCAACCGAAACACCTTGGGGCAGAGCGACCATTCCCCCCAGCGAGATGACCCCCTGCTCAGGGAGTCCGCCTCCATGTTCTCCACTCCCAGAATGTACACTGCCGAGATGCATGGGACATTGCCCTCTGCCCAATCCAGAATCAAAGACACTTCCCTGAGGGCACGCCTGCTGCGAGTCCCTCCCTAGTGATAGATGTAGGCGACCACCGTCCGATTGTCCGACCGAACTTGAACAGGTAGTCCCCGTAACTGATGAGTCAAGTGAGCCAGAACCAACCTGATGGCTCTCAACTCCAGAACATTGATGGGATCGTGAGCATCCTGAGGCCCTCACAGTCCCTGAAACTGAAGATCCTTCCAAAATCCCGCCCAACCTGACAGGCTGGCATCCGTGGTGACCGTCTCCCAACGAGGGGTCAGAAAAGACCTGCCCCTCGTCAGATTGCTTGGTTTCAGCCACCACCGAAGGGAACGCCGCACCCGGGGAGACATCAGAAAGGACTGATCCAATGACATCGGGGACCCGTCCCAGGCCGCCAAGAGATGGAGCTGGAGCGTCCTTGCGTGAAACTGGGCAAAGGGAAACGCCTCGAACGATGCCACTATCAATCCCACCAGTCGCATCCCTAGCCGGATGGACGGGGGGGGGGGGGGGGATAGATAGAAGACGCTGAGTCAATTCCTGAATCAGAAGAACCTTGGCTCCGGGGAGGAACACCCTGGCCTGAGAAGTATCCCGAGACATTTCCAGGAACTCCACCACCCTGGAGGGAGAGAGGCAGGACTTGGGATAGTTGATCACCCAACCGAAACTCTCCAGAGTGGACACCACGGTCCTGGTATCCAGCTGCGCCTGACTGAGGGAAGGCGCCATGATGAGAAGATCGTCCAGATAAGGCACAATGTGGATACCCCTGGCTCTGAGGATGGCCATCACTCCTGCCAACACCTTGGTAAAAACCCTTGGAGCCGAGGTAAGGCCAAACGGAAGAGCCACAAACTGAAAATGACGATTTTCCACGACAAACCTGAGAAATCTCTGGTGTGCCGGAAATATTGGAATATCAACTCCAGAACATCCTTGATGTCTATGGACATCATGAAGTCCCCCTGAAGAAGTGAGTGGATGGCTGAGCGCAGAGTTTCCATACGGAACTTCCGGGGACGAACAAACCTGTTGAGCAACTTCAGATCCAGAATGGGACGAACGGATCCGTCCTTCTTGGGCACCTTGAACAAACTGGAATAGAAGCCTAGGCCGAGGGGGGCACCGGACAGATGACAGCCATGTCCAACAGACTTGCTACTGCCGCCCGAAGCCCCTGGGCAGCCAGAGGATCTGACGGCACCAGAGAACTGAAGAATCTGGAAGGGGGCCGGAACTCGAACTCCAGCTTGTAACCGGAAGACACCACTTGGACCCAGACCCAGGAGAAGAATTGCAGCCGTCCCCCACCCGCAAGGGTGAGGGCGCCCCCTCATTGCTGAGCCGGCTTGGCAGCGGCTCTAGGCTTGGAGCCCCAACTGTGTCCTGGACGGGCCCGACCCCTGCCCCTAGGCCAGGAATCACCTCTGGACGAGGGGAAAGCCGAACCCCTGCCGACTCTAGCCCCACGAAAGGACTGAGAGAAGAAGTCTGCTGCTTCTTACGCTGAGGTAACTTACCTCCCTTTGCCACCGAATCCAATTTCTCTCCAATGAGCCGCAACCCCACAAAGGGAAGGGCCGTAAGCGACTTTTTGGACACAAAATCAGCCACCCACTGGCGGAACCAAACCGACCGCCGGATTGCCACAAGCAAGGCCGAAGCTCTGCTACACATCACCAATGTGTCGTCCAAGGCGGACAGCACAAAGGACAAAAATAACTCACAGCGCTTAAGGTCGACTCCTCACTAGCCGGGTCAAGCCCAGAAGAGGTCAACAGCCCTCTAACAACCGACCTGGTAGCTACCAATAAAAGCGCTGAAGCACAAACCGGCCGCAAGGCCGACCCAACACTGGCAAAACCATGACAAGCCATCTGGTCAATGCATTTATCCTCACCATCCTTGAGAGTAGTGCACTCCGGAGAATGCAGGATTGAGGAACTGGACAACCCCAAAACAGGAGCATCCTCCTTCACCGTGTCCACTGGAAAGGGATATTTTTTTTTCTTTTTTTGTCCCAACCCGGAAGGACACCCGGAAGCCGAGTCGGCCTCTCCCATTCCTTGAGAATGATACCATCAAAATGCTTTTGATAAGGAAATTCCAAGCGCGGCTTGGTCACTTCAAAGAACTCCCACTTCAGCGGTGGAGCCGCCTCGGGGGGGAGAAATAGCCAGGACCTCAAACATATGAGCCAGGACCCTAGAGGTATCCAAGGAATCCCCCTCACCCTGCTCGGTATCAGCACCCACAAACTGCTGGTCATCGGAGCCCTCAGACTCCTCATACAGCTCCCCTTCCTCACGCGGGGATCAGACCAATCCAGGGAGTCAAACTCCTCCATATCAAAGGCCTGCGTGGCTGTATACAAATGTTTTCGCTTTGCCGTGGCCTTTTTGGCAACGGCACTGGAAAACAATTTTTCAAGATTGGCCAAGCGAGGGGGAGACGGAGAGGAGACTGGCGGAGCAGAACCAGACGCCTGAGATCCGGACTGCCGCGTAATAGACCGCTGTGCACAGGGTACACAAAGAAATACCTCATCCCCCAAAAGGGAAAACCCACACCCCAAACACAGCCTGGATTGCCCCGAGGGGGGCACAAGCCCAGTATCCGGGGAAGCCTCCATATGGTGATTTTTAACATATATATGCACAGTGCCCCGAGGGAATTACGCAGTAATGCAACCCGGGATGCCCCTTTAAGTCCCGCGTGGGAGGAACTTTCAGACACCTAAATTTAACCAGGGACCCTAGGACCGGGAGAACCCCCTTTTAATAGGAACAATGGTCCACCTGGAACACACAAACAAACACACAATCAGACCAACATAGCAATTGTCCAAAGGGGTTAATAACAGAAGCGTTGCCAAACAACCCCAAGGAGGGGCATGATCATAAGGAAAACTAACGGGGTCACAGGCCACTCACCAACCGTCACTTCCTCCGGAGTCCCACACGCCTGGCAGTAGGAAAGAGAAGGCGCGTAGGCAGAGGAAGAGGGAGGGTGGGCCGGCGCGGTTCGCACGTCGCGCCCGGCCCCGCCCCTCCCGGACAGAAGCCGGGACCTGAAACGCGGCGCCCACTGCACGGGGGTGGGCCGTAGGTGCGCGCACCCGGCCCCGCCCTGAGGGGAAGAAGCGCCTCTTGGGCGTCAGAGAAGCCGCCGTGACAAACGCCACGGGACCGCCGGTCTGAGTAACGAAATGCACTGTAAAGCACCACACACACACATTATAAATGAAATAAAGATGAATCAATAAGACACCCCCCCCCCCCCCCCCCCAAGGGTATCCGGGAGAGGGGGAATCCATGCTAGGGCGAGAGCCAAGGGACGGGACATCCCAAACCGGGGTCACCAACCCGGTTAGCCGCCTACCCCTTGTTATGGGGTCTCACGGCTCCTGAGCACCTAGGGTGCCATCTAACCATTGCCCGGACCAGCAGCCTAGGCTGGGAGGCAAGTAATATAAATAAAAGAATCCGGGCAGGAATAGAACAATAGAGGGCCAGGAGTCATCCCGGCTACCTGCAAGGAGGAGACATCCATCTTCTGACTTGCTCGCCGTCTGCAGAGATGAAAGACTGGGGAATGAGTGGGAGGTCCCAGGTATTTATGGACCGGGAGGGTCTTACTTTTCTTATTGACATCTCTGCAAGATCGCCACATGTAATGAATGTCTTGAAGCGGGGTGTGTGACATACTTAGAATAACAAGCCTGGCTAGATATTTGTTGATGCTGGGTGTATAAGTGACCCCTCCTCCCACCATCAAACATATTTATATGGATTTTTTTATATATTGGATCATTTTTCACGATAGTGCTCTTTTAAATTTCTGGATGGGAAACTGCCCTAAGATACCACTCTTCTTGTCTTGTATTTCAACCATGGTCTGCAAGTGGGTGCCATGGCAAAAGGAGAGACATGAGAGCTCAGATGTCCAATAAGCAGAGCTACCTATGCTGCCACATTCACACTTCTGAGTAGTCAATGCATGACTACATGACGGGGTTCTTAGAAGCATGACAGTGGGGAATCAGAGCAGAAGCACCCCTGCATCAGCGGCTGCACAATGCCCAGGCTGGCTTGTCCTCGTCCCTTAGTCACTAGGGAGGAGGGGTACCCAGTTGGGTACCAAGTCAACCAAGAAAAGATGCTCATATGCAGACCAGGAGTTTAGAAGAGACTGGCAAAGAGAAAGGGGTCTGGAACCGGTCAGAGCTTATTAAAGAGGCCATCTAATCATGGTGTTTTAATAAAAAAAAAATACTAATGCACACATCGATGATCACTGCTCTCCAACACTCACCATTTTCTTGAAGTTGAATGTCCAGTTCAGCCTTATCCAGCTCCATGAGGGTTATGGAGCTGCAAAATAAATAGACTTCATTATAACATATACAAAATGCAGATCCCATAAGGAAGCAAGAAAGCAAAGTCCGGGGCGTGGTTTACATACAATTGAAAAACTAATCGTCAGTCGTCAGTTAGTCCTCTGTGGCTGACATCAGGTAAGTGAAGTCTCTTATTTAACCCTTTAGGAGGATCGGAGGTGAGTAAAGAAAAAAGGGCTTGCAGGGCTGGCAAGTCACCTGTGGCCAGCCCCCATAAGTGGTGCCTGGGCTGGTTATAGTGGGAAGGGGGGCACACGCCATTTTTTTCAATGTTTAAAGAGTTTAACACTGGGGAGGGGGGACCCTGCCCCCTTTTTTTTTAATTTAAAACTCTTTATAGTGCAGATAGTATTTTAATTGTAAATGTTAAGTGCTCTTTTCAGTTTTGGGGAAGGAACGGCTACCGATAAATATGTGGTACCGTTGTAACCGGGAGAAATGAGTCTTTCACAATAAAATAAATGTTTTATATAAAAACAACTCTGGTATTAATGCAAAGATGGGGCTCCCCTCTTCCTACGGGGGGCATCCGATTCCTCCCCTGCGTCTTCAGTCTTCAGGAGGGGGCCCGAAACCGGCTAGCGGGTGACTTGCCATTAACCCCCGACACCCCCATTACCTGCCTCCCCAAAGGCCAGGGAGGGGCAGAAGAGCCCGTGGCCACGGGCTATGCGGGCTTGTAGCCTGAAGGGCCAGGGGCCACAAAAGCTGGCCTCTGTGCCCTGTTTCTACAAGCCCTGCATAGCTGGTCCCGGGCTGGTTACTTCGGGTAAGGGGGAACCGGTCACTTTTTGGGGGGATTTTTAAGGGTTTTTAACCCTTACAAATCCCCCCAAAAATGGGGTTCCCCCCCTGGGAGGGGCCCTATGTAATTTTTTTTCTCAATTTAACCCTTTGTAGTGTGGATGGTAGTTGTATTTTATTTGTAAATGTTAAAAATTACTTGTTTCAGTTTGGGGGGTCTCCTGGGCAGGAACGGGGGGCTACCGATAAATATGTGGTACCGTTCTAATCTGTAGAAAATACAATTCTGTGATTACTCACCTTGTAGAATTGGTATTATAAGTATGCAGCACGTCCTGCTCCAGATAATGATTCATAACATCTGGGATTACCTCCACAGGAGGGCGCTTTACTGCAGAGATGGCAAAAAGAGGCCCCTCCGGGTCCATATATACCCGGGACCTCCCACTAATTCCCCAGTATAGAAAAGCAGTAAGAGAACCAGGAGAAGCCAATAGAAACTTAACAACATTAACAAGGATAACATTCACCATAAAGAGGATCCAAGAATAAAACAATCAGGGTGGGATGGAGCAGGACGTGCTGCATACTTATAATACCAATTCTACAAGGTGAGTAATCACAGAATTGTATGCAGCACGTCCTGCTCCAGATAATGATTCATAACATCTGGGACATCCAATCGCAGTGTCAGAGAACCAGGACTGTTCCCTCTGTAGTCCAGCAGAGGGCGCCTGTTCGCATATGTCTGAGAACCAGGACTGCCCCTCCTGTTGACCAGCAGAGGCCGCCTGTGAGTCCTCTCTACTGAGCATGTGCAGGGGCCTATAAAAACAGACAAGGCCTGTCCTCAATTGCCAGTTGGTCTTTTTCCTGCATGCTCCTGAGTTCCTGTGATTCCTTCCTGTGTACCGACCCGGCTTGCTTCTGACAACGATCCTGCTTTCCTGATGACTTCGGCATTGTTTTGTGACCACGATCCTGTTCTGCCTGCCCATGACCTCTGCTTGTTTCTCGACTTTGATCCAGATCTGCCAGCCCATGACTTCAGCCTGCCTCAAACTCCCAGATCAGCTCTGGCCTGTCTCCTACCCAGAATTCTGCAAAACCCACTCCTAGGTTGCCTGACCTGGGGCCTTCCTGCAGCCCAGCCTATCCTCACCATCAGAGGCTCTAGTGAATACCAGGTTGGTCCTTAGACCCCAGGCTTCCCGGTCGAGAGGTGAGCAGAGTTGCAGTCTCCGCAATCAGGGTTCACACCTGGGGTTCTGACACAGTGTCCATAAAAAGGGTGGGGATCCCAAAAAGCAACAAAGCGCAGTTCAAACCACTGCCGCCTGCAGAACCTTGCGGCCAAAAACAGCATCCGCTGAGGCCCTAACATCAACCTTGTAAAACTTAGAAAAGGTATGAACAGAAGACCAAGTAGCAACCTTAAAAACTTGTTCAACAGAAGCCTGGTGTTGGAAGGCCCAGGAAGCCCCAACAGCACGGGTAGAATGAGCAGTAGCATGGAAAGGAGGATCCTTCCCCCTAGCAGAATAGGCCCTAAAGATAGCCTGACAAATCCATTTGCTAATAGTAGACTTAGCAGGAGCCAAACCCTTCTTGGGACCCGAGGGAACCACAAACAAGGCATCCGTCTTTCGGAAAGGCGCAGTCGCCACCAGATAGAGTTTCAAATTCCTGACCACATCCAGAGAATGCAAGACCCTCTCCTTGGAGTTACCAGGATTAGGACACAAGGGAGGAAGCACAACGTCCTGATGAGATGGAAAGCAGAAACAACCTTAGGCAAGAAATCTGGTTTAAAGCGGAAAACCACCTTGTCCTGGTGTCTCTCAAAGTAGGGGGCCTGAATAGACAGTGCCGCCAACTCAGAGACACGCCGGACCGAGGTGATAGCCACCAAAAAGGCCACCTTCAGAGTAAGGATAGACAAAGCAGCCTCATGCACAGGCTCAAATGGAGGACCCTGAAGGGCAGACGAAACCAAATTCAAATCCCAGACTGGCAACGGGGGTTTACGGGGAGGACGCAGGGGGGAGAGCGACCCCCTGGTAGAATGTCTTGACCAGAGGATGTACAGCGAAGGATCTCTGGAAGAAAAAAGCCAAGGCAGACACGTGACCCTTCAAAGTACTGAGCCGAAGACCCAAATCCAAACCATGTTGAAGGAACTCCAGGATCCTAGGAATGGAGAACACACGACAGGGAAAAACCTTAGACTCACACCAGTCAATGAAAGTCAGCCAGGTCCTATAGCAAATGGTAGAGGAGGATTTCTTCCTAGCCCTGACAAGAGTATGAACAACAGAATCAGACAATCCTTTATTCCATAGTATGGATGTTTCAGCAGCCAGGCCGTCAAATCTGGCGTTTGCAAATTGGGATAACAAAGCCGTCCCTGAGTGAGAACGTCCGGAACCAAGGGAAGAGTGTACTGATCTACTGCCAACTGCACGTCTGCGAACCACACCTGTCTTGGACACATGGGGGCCCCAGAATGGCTGGCACCCTCTCCTGCACCAACTTGCGCAAAACCTTGCTCAGAAGAGGAAACGGAGGGAAGAGGTACAGGAGATCGAATCCCTGCCAGGGCAGAGACAGAGCATCCACCGCCAAGGCCAGAGGATCCTGGGACAGGGAGACAAATGCTGGGAGCTTGTGATTGCGGCGAGAAGCAAACAGATCCACGTCCGGCATCCCCCAACTGTGACATAGGGATAGGAAGACCTCGCTGCTGAGGGACCATTCCCCCGGGCGAGAGGTCCCCCTGCTCAGGTAATCCGCCTCCAGATTCTCCACTCCCGGAATGTAAACTGCTGAGATGCACAGACCATTGTCCTCGGCCCAGGACAGAATCATGGACACCTCCCTAAGGGCACTCTTGCTCCGAGTCCCTCCCTGATGATTGATGTAGGCGACCGCCGTCTGGTTGTCGGAGCAAAACTGGGCCGTCAGGCCCCGAAGGTGAGGAGTCAACTGTGCCAGCACCAACCGAACCGCCCTCAGCTCCAGGACGTTGATGGGAGAGTGGGCCTCCTGAGGGCCCCACAGCCCCTGGAATTGAAGTGCTCTCAGTAGCCCCCCCAACCTGACAGACTGGCATCCCTAGTGACCGTCTCCCAACATGATGCCAGAAAAGATCTGCCCCCAGAAGATTCCTCGAGTCCAGCCACCACAGGAGGGACCGCCGACCCAGAGGAGAGAGAACAAAATGCCTGATCCAGAGACAGGGGACTCTTGTCCCAAACTGAAAGGAGATGGAGCTGAAGGGGTCTCATGTAAAAATTGGGCATAAGGAACTGCCTCGAAGCAGGCCCCCATTTGTCCCACCTATTGCATCCCTTGTAGGATGGAAGGACGAGGACTGGACAGCATGAAATGAGCCAGAGCTTGAAGAGAATCCACCTTCTGCTGAGGAAGAAAAATCCTGGCCTGAATGGTATCCAGATTCATGTCCAGGAAGGGGGTCACCCGGGATGGGGAGAGGGAGGATTTGGTATAATTGATCACCCATCCGAACTTTCCAGGGTAGTCACCACCGTCTGTGTATCCAATTCTGCCTGCTGGAGAGAATGAGACGTAATGAGAAGGTCGTCCAGATAAGGGAGAATGCGAATGTCCCGGGCTCTGAGAAGGGCCATCACACCAGCCAGAACCTTGGTGAACACTCTGGGGGCTCAGGTGAGACCGAAGGGAAGTGCCACAAATTGGTAGTGCTGGTCCTCCACGGCAAACCTGAGGAACCGCTGATGCCTTGGGAAGACCGGCACATGAAGGTAAGCATCCTTGATGTCTATGGAGGTCATGAAGTCCCCCGGGCGCAAAGAGCTGATCGTGGAGCGCAGGGTCTCCATGCGAAAGCGTCTGGTCCTGATGAACTTGTTGAGAAGCTCTAAGTCCAGGATGGGCCTGATGGAACCATCCTTTTTGGGTACTGTGAAGAGATTGGAATAATAACCCTGACCTCTCTCCCCCGTAGGGACCAGACACATGACCCCCATATCCAATAGGTTCTGTACAGCCATAAACAGACCCCGAACTGCCAGGGGGTCTAGAGGAATCCGAGACCTGAGGAATCGTGGAGGAGGACATGCAGCGAACTCTAGCTTGTAGCGGGAGGACACAACCTTCAGAATCCACCTGTCTGAGACCCGTTGTCCCCAGACATAAGCGAAGAGCCGCAGCCGTCCCCCCACCCGTAAGGGTGAGGGCGCCCCTTCATGGCTGAGCAGGCTTGGTGGCAGATTTGGGCTTAGAGCCCCAGGAGGATCCGGGACAGGCGCGGCCTCTGCCCTTGCCCCAGAAGT
Source organism: Gastrophryne carolinensis (assembly GCA_027917425.1). Taxonomy (NCBI): domain Eukaryota; kingdom Metazoa; phylum Chordata; class Amphibia; order Anura; family Microhylidae; genus Gastrophryne; species Gastrophryne carolinensis. Next base: position 65,508,096 of record CM051236.1, on the reverse strand, counting down.
CTCCCCTGTGCCCCCCTCCCTGACCTGGATCCACGAAAGGAGGGAGTAAAGGACCCCGAACCCCTAAAGGGCCGCGGCTGTCTTTTGCGTTGGGGCAACTTACCTCCCTTTGCAAAAAGGTCCAAACGGTCACCAAAAAGGCGCAGCCCCTTAAAGAGTAGCCCTGTGAGAGCCTTCTTAGCAGCATTGTCAGATGCCCACTGCCGCAGCCGAACCAAGCGGCGAATAGAAACAACCAGAGCCGAGGTCCTGCTACACATCCTAATGGTGTCATCTAAGGTAGAAAGAACATAAGAGATAAACATCTCACATTGTGATAAGACTCTGAACTCGGTACTAGAAGAATCATCAGGGGAACCTTCCAGAAGGCCTTTCACCAGAGCCCTAATAGCCACCGCAGTAATAGCAGACGCACAGAACCTTGCGGCCAAAAACAGCATCCACTGAGGCCCACACATCAACCTTATAAAACTTGGAAAAAATACAATTTTGTGAATACTCACCTGTAAAATGGGTATTATAAGTATGTCACACACCCCGCTTCAAACTTTAATAATTACACTTGGGTTAATCAACCTGCAGGTGGAGATGTTGCAGAGAAGTCTTGAAAAACGAGCCCCTCCCAGTCTATAATACCTGGGACCTCCCACTTATCTGCCAGTTTTCAAACAGCAGTAAAGACAACGTACCAGGAAAAAATCATTGGTAACCCTCAAACTGTAAACGAAGCTTCACCCTATAAATAATCCAGGATACCAAAAAGGGCGGGTGAAGCGGGGTGTGTGACATACATATAATACCCATTTTACAGGTGAGTATTCACAAAATGGTATTATTCTAAGTATGTCACACACCCCGCTTCAAACTTTAATAATTACACTTGGGACATCCAAAAGCAGTGTCCACAAAGGGCGGGTATCCAACAAGGCAATAAAGCATAACTCAAACCACTGCAGTCTGCAGAACTTTGCGGCCAAAAACAGCAACCGCTGAAGCCCGCACATCAACCTTGTAAAATTTGGAAAAGGTGTGAACAGAAGACCAAGTAGCAGCCTTACAAACTTGTTCAACAGAAGCCTGGTGCTGAAAAGCCCAAGACGCTCCAACAGCACGAGTAGAATGAGCAGTGATACAAAAAGGGGGAACCTTCCCCTTGGCAGAATAGGCCCCAACAACAGCATGACGAATCCATTTACTAATGGAAGACTTAGCCGGAGCCAAACCCTTCCTAGGCCCACAGGGCACCACGAAAAAGGCATCAGCCTTACGAAAAGGAGATGTAGTAAGCAAATAGTACTTCACACAGCGTACCACGTCCAAACAATGCAAAACCCTCTCCTTGTCATTCCTAGGCTTAGGACACAAGGAAGGAGGAACAATGTCCTGGTTAAGATGAAAAGCAGAGACCACCTTAGGAAGAAAATCCGGTTTGAAGCGGAAAACCACTTTGTCCTGATGCCTCTCAAAGTAAGGAGCCTGAATCGACAAGGCCGCCAACTCCGAAACACGTTGAACAGAAGTGATGACCACCAAAAAGGCAACCTTCTGAGTCAAAGTAGAAAGAGCAATATCCTGCAAGGGCTCAAACGGAGGAGCCTGAAGAGCAGAAAGACCCAAATTCAAAACCCAAACAGGGAGCAAAGGCTTCCTAGGAGGCCGCACATGCGAAACCCCCTGGAAAAAAGTCTTGGCGAAAGGATGACACGCAAAAGCCTTTTGAAAAAAGACAGACAAGGCAGAAACCTGCCCCTTCAAGGTACTCAGCTGGAGACCAGAGTCCAGCCCCGATTGAAGAAAATCCAAAATTCTGGAAACAGAAAAGACCCGACAGGGCAAGGATCTAGCCTCACACCAATCAATATAAGATCTCCAAGTCCTATAGTACATGGTAGAAGAAGACCTCTTCCTGACGCTAATAAGAGTCTGAATAACAGAATCCGAAAGACCTTCCTCCCTTAAGATGGAGTTTTCAGCAGCCAGGCCGGCAAAGCCAGCGCTGGTAAATTGGGGTAACGCAGGTGACCCCGTGTGAGAAGATCCGGCGGAAGAGGCAGATCGAACTGATCCACCGCCAGACGAACGATGTCTGCGAACCACACCCGCCTTGGCCACCTTGGAGCCACGAGAACGGCGGGAACCCCTTCCAGGGCCAGCTCTCGCAACACCTTGCCTAGCATGGTAATCGGAGGAAACAGATAAAGAAGCCCCAGGTCCCCCCAGCTCAGAGACATGGCATCCATCGCCAGAGCCAGAGAATCCTGAGAGAGCGACACGAATGTCGGAAGCTTGTAATTGTGACGAGAGGCAAACAAGTCCACCTCCGGTGTCCCCCACCGGAGACAAAGAGACCTTGGGATCAAGAGACCATTCAGAAAGTCCGCCTCCATGATTTCCACTCCCGGAATGTACACTGCCAAGATGCAAGGGACATGGATCTCCGCCCAGGCTAGGATCAGAGACACCTCTCTGAGGGCACTCTGACTGCGAGTCCCTCCCTGGTGATTGATGTAAGCAACTGCCGTCCGATTGTCTGACCGAACCTGAACCGGCAAACCCTGTAAATGCTGTGTCAAGTGAGACAGAACCAACCTGATGGCTCTCCAGAACGTTGATGGGCAAGTGGGCCTCCTGAAGGCCCCACCGCCCCGGAACTGAAGATCCTTCCGGAAACCTCCCCATCCCGACAAACTGGCGTCCGTGGTGACAGTTTCCCAAAGAGGCGTCAGAAAAGACCTGCCCCTCAAGAGATTGGCCAAGACCATCCACCACTGAAGAGACTGCCGAACCCGGGAGGACATCTGGACGGGCCGATCCAACGACCTCGGTCGTCGGACCCAAGACGCCAACAGATGAAGCTGAAGCGTCCTCGTGTGAAACTGAGCAAAGGGAACTGCCTCGAAGGAGGCTACCATCAACCCCACCAGTCTCATCCCTAACCGGATGGACGGGCGAGGATTGGATATAAGAAGCGTCGCAAATTCCTGAATCAAGAGAACCTTGGGTTGAGACAGAAACACATTGTGTTGACAATAATCCAAGGACATTCCCAGGAAGGACACCACCCTGGCCGGAGCGAGGGAGGACTTGGGATAGTAGATCACCCAGCCGAAACTCTCCAGAGTGGACACCACCGCCCTGGTGTCCGTCTCCAATTGACCGAAAGAAGGAGCCATGATGAGAAGGTCGTCCAGATAAGGCACGATACAAATCCCCTGAGCCCTGAGAAGGGCCATCACTCCGGCCAGCACCTTGGTGAACACCCTTGGAGCAGAGGTAAGGCCAAACGGAAGAGCCACAAATTGAAAAAGGCGATCTTCCACCACGAAACGAAGAAACCTGTGATGAGCCGGAAAGATAGAAACATGAAGGTAGGCAGCCTTGATGTCTATGGACGTCATGAAGTCCCCCTGGCGAAGAGAATTAATGGCAGAGCGCAGAGTTTCCATGCGAAATTTTCGGGGACGTAAAAACCTGTTTATGAACTTCAGATCCAGGATGGGACGCACCGATCCATCTTTCTTGGGCACTGTGAAAAGATTGGAATAATACCCGAGGTCGGGACTCGAACTCCAGCTTGTAACCGGACGACACCACCTCCCGAATCCATCTGTCCGAGACCGCCTGGTCCGAGAAGTGTCGCAACCGTCCCCCCACCCGCACGGGTGAGGGCGCCCCCTCATTGCTGAGCGGGCCTGGCAGCGGGTTTTGGCTTGGAGCCCCAGGAGTGACCGGGACGGCCACGGCCTCTACCCCGGTTATAACCGGCACCCCTGGAGACATGGAAAACCGCGCCCCTGCCAGCTCTGGCTCCCCGAAAGGAGGGATTAAAAGAAGCTGCCCCCCGAAAGGAACGGCGTAGTTTCTTGCACTGAGGTAACTTACCTCCCTTGGCAACAGAATCCAATTTCCCACCAAACAGACGCAAACCCAAAAAGGGAAGAGCTGTGAGAGTCCTTTTTTGAATTAAAATCAGCAGTCCATTGCCGCAGCCACACCGACGGCCGGATAGCCACCAACAAGGCCACGGTCCTACTACACATCACCGTGGCATCAACCTGAGCGGCAAGAACAAACTAAACAAACGACTCACAACTCTTGAGAGCCTCAAACTCTTCACAAACAGGATCAAGGCCCGACAACAATTCCCAGAGAATGGACCTGACAGCCAACATCAAAAGTGCCGAAGCACAAACAGGCCTCAAAGCCGAACCAACACTGGCAAAGCCGTGGCGAGCCAGCTGGTCAATCCGGCGATCCTCACCATCCTTGATGATAGTACAATCAGGAGAATGCAACACAGCCGTGTTAGACAGCCCCAAACCCGGGGCATCGACTTCAGGGGGAGAAGACCACCGCTTAACCAGGTCCACCGGGAAAGGATACTTTTTATCCCAACTAGGCGGAACACCCGTAAGACGGGTAGGCTGCTCCCATTCTTTAAGGAATGTCGTTGACTGGGAAACTCCAAACGCGGCTTGGCCACATCAATAACTCACCCTTAGGCGGAGGGCCGCCTCAGGAGGGTCCAGCGCCAAAACCTCAAACATATGAGCCATAATCGAAGGGGTGTCAAAGACCACCCCTGTAGCCTGATCACCTGCATCACCAAACAAAGGCTGGTCAAAAGCCTCATCCGATTCCTCAAAGAGCTCCCCCTTTCCAGACGGGGGACAATCGGACCAGTCCAAGGACTCACACACATCAAAATCAGTGGCCGGCAGAGCCGGGGAAAGATGTTTCCGCTTAGCCGGGGCCTTCTGAGCAACCACCGCGGAAAACATTTTCTCAAGGCAGGCCAACCTGGCGCACACCTCGGATTACGAATCTCCACCCATGACAACGTCACATGGGGTCCGGAACAGGCGTGTAGGGATAGGAGATGACACGGACGGCGAGGAGCCAGAGGCCGGAGTACCGGACTGGCGCGCAATGTTCTGCTGTGCACATGGAATGCATATTATGACATCATCCCCTGGGAGATGAGCCCCACAACCCCCACACAGCCTGGATGGCCCCGAAGGGCCGTCTCCGGTATCACTGGAAGCCTCCATATGGTGAAATTGTGGTATTCGCAATAACCCAGGGATTTATGCACTGAGCGACCCGGGATGCCCCTAAATATCCCGAGTGGGAGGATTTGTAATGTAAAAATTATGGAAGGACCAGACCCCACTAGCCAGGTATCTAAGCCCGGGAGACCCCTTCAGCATGGGATCCCAGGATCTGCAATGGAAAGGACAGCAGTCACTCCATAGCCATGGACAATAACAATCATGCAGCAGCACAGTAAAAATAAAGCAAGCCGATGCACAGACACAGATACCATGGACAATCTAAAGGCACACATGCACCCATACATTGAGGGAAAACTTCCAGAAGAGCTCCATCAACAGTAACGTATTTCACAAGGATATAACTTAACCAACTAGTTTGGAGTCAGCTTTGGCCCCGCCCCCTTCCAAGCACAGTACAGCGCGGGCCGCGCGAGAAGCGCCCCCCCCCCCCCCGCCAAACAGCGGCGCCGCACATATGCGGAAACAACGGGCGCCGGACGCACATGGCGCCAGGCCCCGCAGGCAAAACCCCCCCATCAAGGAGCCCGGCCACAGCCCCCCAACACATCGCCAAACGGGGTCGGGCGGCCCGTCGGGACGGCAACACGCACGCCTCCCGGCCCCACCAAAATCAGCATGACACCCACCCAGACACGGCACCGTACAAACCGCCGACAGCCTGAGGTGGAGAAGCTCTCCACACAAAAAAAGGTCAAAAACACATACAGACACAATACAAGCGCAAGGCACTCACAAGCAATTCTTAGCTGGGCTCAAACCTTAGACCCTCTATACCAAGCTCCCCCCTCCCCTCCTAGCGTAGGGAGACAAGGGACCAAGCGGGGAAGTGAGGGAACACCCAAAAGGTAAAAACGGGACAGGGCATCCCAAATCCGGATCACCAGGCCGGATAGCCGCGTTGCCCCATGGTATGGGGTCTAGCGGAGTAGCAAAGCTCCTAGGCACCTTAGGGTGCCGTTTACCCTTGCCCGGCCCAGCAGCCTAGGCTGGGAGGCTTCACAAGGGGCATATCAAAAAGAGCCGAGCAGAAATAGACCAGAAGGGGGGCCGGGGTGCTACCCCGGCTACCTGCAAGCAGGAGACTTCATTCCTCTGTCTTGTCGCCATCTTGCAGGGAAGAACACTGGGAGATAAGAGGGAGGTCCCAGGTATTATAGACCGGGAGGGGCTCGTTTCTCAAGACTTCTCTGCAACATCGCCACCTGCAGGTGGCTTAACCCAAGTGTAATTATTAAAGTTTGAAGCGGGGTGTGTGACATACTTAGAATAGTATAAACGGAAGACCAAGTAGCAGCCTTACAAACTTGTTCAACAGAAGCCTGGTGCTGAAAAGCCCAAGAAGCCCCAACAGCATGAGTAGAATGAGCAGTGATCTTAAAAGGAGGAACCTTCCCCTTAGCAGAATAGGCCCCAACAATGGCCTGGCATATCCATTTACTAATGGTAGACTTTGCGGGAGCCAAACCTTTTCTGGGCCCAGAAGGCACCACGAACAAGGCGTCCATCTTACGAAAAAGAGAAGTAGCAACCAAATAGTACTTCACACAGCGAACCACATCCAAAGAGTGCAAAACCCTCTCCTTGTCATTGCTAGGCCTAGGAAACAAGGAAGGGAGAACTACATCCTGATTGAGATGGAAGGCAGAAAACACCTTAGGAAGGCAATCTGGTTTAACGCAAAAAACCACCTTATCCTGGTGTCTCTCAATGTAAGGGGCCTGAATAGACAGAGCCGCCAACTCAGAGACACGCCGAACAGAGGTAATAGCCACCAAAAAGGCAACCTTTTGAGTGAGCACAGAAAGAGCCACATCCTGCATTGGTTCAAAGGGAGGCCCCTGGAGGGCCGAAAGAACCAAATTTAGGTCCCAAACGGGAACCAAAGGCTTTCTAGGGGGCCGAACATGAGTGACCCCTTGGAAAAAAGTCTTGACCAGATGATGTAAAGCAAAAGACCTTTGAAAAAAGACAGCCAGGGCATAAACCTGACCCTTCAAAGTACTGAGCTGGAACCCCAGATCCAGACCGTGTTGTAGAAACTCCAAAATCCTAGGAATCGAAAACACCCTGCAAGGTAAGGCCCTAGCCTCACACCAGTCAATATAGGACCGCCAAGTCCTAAAGTAAATGGTAGAGGAAGACCTGTTCCTAGCTCTAATCAAGGTTTGAATAACCGCCTCCGACAAACCTTCCTCCCTCAGGATGAAGGTTTCAGCAGCCACGCCGTCAAAGGGGTAACGTAGTTGACCATGAGAGATCAGATCTGGAGACAGGGGCAGCCTGTACTGATCTACCGCCAATCTTACGACGTCTGCGAACCAAACCTGTCTTGGCCACCTTGGGGCCACCAGAATTGCTGGTGCCCCCTCTAGCACCAGCTTGCGCACTACCTTGCCCACCATGGAGAAGGGGGGAAACAGGTACAGAAACCCCAGATCCTTCCAGGCAAGGGACCAGGCATCCACTGCGAGGGCCAGGGGATCCTGAGACAGAGATACAAAGGTTGGGAGCTTGTGATTGTGCCGAGAGGCCAAGAGATCCACCTCCGGAGTGCCCCACTTGTGACACAGGGCCCGAAACACCCTGTGGTTGAGAGACCATTCCCCTCGGCGAGAGAATCCCCTGCTCAGGGAGTCCGCCTCAGTGTTCTCCACTCCCGGAATGTATACTGCCGAGATGCAAGGAACATTGCTCTCCGCCCATGTCAGAATCAGAGAGACTTCCCTGAGGGCAGTCCTGCTGCGAGTCCCTCCCTGGTGATTGATGTAAGCTACCGCAGTACTACTGTATGATCGAACCTGAACCGGTAAACCCTGTAGGTGAAGTGTCAGACGCGACAGAACCAAGCTGATAGCTCTGAACTCCAAGACATTGATGGGGTTGTGAGCCTCCTGAGGACCCCACAACCCCTGGAATTGATGATCTTTCCAGAAACATCCCCAGCACGACAGGCTGGCATCCGTGGTAACCTTCTCCCAACGAGGGGCCAGGAACGATCTGCCCCTCAGCAGATTGCTTGATTCCAGCCACCACTGAAGGGACTGCCGAACCCTGGGAGACATCAGAAATGACTGATCCAAGGACTGTGGACATCTGTCCCATTTCAGCAATAGATGGAGCCGTAGCGACCTCATGTGGTATCCAAATTCATGCCCAGAAAGGAGATCTCCCTTGATGGGGAGAGAGAAGACTTGGGGTGGTTGATCACCCATCCGAACCTTTCCAACGTCGCCACCATCCTCCTGGTGTCCAGCTCCGCCTGGCAAAGGGAAGAAGCTGTAATGAGTAGGTCGTCCAAATACGGCACAATGCGAATGTCCTGGGCTCTGAGTAGGGCCATTATGCCCGCCAGAACCTTGGTAAACACCCTCGGTGCCGAGGTCAGCCCGAACGGGAGGGCCACAAACTAAAAATGCTGATCTCCCACCACGAACCTGAGAAATCTCTGGTGTGCTGGGAAAATTGGTACATGAAGGTAAGCAGCCCTGATGTCTATGGACGTCATGAAATCCCCCTGACGAAGGGAACCGATGGCTGAACTCAGTCTCCATGCAGAACTTCTTGGTTCTGATGAACCTGTTGAGAAGCTTCAAATCCAGGATGGGTCTTATGGAGCCATCCTTCTTGGGAACCATGGAGAGGTTGGAATAATAGCCCCGGCCTCTCTCTGGAAGAGGCACCGGGCATATGACCGCCATGTCCAGGAGACTCTTTACAGCCAACAGGAGCCCCTGCGCAGCCCGAGGATCCGATGGCACCCGAGACCTTAGGAATCTGGGAGGAGGCCCGGACTCGAACTCCAGTTTGTACCCAGACGAGACCACTTCCAATATCCACTTGTCTGTGACCTCCTGGGCCCAGACCTGAAAGAAGAGCCTCAGCCGTCCCCCCATCCGCCTCCTCATTGTTGAGCTGGCTTGGCAGCGGGCTTGGGCCTGGAACCCCAGGTAAAGGTTGGACGGGCACGTCCTCTACCCTTGTTCCAGGAATCACCTCTAAAGCCAGAGTAGGCAAGACCTCTGCCCCCTCTGGCACCGCGAAAGGAAGGATTAAAGGAGCTTGCCCCCCGAAAGGAGCGAGGCTGCTTCTTACGCTGAGGTAGCTTCCCACCCTTCGCCACAGAATCCAATTTGTCTCCAAACAGCTGCGTTTCCAAAAAGGGCAAAGCTGTACGTGACTTCTTGGCCGCAATGTCAGCCGCCCACTGGCGCAGCCAGACTGATCGGCGCATGGCCACCAACAGGGACGAAGTTCTACTACACATGGTAATAGTGTCGTCCATAGCCGACACAACAAAAATACAACTCTGTGAAGTACTCACCTGTAGAGTTGGTATTATACGCATACAGCACGTCCTGCTCCAGTAGTAGTAATAACATGTGGGTAATCCTCCGCCTCCGGCGCCGTGCACTGCAGACATGTAGAAAACAAGCTCCTCCCGGCCCTACATATACCGAGGGACCTCCCACAAATCCCCAGCATTGAAAAGTAGTGAGAAAGAGAGGCCAGGAGAAACAACCACCAAAAACTGGCAAAAAATATCAAAAGATAACAATCACCAACAGGGGATCCAGAACAAGGTGAAAACAGGGTGGGGTGGAGCAGGACAGGTGAGTACTTCACAGAGTTGTATTATTCTAAGCATACAGCATGTCCTGCTCCAGTAGTAGTAATAACATGTGGGACATCCAATAGCAGTGTCCATAAAGAAGGGTGGGATCCCCAACAGAAGGCAACAGCAAGCAGTCTAAACTACTGCCGCCTGCAGAACCTTGCGGCCAAACACAGCGTCAGGTGACGCCCGAACATCAACCTTGTAAAACTTTGTAAAGGTATGTACAGAAGACCAAGTAGCGGCCTTGCAATCTTGCTCCACAGAGGCCTGGTGCTGAAAAGCCCAAGAGGCCCAAACAGCTCTAGTAGAATGAGCAGTAAGACGAAAGGGGGGAGTCTTCCCCTTAGCAGTATAGGCTTGAACAACAGCCTGACGAATCCATTTACTGATGGTAGACTTGGCGGGAGCCAAACCCTTCCTAGGCCCATGAGGCACAACGAAGAGAGCATCCATCTTTCTAAAGGCCTGAGTGGTAACCAGGTAAGACTTGACACACCTGACCACATACAAGGAATGCAAAACCCTTTCCTTAGGGTTACTAGAATGCAGACACAACCTTAGGCAGGAAGTCTGGCTTGAAGCGAAACACCACCTTATCCCAATGTCTCTCAAAGTAGGGAGGCTGAATGGACAAAGCAGCCAACTCAGAAACACGTCTAACCGAAGTGATGGCTACCAGGAAGACAACCTTGAGCGTGAGCACAGCGAGAGCGGCCTCATGAATAGGCTCAAAGGGAGCCCCCTGCAGGGCCGACAAAACCAAGTTCAGATCCCAAACAGGAACCATAGGTTTCCGAGGAGGGCGCACATGAGTGACCCCCTGAAAGAAGGTCTTGATAAGAGAGTGCTGGGCAAAGGTCTTCTGAAAGAAGATAGACACGGCCGAAACCTGGCCCTTTAAGGTACTAAGCTTAAGACCTAAGTCTAGACCATGTTGTAAGAACTCCAGCACCCTGGATACTAAGAATTCCCGGCAGGGAAGATACCTGGATTCACACCAGTCAATGTAAGCACGCCATACTCTATAATAGATGGCGGCAGAAGTCTTCGTCCTGGCTTGCACCATAGTAGCCACAACAGATGCAGACAAACCCTTTTCCATCAAGATGGAGGTTTCAATAGCAAAGCCGTCAAAGCCAGCGTTAGTAAATTGGGATGGCGTAGAGACCCTTGAGTCAGAAGGTCTGGCAACCTTGGCAGATTGTACTGATCTACTGCCATTTGAACCACATCTGCGAACCACACTCTTCTTGGCCACCTTGGGGCCACCAGAATCGCGGGTACCCCTTCCAGAGTGATCTTGCGCAGCACTCTGCCCAGAAGGGGAATTGGTGGAAACACATACAGGAGCCAAAACTCCTTCCAAGACATTGACAGGGCATCCGTGGCCAGAGCCAGAGGATCCTGAGACAGGGATACAAAGCTCGGTAGCTTGTGATTGTGACGTGACGCAAAGAGATCCACGTCTGGCACACCCCAACGGTGACACAGTGACTGAAATACCCTGTCGCAGAAGGACCATTCCCCCTGATGGGACGACCCCCTGCTCAGAGCATCTGCTAGCAGATTCTCCATCCCCGGAATGTAGACCGCCGATATGCATTGTACATTGGTCTCTGCCCAAGTTAGAATCAGAGACACCTCCTGGAGAGCACCCTTGCTCCGGGTTACTCCCTGATGATTGATGTAGGCAACCGCCGTCCTGTTGTCTGAGCGTACCTGAAACGCCAGACCCTGCAGGTGCTGGGTCAATCGTTCCAGCACCAATCGGACCGCCCTGAGTTCCAGGACATTGATAGGAAGATGGGCCTCCTGAGGGCCCACCTCTCCTGGAAGAGCAGGGACTTCCAGAATCTCAACCAGCCCGAAAGACTGGCATCCGTTGTGACCGTCTCCCAAGAGGGAGCCAGGAAGGATTCTGCCCCTTGTCAAGTTCCTGTGGTCCAACCACCACGCAAGGGATTGTCTGACCGAGGGGGGAAATACCCAGCTGTCGTCCAGAGATGCTGGGTCCTTGTTCCATACTGACAGAAGGTGAAGCTGCAGAGTTCTCAGATGAAACTGGGCAAAGGGCACCGCCTCGAAGCTTGCCACCATCGAGCCCACCAACTGCATTCCCTGCTGGATGGAGGGATGAGGGATCACGAGCAGGGATCTCGCCTGGGTTGTCAGAGCTTACACCTTCTGCGGAGGAAGGAATATCCTTGACTGAACCGAGTCCAGAATCATCCCCAGAAACGGGGTCACTGAGGAGGGGGACAGAGAGGACTTTGGGTAATTTTTCACCCAGCCGAAGGACTCCAGGGTGGACACCAACCGAATGTCCAGCTCTGCCTGCCGCAGAGACCGAGAGGTGATGGGTATATCGTCCAGGTAGGGCAACACGCGTATGCCCTTTAGTCTTAAGAGAGACATCACCCCTGCCAGCACCGTGGTGAAGACCCTGGGAGCCGACGTAAGGCCGAATGGCAGGGCCACGAACTGATAATGCTGATCCAACAGCGCAAATCTGAGGAACCTTTGGTGCCCTGAGAACACCGGAACGTGCAGGTAAGCGTCCTTGATGTCCACAGATGTCATGAAGTCCCCTGGACGCAGCGAGGCAATGGCCGAGCGCAGAGTTTCCATACGAAAATGCCTGCTTCTGACAAACTTGTTTAGGATTTTCAAATCCAGAATGGGTCTGACTGACCCGTCCTTTTTGGGCACAGTCAACAGGTTGGAATAAAACCCCATGCCCTTGTCTCTTAAGGGGACCTCGCAGATGACCCCGAGCTCCAGAAGGTCCTGCACAGCCAGCATCAATACTCGAGCTGAGGCAGGATCCTGTGGGATCCGAGACCCAACGAACCTGGTAGGGGGCAGCACAGCAAATTCTATCTTGTAACCGGAGAAAAACTTACCTCCTGAATCCACCGGTCTGGGACAAGGCGTCTCCAGACATGCTTGGGGGGGTCTTGGGGGGGCTTTGGGCTTGGGCCCCCAGGAGGCGCCAGGACGGCGTCCTCTGTTCTTGTTCCAGGACTCTGCGCGAGACCCAGAGAAGGACACCCCTCTACCCTGCTTGGTCCCACGGTAGGGGGTAGAATGGGAGCTTGGACCACGAAAGGGCAGAATCTGACGCTTGCGCTGGGGCAACTTGCCACACTTGGCAAAGATATCTAACCTTTCTCCAAACAGGCGCAGTCCTTTAAATGGAAGCCCAGTAAGGGCCTTCTTGGCTACGTTGTCAGCAGCCTACTGGCGTAACCAGATCGCGCGGCGTATGGCCACCACCAGAGCAGAGGATCTAGCGCTCAGCTTAATAGCATTGTCCGATGCAGATAGGATATAATTCACAAAGGTCTCACAGGTGGCCAGAGCGTTGGCGGCCTCAGAGGGCAAGTCATCCGCCCCTTCCAGGGAAGTCTTAACCACCGTCCTGAGCGCCACCGCCGTGATGGCTAAGGCGCAAACCGGGCGGAGCGACGCTCCCCCAAATGCAAAGGCATGACATGCCAATTGATCAACTCGCCGATCCTCTAAATCCCGCAGCGTAGTAGTGTCAGGGGAGCGCATAATAGAGGTGTTGGACAGACTCAGAATCGGGGCATCGACCTCGGGCGGCGATGTCCAACACTTAACCAGATCGGCAGGAAATGGATACAACAATTGCTATGGGGTGCACTACTTATTCCATTTAACATGTGCTCATACCTCAGTAAATGCAATCACTAGTTTGGGAGTGGACATGGAAAAAAAACCACACCTTCCTCCCTTAGGGAGCACCAAAAAATATTCGCAAACCTATATCCTCAAAAATATATCACTTTTATTTACACATGAAATTTCATAAAAACACTTACAAACAAATACACAAAGCACAAGACATTTAAAAACAGTAATGCTAATCCCCTATCATATCATCAAAATATCTCAAAACTCCCACTAATGGGATATCTTATTTATAAACATAGTATGTATCTCTGTTCTAATGCTGTAAACTAATCAAATTCTATTAAAATACAAGTCTGTATTGTGCAGGGAGAAAAAAATATCTCTACATATACATACATCACCAATAAAAAACAATCTATTGTGAATACCCCCCATGAATGATCCAAAAAACACCCCTTAAAGTGGACCAACACCCAGGATTTTGACTATCCTGGGTTTTGGTCCACTTCGGTGGGGCACCCCGATTGTCTGAAACCCCCCAGAAAGCCCCAAAAAACTCACCTCTCCCCGCTCCCACGTGACCGCGCCAGCCAATCACAGCACTCAGAGCCGCTGTGGTATGTCCAAGGCCGCCTGGACGCGCATACCAGCTCAGCTGGCTCTGAGCGCTGGAGGCCGCGTCTCGTGCTTCCCTCTAACAGGGAGCGCGCCTGCACCGGCCATTCACAAGCGGCCGGCGCGAGTGCGCGCCCTGCTAAAGGGAAGCGCGAGACGCGGCCCGCGCATGCGCCGATGGAACGGGGCTGAGGTAAGGTTTGTGGGCCTCCTGGGGGGTTCCTCCCCGCGGGACATCCCGATTTCGGATGCCCCGCGGGGAGGGATCTGATCGGTCCGGGAATCTTATAGATTTCCGGGCCGATCCCCCCTGGGTGTTGGTCCACTTTAAACAATGAATATTATACCAATGAATGTACAAAAAAAATTTTATGCTCAAAAAGTGCTTAAAGAGGACCTAAACCATATCCCCCCCTATTATGCAAGACCTTATCACATATTATCACCAATAAGAAACAACTATATTGTGAATACCCCACATGAATGATCCTAAAAAACACCCCTTAAAACAATGAATATTATACCAATGAATGTACAAAAAATACCATTTTGTGAGTACTCACCTGAAAAATGGATATTGTTGGTGTGCCACACACCCCGCTTCACTTTTAAATATTCATCCATTGTTGGGTTAATCCAACGCCAGGTGACGTAGTGCAGAGAGGAAGTCTTGTAACGAGCCCCCTTCCGGCCTATATATACCTGGTACCTCCCTTCAATCACCAGTATATTTAAAAAGCAGAAAGACAAGGTACCAGTATTCCACCGGTAACCTCAAAAATCAATTTTGATATAAATAAAAAAGGGCTTCACCATATAAATGCTTTGGTAATACCGAAAAGGGTGGGGGTGAAGCGGGGTGTGTGGCACACCAACAATATCCATTTTTCAGGTGAGTACTCACAAAATGGTATTATTCTTGGTGTGCCACACACCCCGCTTCACTTCTTAAATATTCATCCATTATTGGGACATCCAAAAGCAGTGTCCACAAGGGAAGGGCATCTCAAGGCCAGGTGAAGCATAACTTAAATGACTGCAGTCTGCAGAACCTTGCGGCCAAAAACAGCATCTGCTGAGGCCCGCACATCAACTTTGTAAAACTTAGAAAAAGTGTGAACAGAAGACCAAGTGGCGGCCTTACAAACCTGTTCAACAGAAGCTTGGTGCTGAAATGCCCAAGACGCCCCAACAGCGCGAGTGGAATGAGCAGTGATACGAAAAGGGGGAACTCTTACCTTAGCAGAATAGGCCGCAGTAACGGCCTGACGTATCCACTTGCTAACGGCAGACTTGGCTGGTGCCAAACCCTTCTTAGGCCCATGGGGCACAACAAAAAAGGAATCCGTCCTACGAAAAGGAGACGTGATAATCAAGTAGTACTTAACACAGCGTACTACATCCAAACAATGCAAAACCCTCTCTTTGTCATTAGGACACAAGGAGGGAAGAACAATATCTTGGTTCAAATGAAAAGCAGAAACAACCTTAGGAAGAAAGTCTGGCTTGAACCGAAAGACCACTTTATCCTGATGCCTCTCAAAGTAAGGCGCCTGGATAGTTAAGGCCGCCAACTCTGAGACACGCCGGACAGAAGTGATAGCTACCAAGAAGACAATCTTCTGAGTCAGGGTAGACAAAGCAATATCTTGCAAAGGCTCAAAAGGAGGAGCCTGAAGAGCAGAAAGAACCAAATTCAAATCCCAAACCGGGAGTAATGGTTTCCTGGGAGGCCGCACATGCGTAACCCCCTGGAAAAAAGTTTTAACTAAAGGTTTAAGCGCAACACGCTTCTGAAAAAAGATAGATAAGGCAGAGACCTGCCCTTTCAACGTACTTAGCTGGAGACCAGAGTCCAGCCCTGATTGTAAAAACTCCAGAATCCTGGAGACCGAAAAGACCCTACAAGGAAAAGATCTTATCTCACACCAAGCGATATAGGCTTTCCAAGTCCTATAGTAGGTGATGGAAGAAGACTTCTTCCGGGCACTGATCAAAGTCTTAATGACTGAATCAGAAAGACCCTCCTCCTTCAGGATGGAGGTTTCAGCAGCCAGGCCATCAAACCCAGCGCTGGTAAATTGGGGTAACCCAATTGACCCTGAGTGCGCAGACCGGGCCGAAGAGGCAGAACGAGCTGGTCCACTGCCAGCCGAACGATGTCTGCGAACCTTACTCGTCTTGGCCACCTTGGGGCCACGAGAACGGCGTACACCTTTTCCAGAGCCAAATTCTGAAGAACCCTGCCCAGCACGGGCATCGGAGGAAACAGGTATAGAAATCCCAGAGCTCCCCAGTTCAGAGACATAGCGTCCACTGCCAGAGCCAGAGGATCCTGGGAGAGCGACACAAAGTTCGGGAGTCTGTGATAGTGATGAGGGGCCAACAGGTCCACCTCCGGGGTCTCCCATTGGAGACACAGTAAGCGAACCACCAGAGAATGGAGAGAGCCCTTGCTCAACCGGCCTGCTACCTGTTTCATCACCTCTGGAACGTAAACCGCCGAGAGACAGGGAACATGGAACACTGCCCAGGTCCGGATCAGGGACACTTCTCTGAGAGTACTCAGACTGCGCGTCCTTCCCTGAAGACCGACGTAAGCAACCGCTGATCGATTGTCTGAACACATCTGGACCAGAAGGCCCAGAACGTACTGAGTCAGGAGAGCAAGCACCTGACGGATGGTTCTCAGATTCAGAATATTGATGGGTAAGTGGGGCCTTTAAGGTCTCCACTGCCCCTGAAACCGCAGCTCCTTCCAGTATCTGCCCCATCCCGACAGACTGGCGTCCGTGGTGACAATTTTCCAAAGGGGGGTCAGGAAAAGCCTGCCCTACACAAGACTGGTCGAGACCAAGCACCACAGGAGGGACTGCCATACAGGGGAGGACAACTGGAAGGACTGATCCAGCGACTGAGGTTGCTGGTCCTAACACGCTAACAGAAATAGCTGAAGCGTTCTCGTGTGAATTTGGGCAAAAGAAAGACACACTCCGTCTTGATGAGAGTTCAGGCCGGGATGAACCGACCCATGAACGGACCGTGAAGGAGGGTGAGACTCGAATTCCAGGTCGTAACCGGGCGACACTACCTCCTGGATCCAGCCTGGAAGCACTTGGTTCCAATGGTAGAAATGTCGCAATAGTCCCCCCACCCGCACGGGTGAGGGCAGCCCCTCATTGCTGAGTGAGCTTATCAGCAGGTTTGGGCTTGGTGCCCCAGGACTGAGTGGGCCGGCCCCTCCCCCGAGTCCAACGTGCGCCACTAGTAGCGGGAAAGGACGCACCCCTGCCCGCTCTGAATCCTCGAAAGGAAGGCGTACCGGAACTTGCCCCCCTGAAGGGACCACGAGGCCTCTTGCGTTGTGGCATCTTACCACCCTTTGCGACTGAATCAATTTTCTCCCCGAACAGAGGCAACCCCAAAAAGGGGAGAGCTGTGAGCACCTTTTTGGAAGCCGTGTCCGCTGACCACTGATGCAGCCATACTGACCTGCGAATAGCCACCAGCATAGCCGCTGCCTTGCTACTCATAGTCAGCGCATCGTCCTGAGCAGCCAGGACATAAGCCACAAAAGATTCACACTGCTTAAGCGCAGTGAACTGTTTGCAAGCGGGATTAAGATCCTCATATAGCCCCTGAATTAAAGTGGACCAACACCCAGGGGGGAGGGGATCGGCCCGGAAATCTATAAGATTCCCGGACCGATCAGATCCCTCCCCGCGGGGCATCCGAAATCGGGATGTCCCGCGGGGAGGAACCCCCCAGGAGGCCCACGATCCTCACCTTACCGGCGATCCAACGGCGCATGCGCGAGACGCGGCCGCGTCTCTCGCTTCCCTCTAGCAGGGCGCGCTCCCGCACCGGCCGTTTTGTGAATGGCCGGCGCAGGCGCGCTCCCTGTTAGAGGGAAGCGAGAGACGCAGCCAATGACAGCGCTCTGGTATGCGCGTCCAAGCGGCTTTGGACGCGCATACCAGAGCTGCTCTGAGCGCTGTCATTGGCCGGACGAGGTCACGTGGGAGCGGGGAGAGGTGAGTTTTTGCGGCGATCGGGGGGGGTTTCAGACAGCGGGGCACCCCCGATCGGGGTGCCCCACCTAAGTGGACCAACACCCAGGATAGTCAAAATCCTGGGTGTTGGTCCACTTTAAGGACTTAATTGCCAATAGAAGAAGGGCTGAAGCACATACCGGGCGCAACGCTGACCCGGAATAGATAAAACCATGTCGAGCGTATTGGTCAATCCGACGATCTTCCCCATCTTTAGGGACAGTGGTCTCAGCAGATTGTACCATAGCCGAGCTGGAGAGCCCTAGTACAGGGGTATCGACGTCAGGAGGGACAGACCAAAGCTTCACCAATTCTGGTGGGAAAGGATAACGCTATTCCCAACTGGAAGGAATTCCAGATAACCGCGTGGGATGTTCCCATTCCTTAAGAACCACCCTCTCAAAGTGGTGTTGTCTGGGAAAAACCAAACTCGGCTGAGGCTCTTTAAACAACTGACCCTTTGGCGGGGCGGCCGCCTCAGGCGTATCTAAACTCAAAATTTTAAACATTTGAGCCAGTATAGAGGGGGTGTCAAAAACAACCCCCTCTGACCAATCGCCAATCTCATCAGCCACAAGCTGACCTGTCGGCTCATCTGACTCCGACGGGAATTCATCCTCGTCCGGGGATCCATCGGACCATTCCACAGGTTCACATAACTCGTCCTGTGGAGCCGAAGGTACCGGAGTCAGGTGCCTTCGTTTTGCAGCGGCCTTTAACGCTGCTTTAACGGGCATTACTTTCCGGGGGCTGGGATGTGCTGCCGCCTCGGAATGCGAATCCCCACTTTTGACAGTGTCATGCAGGGTCCGGAATAGGGAGGGAGAGGTAGGAGATGATGAAGGATGCGATGGCCCCGCAGCCGAAGCAACGGACTGGCGCGCAATAGTCTGTTTTGCACAAGGGATGCAAATAAAGACATCATCAGCTGGGAGTGGAACCCCACAACCTACGCACCCCCCGAACGGCTAAGCAGAACCGTTTCCGGAAATTACGGAAGCCTCCATATGGTGATTTATGGTATTCGCAATACTGGGACTTTTAAGGCATAAGCCAACCCGGGATGCCCCTTTATTAGTAATGTCCCGGAAGGGAGGATTTTTTTTTTTTTTTTTTTTTAATTTTTTTTTTTTTAAGTTAAGGTCCCCTTTAATAAACTATATATATATATATATATATATATATATATATATATATATATATATTTAGTCTAAGTATATATACATTAAATAGATATCCCAATAATTAGCCAGGCACATAGAGCCGGAGGGCCACCATAAGCAGGGATCCCAGGATCTGCAAGGAAAAGAAAAAACATCAGATCCTCACATGTGTATAAAAAACATATAAGCATGGCCCAAAGTGCCCTTAAATAAGAGCCAAATCACGCCCCCTTAATACAAAGTGACTCCCCACTATATTACTGCAAGGAAATGCATTCCCCACTTAACGGCCCCAATGGGTGGGGCCGCTTACCTGGTCAGCGAAGGCAGCAGCCGGAGCAAGACTGCAGCCAGCAGCCAGCACGGAAGACTAAGTGCGGCCGTGCGCCCACGCGACTTCCTGCTTTTGAAGGAAGCAAACGCTGGGCCCGCCGCAAGACGCCGCATGACGTCGGCGCCGCCCCACCCTACGCCGATCAGCTGGAAATCACTCTCAGCTGGGCCACTACACGTGCGCCCAGGCGACGGAGGGGGGAGGGTAAAGACCGCATGGCGCAGCCTAATGAAGACATAAAATGCCAGGCGGGGAGAGGGGAGGGGAGAGGGGAGAGGGGAGGGGGGAGGGGGGAGGGGGCCACAAAGCAACAGTCTGCAAAGAAAAGTGGCCAGCCCCTACCCAGCGCAGTCTGCCCCTCAAGCAGACCAAAACCAACAGTATACACATGCTGAATACAGTGAATGCATAATCATGAACACACACACGTTTGAAATGAAGTGATACAAGTGAAACACACATATTTAAAGCACACCCTCACACCCCCCCCCCCCCCCATAGTGAAGGGAGAAGGGACCGTAACGGGAGAGAAAGGGGCTACGGGGACCCTCGGGACAGGGGCATCCCATTTCCGGATCACCATGTCGGATAGCCGCATTGCCCCACGCATGAGGTCGAGCGGTAGGAGATAAGCTCCTAGGCACTTAAAGTGCCATCTACCATTTGCCCGGTGAGAAGCCTAGGCTGGGAGGCTTCCATTCCACCATAAAGGTATACAAACTCAAACCGGGCAGAAATAGACCAAAAGGGGGGTGACGGGGTAAGAATACCCCAGCCTACCTGTAAGCAGGAGACTTCCATCTTCTGACTTGTCAGCAAGCAGAGAGAAAAAATACTGGTGATTGAAGGGAGGTACCAGGTATATATAGGCCGGAAGGGGGCTCGTTACAAGACTTCCTCTCTGCACTACGTCACCTGGCGGTGGATTAACCCAATAATGGATGAATATTTAAGAAGTGAAGCGGGGTGTGTGGCACACCAAGAATAAACTTTTTATGCTCAAAAAGTGCTTAGTGCTGAAAAATGTGTACTACTGTAAACATGTTGAACGGTCACCAAACTCTGCAATAATGATACCTACTGACTATAAATCCCACCCCATAATAACTATTCGATATAAGAACCGATATAACAAGAAATACAGGAACCCAAAAAACGAAATATACAAGTGCCAGCACAATAACAATCAAATACTACCAGTGCCCAGGGTTTAGCACATCAGAGTAACAGCATGTCAGAAACACTCATCAAAAAGGGGGGTCGCAACCGGGACACCCGCGCCCGCCGCTATCCATGCGGCTTCCAAGGGTGAAAGTCAGCTTTACAAATGTCCACCTTGCTTTTTAAAATGTAATCCTACCAATCACTCGCCTCCACCGTATTCCCGCCAAACCGCCATCACAAGCAGGTGCGTGCCAGTATTAAGTTGAATCCGGACGTGGGTGAAAGCCTGATGACGTCCATCCCCTCCTGCGGCCCCGTGACCAAGTCACATGACCCGGCATAACAGGTCCTACTTCACAGCTCTCATAGCTCCATCACATGACCGTCATCTATGCTAATAATATTGCGAGCGTCAAGCGCTCACAGCAACAGACATTGCGCTGTCATCTTGCGCAACATTAAAAATGTGCATATAAATATTTCGCAAGATGGAAATGGATACTTCTTATCCACCGCTTTAGGAATCCCCTGGAGTTTGCTGGGATGTTCCCATTCTTTCAGCACTAGGTTATTAAAGTGAGTTTGTTCGGGAAACTCCAACCGCACCCTAGCGGTATGAAACAGATCACCCCTTTGCCGAGGGGGAGCGGGAGGGGGAGAGAGGGATAACACATCAAAGATCTGAGACAGCAGTCTGTCAATGTCGTCCTGGGACCAAGTATCAGAACCAGACTCCTCCTGACTCCTGGACTCGTCCTCGTAGGATCCTGAGTCAGAGAGTAGTTCCCCTTCCTCTGATGGGGACTGAGCATAGGAAAGCAGTAAATCATCAGATTCTACAGGGAGAATAGTAGCTTCAAATGACGCCTCTTGGTAGTAGCCTTGCGCGCCAAGGAGCCAGCGATGAAGCTTTCCACACTAGCCAATCTAGAGGCCAAATCAGCGTGAGAATCCCCACTAGTATTGGGGGTTAGGCTCAAGCTTGGGGGAGTAGGGGAAGTAAGGCGAGGTGCGGGACCAGCCTCGGAAGAGGTGAGGAGGCCGGCTAGCGCCTGTTGGGCACAAGGTACGCAGACCCGTGTATTGTCACCGCTGCTAGGTAAAACCCCACAAGCTGCACACAGACAGGCTTGTCCCGGGGGGACCCCGTTCGCAATATCCTGAGATGCCTCCATATGGTGATTATTAAATTCAATATGCCAGTAGGGATTGAATCTTTAAGCAACCCTGGATGCCCCAATAACCCCCTGGGAAGTGGGAGTAATTTCTGGAAAATGATCTGGACCGGGCGCTACGTCGGGCCGGGAGAAGCCACCGAGGACCGCTGTCTGAAAGACACAAGAAGAACAGGGATGTCAGAGCCGAGCGCGAAGAGGCAAACTAGGGAAAAGATTGCCCATGAGGGCACTTACAGGTCTGCGAGGGGAGGACCGTCTTCACCACGCGCATGCGAGAAGGAAATGGCGCCCAGCGAACCTCGAAGGGCGGGCCAGAGCGGGCGATGACGCGGAACGCGCCAGACCGAACCACGCCTCCCCCCCGGAGAGCGTGAAGCTAGAAGGCGCGAAGCCAATCAGGAAAGAATAGTAGATACGTCAGCATCACTTCAAGCAGTCTGACAGAGTGAGTAAGGAGATTGAAAAACGCTGTAGCTTCCCCGAACGGTGCTGCCGTATGCGCCATAGAGCACAGTAAAAAGCTGCGGTCAGTTGAAAAAGTAAAAAGTGAGGGGCGCTCTGACACCCGGTAGCGGTAAAGCCATAAATAGTGTAATAAAGGCAAGGATAGGCCATCAACACATAACCCCCCCCCCTCTTTTCCCCCTTCTAACGGGGGAATCTGGGAAGGAAGGTGACCCGAATAGAGGGTTCACCGTTAGATGGGACATGGGGGCACTGGTGCGGGAGGGGCATCCACTGAAGGCTCACCATTCGCCTTAACCGCCTACCCTATGGAGGGGGATTGCGGTGGAGACTAGCTCCGTAAGCACACTAGGTGCTGCCTACCTTCACCCGACCAACGCAGCCCAGGCTGGGAGGCATTAATTCACACTGAGGACGGGTGGAAATAGTCCCGCAGGGCCTCGGGCTGTCAAGCCCCGCTCGCCTGCGAGAGCGTGATACTTCATGTCTTCGCAGTTCCAGCACTGCAGAGAAATCTGGGGATTTGTGGGAGGTCCCTCGGTATATGTAGGGCTGGGAGGAGCTTGTTTTCTACATGTCTGCAGTGCACGGCGCCGGAGGCGGAGGATTACCCACATGTTATTACTACTACTGGAGCAGGACGTGCTGTATGCTTAGAATATTCATAAACAATTCACACCTCTTAAAGGTTGTGAATTCAACGCTGTCCGGGTTGAGCTGGGACCAATTTAACATATCCCTGATCTCCGACCTGGTAGCCACAGCCACAAGTGCCGATGCACAGACAGTCCGCAAGGCAGAACCCACACTGGCAAAGGCATGACATGCCATCTGATCAATGCGCTTGTCCTCGCCATCCTTAAGGGTAGTGGCGTCAGGAGTATGTACAACGGAGGTGTTGGACAATCCTACAATGGGCGCGTCAACCTCAGGAGGGGAAGACCAGCGCTTCACCGCGTCCAACGGAAAGGGATACTTCCTATCCAATCCCTGAGGAACACCGTAAAGGCGACTCGGCTTCTCCCATTCTCTAAGAATCATGCTGTCAAAATGATCCCGATTTGGAAACTCCAAGCGGGGCATAGAGAACCCAAAGAATTTCCCCTTCTTCGGAGGGGCCTCCGCTGGTGGGGAAATACCCAGAACCTCTGATAGATGGGTCAGGACCCTGGGAGTATCCACAGCATCCCCCAGCGCCTGCCCGGCATCAGAATCAAAGAACTGCAATTCCTCAGTCTCAGATTCCTCAAACAATTCCCCCTCCTCAAGCGGGGAATAATCAGCCCAATCAGGGGAGTCAAAATCATCAAAACCAATTACCGGCGTAGCCGGTGACAGATGCCTTTTCTTAGCAGTGGCCTTTCTGCCCACTGAGCTAGAAATAATTTTCTCAAGGTTGGCCAGCCTGGCACATACATCCGAGTGCGACTCCCCACTAATGGCAGTGTCACTTGGGGTACGGATGATGCGCGGTGGGGTAGGAGAGGCGAGCGGCACTGACCCAGACGCCTGGGGTCCCGACTGCCGTGTTATGGCCTGTTGCGCACATGGTATGCAAATAAGTACATTCTCCCCCGTAAGGGATACCCCACAACCCACACATAGCCGGGATTGTCCGAGCCCGGTATCCTGTGGAGCCTCCATATGGTGATTTTAAGGTAGTCTCAATGACCCGAGGGAATTATGCTAGTAAGCAACCCAGGATGCCCCTTAAGTCCCAACTGGGAGGATTTATAAGTGCCCCAAATTTCTGCTAGGGACCCTAGGACTGGGAGAACCCCCTTTTAAGCAAGGCACAGGGAGTCCTCCTGAAAGACACAAAGGAGTGGCCATAAGCACATGCACACACACCTATATAAATATACATACATATATATTATATATACCATCATAAATCAATGGAAAAAGCGACAAGTACTAGCGCTGTCCCCTGAAAGATGGGGCACATGGCTAATTCAGGAACATAAAAGGGGGAGCCCGGGAGGGCACTCCCGTGTCTTGTCTAATGGCTGCCACCGCTCATCAGCTCAGAAGAGGGAGAAGAAGAAGGGGCGGGCCAGCGCCGATCACGCTCCGCGCCTGGCCCCGCCCCCCTACACTCTCAACCAGCAGCGCGGTTCCCAGCCATGGCCTGGGCCCGCAATTGGCTCCATCAGAAGAGGGGACGGGCCGCGGCAACACGCGTAGCGCCCTGCCCCGCCCCCTTAACACCGCAGCCTGAGGGGAAGCTCCCCTCAGCAGCAGCAAAAAAAAAAAACAAAAAACGGTGACAAGCCAGTAAAGTGAAGCACCAAGCGCTGTACACGAACACATTCACACTGAAAGAAAGGAAAAGTAAAAGGAAAAGTCCGCCCCCCCCCCCCCCCCCCCCCCCCACTGCAGGGTTAACAGAGGGACCCAGGAAGGGGGATAATCCCACACCAAGTATGGTGTAAGGAATATATATATATATATATATATATATATATATATATATATATATATACAAATAGGGACAGGGCAACCCAAACCGGGATCACCAACCCGGATTCCGCCTACCCCTGTATATGGGGTCTCACGGGGGAGCATGGCTCCCTAAAAACCTATTAAGGTGATTCCAACCCTCACCCGGACCTGCAGCCAAGGCTGGGAGGCTAATAATGGGCTTAAAGAATAAAGGTTCGGGCAGAAATAGGGCAAAGAATGGCCGGGCGTATGCCCGGCTTACCTGCAAGGGAGAGAAGCAGACATCTTCTGACTTGCTCGTCATCCTGCAGAGAAAGAACTGGGGAATGTGTGGGAGGTCCCATGTATTTATGGACCGGGAGGGGCTTCTTTTTTGCTTTCATCTCTGCAGAAGTTCGCCCTCTACTGGACCATAACCCATATGTCATGAATAGTGGAAGCGGGGTGTGTGACATACTTGGAATATATGTAAGGGAGGGCATATAGCGGACGGGGCATCCCAAGTCAAGTCTACCCTTTGGTGGGGGATTTGCGGTGGAGCAAGCTCCTAGTAAAGCACCTCTAATAGGTGCTGCCTACCATCACCCGACCACGCAGCCAAGGCTGGGAGGCAGAATAAAAGGTGGAACGGGTTGGAATAGTCCTACAGGGCCACCGGCTGTGAAGCCCGGCTCACCTGCGAGAAGAGAAGCCATAATCTTGTCCTTCGCAGCCCACTGCAGAGAAGAAACTGGGGAATTAGTGGGAGGTCCCGGGTATATTTGGACCGGGAGGGGCCTCTTTTTGCCATCTCTGCAGTAAAGCGCCCTCTTGTGGAGGTAATCCCAGATGTTATGAATCATTATCTGGAGCAGGACGTGCTGCATACTTAAAATATAGGGCTTTCACATGCAATATGGTTTTCTTTAATAAAATACATTTTTTATTTAAAATAATGGAGGCAATTTTCTAAAAAAAAAAAATGTATTTTTTTTTCTACTTAATATTGTAAAAAAACTGAATACAATTTACAAACAAGACATTTCATGTTAAAGCCTAAACTCTGCTGCAAAAAAATATATATAATTTTCCTGAAAATTCCAGCAAAAATGTCGTAAAACATGGCGCAAAATGGGGAAAAATGACCTGTCAACAGAGGGTGACAAAATCTCAAGTAGGCTGTCAATTAAAAGGGTTAAGTAGCTATGCATGTTGGGTACTGTTCTGTTCGGGGGACCTTGCGCTTTCAGACTTAGCTTGTTTTTTCTTGTTTGCATATTTATATTTTTGGAAAAGGTGTTTTTTATTCAGCTTTTTTATACATTTTTTAGGGAAACCCTGCGCAACCAAAGAATTCTTTGAGGGATTAATTCCATAAAGATGAGCCCACTACAACAAGCTGGGTACGATTAGAAAGCTTAACGTGTACTTTCAAGGAATATATGGTTTGTGGGGGATATTCCAAATGTAAAGGGTTGTTTTGGTTGAAAAATCGCAAGGTGCGCACTTTGTCTGCAGAGCGGAAATTTTCAAGTAAAATTACCGTTACGCACATGCTATACTTTGGGGTGTTTGGCAACTCTTCCCTTGACAGTAGCTATGCATGCTGGGTATCGTTCCGTTTTTTCTTGTTGGTATATAGCTGTTTTAGGAAAATGTGGCTTTGATTCTGCTTTTTTTATCCTTTTTTTAGGGAAACTCTTTGCAACCAAATACATTGAGGGATTACTTCCAGAAAACTGTGGCCACATCAAAAATCTTGGTACACCTAGAAAGCTTGAGGTGTGTACTTCCAGAGAATATATAGTTTGCTCGGGGTATTTCAAATGTAGAGTGTTGTTTTTCTGGAAAAACTGCAAGGTGCGCATAGCGCATATCACAGTTGTATTTTTTCAGAAAATCCCCTAAAGCTCTGTTTCAGTTTGGGGGAGTCTCCTGGGCAGGAAAGGGTGTCTACCTATACATGTGGTACCGGTGTAACCGGGAGAAATTGGGATTTCACACGCAATAAGAATTTATTGACAAACTTACATTTTTTATTACAAAAAAACACTACAAATTGTAAAAAAAAAGTTTTTTTTATATTTTTTGCACATATTTCACCCACAAATATTGAGAATACACCTAAAAAATGACAAAAGACATTTCATGTTAAAGCTCAGACTATAATGAAAAAAACAATATATAATTTTCCTGTGAAATCCCTGGAAATCCCTTCAAAGATCACATTTGAACATGGGGAGCGCAAAATAGTGCAAAATGGTCTGGCAACTGAAAAATTACAAACAAGACATTTCATATTAAAACCCAAACTCTGCCGAAAAAAAACAATATATAATTTTCATGGGAACTCCTGCAAAAACCACAGTTAAACATAGTTCAAAATGGTGAAAATACAATTCTGTGAAACTCATCTGTAGAATTGTTTTTGAATATATCCAGTCCAGGTCATCCCAGAAGTAATGACATTTGGTTATTCTGCCCCTAGTGGGCACTCAAATTCAAAATCAAAAGCTGTCGCTCCTCCCAGCCCCCTATAAAAGCAGGCGTCTCACTATGATTTCCCAGTGGTTAAAAAGCAGTAAGAAAAGAGAGAGGCCGGGAGGCCAAGAAACCATGTTACTTCACATAGCTTCAGCATTTACTCTCTTCAACAGAAAACACATAAGGACAACAGTCCAGTATAAAAATAGTAATCACCATAACAGGCAAACAAGAGATAACGAACAAAAGGGCGGGGTGGGACGATCTGGACTGGATATATTCAAAAACAATTCTACAGGTGAGTTTCACAGAATTGTATTTTTCACTATATCCAGTCCAGGTCGTCCCAGAAGTGATGACATATGGGACATCCAAAAGCAGTGTCCATTAGGGCGGGATCCCCAGTGTGGAACAGCATGTAGTTCATTTCACTACCGCCTGAAGCACCTTTCGGCCAAAGACAGCATCAGCTGAGGCCCTTGTAAAACTTGGTAAAAGTATGAACTAAAGACCAAGTGGCGGCCTTACAAACTTGTTCAACAGATGCCTCGTGCTGAAAAGCCAAGAGGCACCAACAGCTCTGGTAGAATGAGCTGTGATCCGAAAAGGGGGTTCCTTCCCCTTGGCAGAATACGCTTGCACCACCGCCTGTCTAATCCACTTACTAAGAGTGGACTTGGCTGGTGGCAAGCCCTTCCTAGAGCCCACCGTTAGGACAAAGAGCAAATCCGATTTCCTGAAGGATTCAGTCGCAACCAGGTAATACTTAATGGCTCTGACCACATCCAAGGCCTTTCCTTAGCATTAGTAGGTGCTGGACACAAAGATGGCAAAACCACTTCCTCAATAAGATGAAAGGGAGAAATGACCTTAGGCAAAAAATCAGGTTTAAAACGAAAAACTACCTTATCCTTATGCCGCTTAAAATAAGGAGGCTTCATACAAAGCGCGGCCAGCTCCAACATGCGACGCACCGAGGTGATCGCTACCAGAAAGACCACCTTGAGGGTAAAATAGGTAATGCAGCATCGCACAAAGGCTCAAAGGGAGGCCCCTGGAGAGCAGAAAGTACCAAATTCAAGTCCCACACCGGTAATACAGGCTTACGTGGTGGGCGTACATGGGTGACTCCCTGGAAAAAGGTCTTGATCAATCTATAATTGGCAAAGGATCTCTGGAAAAAAATGGTCAATGCAGAGACCTGGCCCTTGAGGGTACTCAGCTGTAGACCCAAGTCTAAACCGTGTTGTAAAAACTCCAAGATCCTAGAGATAGAGAATGTGCGACAAGGGAGACTCTTGGATTCACACCAAGCAATGTAGGTATGCCACACTCTGTAATATATAATGGAAGAAGACTTCTTCCGTGCCTGATTCATGGTATGCACAACCGTGGCAGACAGCCCCTTTTTCATCAGGATTGAGGTTTCAATAGCCAGGCCGTCAAAGTCAGCGTCTGTAAATTAGGATGCAGCAGTGACCCCTGTGTGAGAAGCCCTGGGTCGTCGGGCATAATGTATCGATCCACTGACATTTGAACTATGTCCGCAAACCAACTCCTCCTCGGGCAGCGAGGAGCCACCAGGATGGTTGGAACCCCATTCTGGGCTATCTTGCGCAGCACTCGGCCCAGGAGTGGAAACGGAGAGCGTCAGAGCGTCTGTGGCAAAGGCCAGAGGATCTCTTGACAGGGAAACGAACCTTGGAAGCTTGTGACTGTCTGGACGCAAACAGGTCCACATCTGGCTGACCCCAGCGGAGACACAGAGCGTGAAAGATCTTGTTGCTGAGAGACCATTCCCCCAGACAAGAGGCCCCTCTGCTCAGGGAGTCTGCCCCCTGGTTTTCTAACTCGGGGATGTAAACTGCCGAGATGCAGGGAACATTCTCCTCTGCCCAAGTCAGAATCTGGGTCACCTCCTTGAGGGCTCACTTGCTCCGAGTCCCGCCCTGGTGATTGATGTAGGAGACAGCCGTCTGATTGTCCGAGCGAACCTGGATCGCACGACCCCTTAAATGTGGAGTCAAGCGAAGAAGCACCAACCAAATCGCTCTCAGCTCCAGATTTATGGGCAAGTGGTTCTCCTGCGGACCCCACTGACCCTGGATCTTCTGCGTCTGCCAGTCAGCCAGTCAGACTGGCATCCATGGTAACTATCTCCCACCGGGGAGTAAGAAAGGACTTGCCCACCAACAGGTTTCTGGGGTCCAACCACCACAAGAGGGACAGTCTAGCCAGGGGGAACAGTTGAATCCAATATATTTGTACTCAGGAATGCACACCACAATTCAATTTATGCAAAAAATGTTTTATCAATTAAGAAAAGTTTACAGAAATCATCTGATTTGTATGACAGTCATCACAAGATACAGAGCTCCAATGAAATG
This sequence comes from Gastrophryne carolinensis, assembly GCA_027917425.1. Lineage (NCBI taxonomy): Eukaryota > Metazoa > Chordata > Amphibia > Anura > Microhylidae > Gastrophryne > Gastrophryne carolinensis. The sequence goes on along the minus strand of CM051236.1, from coordinate 65,478,483 downwards.
ACATCTCTCACAATCAGTATCAATTATCACAACACTGTGTTTTTGACCACAAGAACATGTTATAGCTGAATAGATTCATTAATGAGTGAATACTGCCACCTACTGGTTGCACATAAACATAGGCTTAAATTCATAGAAAGACTCAGCAATGCACACATAATTATCAATACAATGAATCAACTGGATGTGCCTATCCTAGTGCAGCCATGCAAATTGTCATGTGAGCCTGCTTGACAAAAGTAGATGGTCTGAGCAGAGTATTGTAAGGCAGATACAAAACATGAACACTCAGTACAACATGTATAACACAAACACACAATATAACAGGCAGTACTTTTTACCAGAGGACAAGGGTGGAGAGAGGATCGCTCGTGTAAGGGACGTTTCGGGGCAGCAAAGCCCCTTCCTCAGCGCTCAGCTATCCACAAGACGTCTGACCTTTTTTCTGATGGCTAAGGAGACAATAGCCACGGCACACACAGGACGAAACCAAGCACCAGCAAAGGTGAAGGCATGACAGACAAGCTGATCCATGCGCCTGTCAGCTGGGTCACGTAAAGAAGTGGTATCTGGCGACGGCATAACCGTAGTGTTGGATAACCCCGACACAGGGGAATCCACCTCGGGGGGATGGGACCATAGGCGGACCAGCTCCTCAGGAAAGGAATACCGCCTGTCCAGGCCCTTAGGCACCGACGGTAGCTTGTTAGGCCTTTCCCACTCCTTGAAGATCATATTAGAAAAATGGGCCTGCTCAGGGAAGAAAAGTCTCTGTCTCTCAGGCCGAAACAAATCACCCTGCTTCCTCTTAGCCGCTCTAGGAGGGACAATATGCAACGTCTCAAAAACTGAAGCCACGGAGCCACATGTCCTCGCCCTAGGAAGAGCCAGGACCGCTGTCCTAGCCGGTAAAATAATCCACAGTGGAAATGGAGTCCTCATGCAACTCGCCTTCCTCCATGGAGCCCAGACCTCCAAAAAGATCATCATCATCCGAGTAAACGGGCTCGATGTGCCGCTTCTTACTCGTGGCCTTCTTAGGAGCTGTGCGAGAGATCTGTCTCTCAAGGCTGGCCATCCGGTATGCCAAATCAACTTGGGACCCCTTGCAGGCTTCCCCCTCGCTGGGGGCTGAGTGCAACAGCGGAGGTTCTTTAAAGGCCGCAGGCAATAACGGGCTAGGGGCAGATACACCCGCCCGATCATGCTCCAAAAGTGACACAAACAGTGCTGAGTCCGCCCAGAGAGCTGGCACTGCACATGGGGCATGGCTCCACCCGCCCAGATGGGGCCCCTAGCTCACTATCCCCAGAAGCCTCCATTATGGTGATTAGCAGACAAAATCGTTATGCAGGTTACAAGGCACTGCCGGCCCAAACCTATATAGCCCTCCTATATATTCCCTCTTTTTGTGATCCCTCTTAAAGGAGGAGGGAGGCGGGAGACCAGGAGGAACTACAACCCACAATCTATCAAAGGGCCCAACCTGAAAGACACAATAAGAAGGGGTCATAAGCAGCCCACAGCACATGAGCCAGCTTGCGCAGAACCCTGCCCAGCAAGGGGAATGGAGGAAAAAGATACAGGAGACGGAACCCCTGCCAGGATAGAGTCAGAGCATCCACTGCAAGGGCCAGGGGATCCTGGGACAGAGAGACAAAGACTGGAAGCTTATGACTGTGGCGAGACGCAAACAAATCTACATCTGGTACCCCCCAATGGTGACATAAGGACAGGAAGACCTCGTTGCTGAGAGACCATTCCCCCTGGCGAGAGGTCCCCCTGCTCAGCGAGTCCGCCTCCAGATTCTCCACCCCCGGAATGTACACTGCTGAGATGCAAGGAACATTGTCCTCCGCCCAGGACAGAATCATGGACACCTCCTTGAGGGCACTCTTGCTCCGAGTCCCTCCCTGATGATTGATGTAGGCAACCGCCGTCTGGTTGTCTGAGCGAACTTGGACCGGCCGTTCCTGAAGGTGAGGAGTCAACTGGCCAGTACCAACCGAGCCGCCCTCAGTTCCAGGACGTTGATGGGGGCATGGGCCTCCTGAGGACCCCACAGCCCCTGGAATTGTAGGGTTCTCCAGAAGCCCCCCCAACCTGACAGACTGGCATCCGTGGTGACCGACTCCCAACAGGGGGCCAGAAAGGATCTGCCCCCCAACAGGTTCCTCGAGTCCAGCCACCACAAGAGGGACCGCCAGACCAGAGGAGACAGAACGAAAGCCTGATCCAGAGACAGGGGACTATTGTCCTAGACTGAGAGGAGATGGAGTTGAAGAGGTCTCATGTGAAACTGTGCATATGGAACTGCCTCGAAGCAGGACACCATCTGCCCCACTAGCTGCATCCCCTGCCGGAATGGAGGGATGAGGGCATGACAGCAGGGAGTGAATCAGAGCTTGCAGAGTCCACCTTCTGTTGAGGAAGAAAGATCCTGGCCTGAACACTATCCAGATTCATGCCCAGGAAAGAAGTCACCCGAGATGGTGATAGGTAAGATTTAGGGTGATTGATCACCCAGCCGAATTACTCCAGAACCGTCATCACCTGCTGGGTATCCAATACCGCCAGCTGGAAGGACTGAGAAGTGATGAGAAGGTCGTCCAGATAGGGAAGAATGTGAATGCCCTGAGGAGAGCCATGACACCCGCCAGCACCTTGGTGAAGACCCTGGGGGCTGAAGTGAGACCGAAGGGCAGTGCCACAAATTGGTAGTGCTGGTCCGCCAGGGCGAACCTGAGGAATCTCTGATGCCCTGGGAAGACTGGAACATGAAGGTAAGCATCCTTGATGTCTATGGAGGTCATGAAGTCTCCCGGGCGCAACGAACTGATCGCGGAGCGCAGGGTCACCATGCGAAAGTGCCTGGTCCTGATGAACTTGTTGAGCAGCTTTAAGTCCAGAATGGGTGGACTGACCCATCCCTTTTGGGAACTGTGAACAGATTGGAATAAAAACCCCAACCTCTTTCCACAGGAGCGTCCTGACAGATGACCCCCAAGCCCAGTAGATTTTGCACCGCCAGAAAAAGTCCATGAGCTGCCAAGTTGTCTAGAGGAATCCGAGAATAGAGAAATCTTGGAGGCGGCCATGCAGCGAACTCTAGCTTGTAGCCGGAGGACACAATCTCCAGAATCCACCTGTCTGAGACCTGTTGTCTCCAGACACAAGCCAAGAGCCGCAGCCGTCCCCCCACCCGGATGGGTGAGGGCGCCCCTTCATGGCTGAGGAGGCTTGGCAACAGATTTGGGCTTGGACCCCCAGGAAGATCCGGAGTGGGCACGACCTCTGCCCCTGCCCCAGAAGTCTCCCCTAGGGCCAGCAAAAGATACCCCTCTCCCGGACCTAGAACCTCGGTAGGCCCCCGAACGGGCCGCAACTGCTTATGTTGAGGCAACTTACCCCCCTTGGCAAACAAGTCCAAGCGATCACCAAATAAGCGCAGCCCTTTAAAGGGGAGTCTCGTGAGGGCCTTCTTAGCAGCGTTATCAACTGCCCACTTGCGCAGCCAAACAGAGCGGCGTATAGCAACCACCAATGCAGAGGTTCTACTACACATCCTAATGGTGTCATCTAAATCAGAGAGGACATATGCAATGAACATTTCACACTGGGGACAAGGCCCTGAGCTCGGCACTAGCAGTATCATCAGGAGCGCCTTCCAACAGACCCTTGAGGAGAGACCTGATAGCAACAGCAGTAATAGCAGAAGCACAGACAGGGCGCAAGGCAGACCCCACACAGGCAAAGGCATGGGAAGCCAGCTGATCAATGCGCCGGTCCTCACTATCCTTAAGAGTAGTGGAATCAGGGGAATGCAGCCTTAGAAACTTGCTCAACAGAGGCCTGGTGCTGAAAAGCCCAGGACGCCCCAACCGCACGAGTAGAATGAGCAGTAACACGAAAAGGGGGTACCTTCCCTTTGGCAGAATAGGCCCCAACTATGGTCTGACGGATCCATTTACTAATGGAAGACTTGGCAGGCGCCAAGCCTTTTCGGGGCCCGGAGAGCACCACAAAAAAGGCATCCGTCTTACGAAAGGAAGACGTTACCTCCAAATAATACTTCACAACACGAACCACATCCAAAGAATGCAGGGCCCTCTCCTTGTCATTGCTGGGATTAGGACACAGAGAGGGCAGAACAATGTCTTGGTTTAGGTGAAAGGCAGAAACAACCTTAGGAAGGAAATCGGACTTGAAACGAAAAACCACCTTGTCCTGATGCCCCTCAAAGTACGGGGCTTGAATGGACAAAGCCGCCAACTCAGAGACAGGCCTAACCGAAGTGATGGCTACCAAAAAGGCCACCTTCTGCGTAAGTGAAGACAAGGCAATATCATTCAAGGGCTCAAAAGGAGAATCCTGAAGAGCAGAAAGAACCAAATTCAAATCCCAAACAGGGAGCAAAGGTGTTCTAGGAGGCCACACGTGCGTGACTCCCTGGAAAAAAGTCTTAACCAAAGGATGTAGGGCAAATGACCTTTGAAAGAACACCGACAGGGCAGAAACCTGCCCCTTCAGAGTACTAAGCTGGAGCCCCAGGTCCAGACCATGTTGAAGAAACTCCAGGATTCTGGAGATGGAAAATTCCCTACAAGGCAACGCCCTGATCTCACACCAATCAATATAAGACCTCCAAGTCCTATAGTAGATATTAGAGGAAGACCGCTTCCTAGCACTAATGAGAGTTCGAATCACAGCATCGGAAAGACCTTCCTCCTTCAAGATGGAGGTTTCAGCAGCCACGCCATCAAAGCCAGCGTTGGTAAATTGGGATAACGTAGTTGACCCTGGGTGAGCAGATCCGGCAGCAGGGGCAGAACGAACTGATCCTCTGCTAACCTTACCACATCTGCGAACCAAACCTGTCTTGGCCACCTTGGAGCCACCAGAATTGCTGACGCACCCTCCAGGGCCAGCTTGCGCACCACTCTGGCCACCAAGGGAAACGGAGGGAACAGATACAGAAACCCCAGATCCCTCCAGTTCAGAAACATGGCATCCACTGCCAGAGCCAGTGGATCCCGTGAGAGAGACACAAATGTCGGAAGTTTGTGATTGTGACGAGAGGCAAAGAGGTCCACCACCGGGGACCCCCACCTGAGACAAATCAAGCGAAACACTTTGGGGCTGAGAGACCATTCCCCCCAGCGAGCTGAGAACCTGCTCAGAGAGTCCGCCTCCGTGTTCTCCGCTCCCGGAATGTAAACTGCCGAAATGCACGGGACATGGCTCTCCGCCCAGGCCAGAATCAAAGACACTTCCTTGAGGGCACTCCTGCTGCGAGTCCCTCCCTGGTGATTGATGTAGGCGACCACCGTCCGATTGTCCGACCGGACTTGAACCGGCAATCCTTGCAACTGATGAGTCAAGCGAACCAGAACCATCCTGATGGCCCTCAATTCCAGAACATTGATGGACTCGTGAGCCTCCTGAGGCCCCCACAGTCCCTGAAACTGACGATCCTTCCAGAACCCCCCCCCATCCTGATAGACTGGCATCCATGGTGACCGTCTCCCAACAAGGGGCCAGAAAGGATCTGCCCCTCGACAGATTGATTGGATCCAGCCACCACTGAAGGGAGCACCGAACTCGGGGGGTCATCAGGAAGGACTGATCCAACGACAGTGGCGACCCGTCCCAGGCCGCCAACAGATGGAGCTGGAGTGTCCTTGTGTGAAACTGAGCAAAGGGAACCGCTTCGAAGGAGGCTACCATCAATCCCACCAGCCTCATCCCCAGTCTGATGGCCGGACGAGGGATAGACAGGAGGAGTCGAACCAACTCCTGAATCAAGAGAACCTTGGACTGAGGAAGAAACACCCTGGCCTGGGAAGTATCCAGGGACATTCCCAGAAAAGACACTAACCTGGACGGAGAAAGGGAGGACTTTGGGTAGTTGATCTCCCACCCGAATCTCTGCAGAGTGGACACCACAGTTCTGGTGTCCAGTACCGCTTGGCTGAAGAAAGATGCCATAATTTGAAGGTCGTCCAGATAAGGGACAATGCGAATACCCTGGGCTCTGAGGAGAGCCATCACCCCGGCCAGCACCTTGGTGAAAACCCTTGGAGCCGAGGTAAGACCGAAAGGAAGTGCCACAAACTGAAAATGCCGATCCTCCACCACGAACCTGAGAAATCTCTGGTGCGCTGGAAAAATCGGCACATGCAGATAGGCGTCCTTGATGTCTACGGACGTCCCCTGCCGAAGAGAATGGACAGCTGAACGCAGCGTTTCCATGCGAAATTTCCATGGACGGACGAACCTGTTGAGGATCTTTAGATCCAGAATGGGTCGAACCGAGCTGTCCTTCTTGGGCACCGTGAACAGATTGGAATAAAAGCCCCGACCCCTGTCTGAGGGGGGCACTGGGTAAATAACTGCCATATCCAACAGACTCTTTACTGCCGCCTGGAGCTCCTGCGCGGCCAGAAGGTCCGAAGGCACCCAAGACCTGAAGAATCTGGGAGGGGGCCGGAGCTCGAACTCCAGCTTGTAGCCGGAAGTCACCACTTCCCAGATCCATCTGTCCGAGACCTCCCGGTCCCAGACCTGGGAGAAGTGTTGCAGCCGTCCCCCCACCCACATGGGTGAGGGCGCCCCCTCATTGCTGAGCTGGCTTGGCAGCGGGTTTGGGCTTAGAGCCCCAGCTGTATCCTGGGCGGGCACGTCCTCTGCCCCTGTTCCAGGAATCTCCTCTGGATGCGGGGAAAACAATTCCTCTGCCAGCACTAGCCCCACGAAAGGAAGGAGCAAAGGAACCCGCCCCCCGAAAGGGACGACGCTGTTTTTTGCATTGAGGTAACTTACCACCCTTGGCAACTGAATCCAACTTCTCACCAAAGAGCCGTAATCCCACAAAGGGAAGAGCGGTCAGCGACTTTTTAGACACAAAATCAGCCGCCCACTGGCGCAACCAAACCGAACGCCGAATAGTCACCAATAGAGCCGACATTCTGCCACACATCATCAGTGTGTCATCCAAGGCGGCTAGTACAAATGACAAAAACAATTCACACCTTTTAAGGCCAAGGAACTCGTCACTATCCGGATCTAACCCGGAAGAAGTCAACAGGTCCCTGACCACCGACCTGGTAGCCACCACCAGCAGCGCTGAAGCACAAACCGGCCTCATGGCTGACCCAACACTGGCAAAACCATGACAAGCCATTTGGTCAATGCGTTTATCCTCACCATCTTTAAGCGTGGTGCAATCAGGAGAATTTAAAACAGTAGTGTTGGATAAACCCAGAATCTGTGCATCCACCTCGGACGCCCAACGCTTAACCGTATCCAAGGGAAAGGGATATTTTTTGTCCCAACCCTGAGGGACACCTGGGAGCCGGGGCAGGCCTCTCCCATTCCTTAGCAATAATCCCATCAAAATGCTTTTGGTTAGGAAATTCCAAGCGCGGCCTGGATTCTTCGAAAAATTCCCCCTTTTGCTGTGGAACCACCTCAGGAGGAGAAATAGCCAAAACCTCAAACATCTGAGCCAGAACATTAGGAGTATCCGAAGAGCTCCCCAAGCCCCGCTCGGTATCAGCACCCACAAACTGCTGATCGTCTGAATTATCTGATTCTTCATATACCTCCCCTTCCTCAAGTTGGGAGTAATCAGACCAGTCCAGATTATCAACATCATCCAAGTTGGCCGCCAGTGAAGACGGTGACAAGTGCTTTCTCTTAGCCGGAGCCTTTCTGGTGACCATGCTGGAGAATAATTTTTCAAGATAGGCCGATCGGGCACACATCTCCGATTGCAACTGCCCGCCCATGACAACGTCAGACTGGGCACGGATCAAGCTGGGAGGGGGGGAGGAGAGACCGGCGGCGCTGAACCAGACGCCTGGGGTCCGGACTGCCGCGTAATAGTCTGCTGTGCGCATGGTATACACAGATATACATCATCGCCAGTAAGGGATGCCCCACACCCCATACACTTCCGGGATTGCCCCGAGGGGAGCCCGAGCCCAGTATCCGGGGATGCCTCCATAAGGTGAACTTATAGTTGGTTGCAATGACCGAGGGAATTACGCATATAAGCAACCCGGGATGCCCCTTTAATATCCCAAGTGGGAGGATTTGCAATAAGCCAATATGCAACCCAGGGACCCTAGGACCGGGAGAAACCCCCTAACACCACTGTAGGTTATATCTGAAAGATATAATAAAAAAGGCTAATAAGAAAAGCAGAGTATAAAAATACCATTTTGTGAAATACTCACCTGTAAAATGGGTATTATAAGTATGTCACACACCCCGCTTCAAGATATCCATAACATGTGGGTAATACCGACCTGAAGGGGCGTTCCTGCAGAGATGATAGCAAAAAAGAAAGCCCCTCCCTGATCCATAAATACCTGGGACCTCCCACTCATCACCCAGTATATAGAAGCAGTAAGGTAAGGGACCAGGAAGAGGCAAATATAAATCAAAATAACGCAAAGTTCACAATATAAAGGATCCCGAATACAAGAAGGGCGGGTGAAGCGGGGTGTGTGACATACTTATAATACCCATTTTACAGGTGAGTATTTCACAAAATGGTATTATTCTAAGTATGTCACACACCCCGCTTCAAGATATCCATAACATGTGGGACATCCAATAGCAGTGTCCATAAAAAGGGCGGGGATCCAAAACAAGGCAACAATGCACAACTTAAACCACAACAGCTTGCAGAACTTTGCGGCCAAAAACAGCATCCGCTGAGGCCCGAACATCAACCTTGTAAAACTTGGAAAAAGTGTGAACAGAGGACCAAGTAGCGGCCTTACAAACTTGCTCAACAGAGGCCTGGTGCTGGAAAGCCCAGGACGCTCCAACCGCACGAGTAGAATGAGCAGTAACACGAAAAGGGGGACTCCTCCCCTTGGCAGAATAGGCCCCAATGATGCCCTGACGAATCCATTTACTAAAGGAAGATTTGGCAGGAGCCAAACCTTTCCTAGGCCCAAAAGGCACTACAAAAAAAGCATCAGTCTTACGAAAGGAAGACGTAACCACCAGATAATATTTCACAACACGAACTACATCCAAGGAATGCAGCGCCCTTTCCTTGTCGTTGCTGGGATTAGGACATAGAGAAGGCAGAACAATGTCCTGATTCAGATGAAAGGCAGAGACCACCTTAGGAAGAAAATCCGGCTTGAAACGAAAGACAACCTTGTCCTGATGCCTTTCGAAGTACGGAGCTTTAATGGATAAAGCTGCCAACTCAGAAACACGCCTAACAGAAGTGATGGCCACCAAAAAGGCCACCTTTTGGGTAAGTGAAGACAAAGCAATCTCATTCAAGGGCTCAAACGGGGGACCCTGAAGAGCAGAAAGAACCAGGTTCAAATCCCAAACTGGAACAAAGGGCTTCCTAGGAGGCCGTACATGCGTAACTCCTTGGAAAAAGGTCTTGACTAAGGGATGAAGTGCAAATGACCTTTGAAAAAACACCGCCAGGGCAGAAACCTGCCCCTTCAAGGTACTAAGTTGAAGCCCCAAATCCAGACCATGTTGAAGAAACTCCAGGATTCTGGAAATGGAAAACTCCCGACAAGAGAAAGACCTACTTTCACACCAGTCAATATAGGACCTCCAAGTCCTATAGTAAATAGTAGAGGAAGAGCGCTTCCTGGCGCTAATAAGAGTCTGAACCACCGCGTCAGAAAGACCTTCTTCCTTTAAGATGGCGGTTTCAGCAGCCACGCCGTCAAAGCCAGCGAAGGTAAATTGGGATAGCGCAGCCGACCCTGGGTGAGCAGGTCCGGCAGAAGAGGCAGAACGAACTGATCCTCTGCCAGTCTTACCAGGTCTGCGAACCAAACCTGCCTTGGCCACCTTGGTGCCACTAGAATCGCTGACGCGCCCTCCAGAGTCAGCTTGCGCACCACTCTGGCTACCATTGGAAACGGAGGGAACAGGTAAAGAAACCCCAGATCCCTCCAGTTCAGAGACATGGCATCCACTGCCAGAGCCAGAGGATCCTGCGAGAGAGACACAAAGACTGGAAGCTTGTGATTGTGACGAGAGGCAAAGAGGTCCACCGCTGGGAACCCCCACCTGAGACATATCGAACGAAACACCGTGGGACTGAGAGACCACTCCCCCTGACGAGAGGAGGCTCTGCTCAGCAAGTCCGCCTCCGTGTTCTCCACTCCCGGAATGTAGACTGCTGAGATACACGGGACGTGACTCTCCGCCCAATACAGAATCAAAGACACTTCCCTGAGGGCACTCCTGCTGTGAGTCCCCCCTTGGTGATTGATGTAAGCAACCGCCGTCCTGTTGTCCGACCGGACCTGAACTGGCAGGCCTCTCAACTGATGAGTCAAGCGAAACAGAACCAACCTGATGGCTCTCAACTCCAGAACATTGATGGGCTCGTGAGCCTCCTGCGGACTCCACAGACCCTGAAACTGGAGGTCCTTCCAAACACCCCCCCAACCTGACAGACTGGCATCCGTGGTGACTGTTTCCCAGCACGGGGACAGAAAAGATCTGCCCTGCGACAGATTGACCGACCCCAGCCACCATTGCAGGGATCGACGAACTCGGGGAGTCATCAGGAAGGACTGATCCAACGATAGAGGAGACTTGTCCCAAACCTTCAACAGATGAAGCTGAAGCGTCCTTGTATGAAACTGCGCAAAGGGAACTGCCTCGAATGAGGCCACCATTAACCCCACCAGCCTCATCCCTAGCCGGATGGACGGACGAGGGGCCGACAAGAGAAGCCGAGCTAATTCCTGAATCAAAAGAATCTTGGCCTGGGGCAGAAACACCCTGGCCTGCGAAGTGTCCAGAGACATTCCCAGAAAGGTCACTACTCTGGACGGAGAGAGAGAAGACTTGGGGTGGTTGACCACCCAACCAAACCTCTCCAGGGTGGACACCACCATTCTGGTGTCCAACTCCGCTTGGTTGAAGGAGGAGGCCATGATCAGAAGATCGTCCAAATAGGGCACAATGCGGATACCCTGAACCCTTAGCAGAGCCATCACCCCCGCTAGCACCTTGGTGAACACCCGAGGGGCCGAGGTGAGGCCGAAAGGGAGTGCTACAAACTGAAAATGCCGATCCTCCACCACGAACCTGAGAAACCTCTGGTGTGCTGGAAAAATTGGAACGTGTAGATAAGCATCCTTGATGTCTATGGACGTCAGAAAGTCTCCCTGACGAAGAGAGTGAATGGCCGAACGTAGCGTTTCCATGCGGAATTTCCGTGGCCGGATGAACCTGTTGAGAAACTTCAGATCCAAGATGGGTCGGACCGATCCGTCCTTCTTGGGTACCGTGAACAGATTGGAATAAAAACCCCTGCCCTGATCCGAAGGAGGCACTGGGCAAATGACAGCCATGTCCAGAAGGTTCTGCACTGCCAACAGAAGCCCCTGCGCCGCTAGAGGTTCTGAAGGCATCCGAGACCTGAAAAATCTGGAAGGGGGGCGGAGCTCGAACTCCAGCTTGTAACCGGAAGACACCACTTCCCGGATCCATCGGTCCGAGACCTCTTGATCCCAAACCTGGGAAAAGAGTCGCAGCCGTCCCCCCACCCGCAAGGGTGAGGGCGCCCCCTCATTGCTGAGCCGGCTTGGCAGCCGGCTTGGGCTTAGAGCCCCAACTGAATCCTGGACGGGCACGTCCTCTGCCCCTGCTCCCAGAATCTCCTCTGGAAGAAGGGAATGCAAATCCCCTGCCAGATCTGGCCCCACGAAAGGAGGGGGTAAAGGAAGGGGCCCCCCGAAAGGGGCGGCGTTGTTTCTTGCGTTGAGGTAACCTACCACCCTTGGTAACAGAGTCCAATGTCTCTCCAAAAAGCCGTAATCCAACAAAGGGTAGAGCCGTTAGTGACTTCTTGGACATAAAATCTGCCGCCCACTGGCGCAGCCACACCGAGCGCCGAATAGTGACCAGCAGCGCCGACGTTCTACCACACATCATCAAAGTGTCATCCAAGGCTGTCAACACAAAAGATAAAAACAACTCACACCGTTTGAGGCTAAGGAACTCAGCACTACCGGGACGCAGCCCGGAAGAGGTCAACAGGTCCCTAACCACGGACCTGGCAGCCAACACCATTAGTGCCGATGCGCAAACAGGCCGCATGGCAGACCCAACGCTAGCAAAACCATGACAAGCCATCTGGTCAATACGTTTATCCTCTCCATCCTTGAGAATGGAACAATCAGGTCTATTTAAAACCGAGGAATTGGACAACCCCAAAACCGGCGCATCCACCTCGGGGGGAGATGCCCAGCGCTTAACTGCCTCCGAAGGGAAGGGATATTTCCTATCCCATCCCTGAGGGATGCCAGGGAGCCGAGCCGGCCTGTCCCATTCTTTGGCAATAATTTTGTCAAAATGCCTTTGTGTAGGGAATTCCAAGCGCGGCTTGGATTCCTCAAACAATTCACCCTTCTGCTGTGACCCCTCCTCAGGAGGGGAAATATTCAATACCTCCAACATCAGAGCCAGATCGTGGGGAGTATCAGAGGATCTCCCCAAGTCCCCCAGCTCGGCATCAGCGCCAAAGGACTGCTCATCGTCCGAAAAATCAGAATCCTCATAAACTTCCCCTTCTTCTAGCTGGGAATAATCAGACCAATCCAGATTATTAACATCCTCCTGGTCCTCCGCCAGCGGAGCCGGCCACAAATGCTTTCTCTTAGTCGGAGCCTTACGGGCGACCGAGCCAGAGATAATTTTTTCAAGGTTAGCCAATCTGGCGCACATCTCAGATTGCAGCTCCCTGCCCATGACGACGTCACACGGGGCGCGTGTCAAGGCGGGAGGTGGAGATGAAGCGACCGGCGGTGCTGACCCAGACGCCTGTGGTTCGGACTGCCGCGTGATGGTCTGCTGTGCACATGGTATACACAGAAGTACATCGTCCCCAGAAATGGATACCCCGCATAACATACACTTTCGGGGATGCCCCGAAGGGGCCCCGAGCCCAGTATCCGGGGATGCCTCCATAAGGTGAACTTTATATATGAAAAGTCGCTATGACCCAGGGAATTACGCCGTTAGACAACCTGGGATGCCCCTTTAATGTCCCGAGTGGGAGGATTTATGGCAAAAAATTAACCCAGTGATAAGGATCAGGAGGGACCCCCTAAATGCTACTGGCGAACATCCTGAACCACCATCTGAAAGACAGAACAGAAGGACAGATAAGGCTAATGAAGAAACAAATCAATCATACAGTGAGAGGGAAGAATGGCCAGAGGCCACTTACAAAACCATAGACCGCGATGGCGACCGTGAGGGATTTCCAGACGCTCCATACCAACACCAGAGCTGCAGCCAGAAAGGGAGAAGGGGGCGTGGCCAGCGCGGGACGCACGCGAGGCCGGGCCACGCCCCCCTCTCTCCTCCACAGAGCTCCGCAGTGGCACCAGCGAAGGCTGGGGGCGGGGAGCGGTGACGCGCCGTCACACCGACCCCGCCCCCCCAGTCAGCGTGAGGTGAATCACCTCAGAGATAATGGCGCCCAGAGCCGGCCGGCGCCGCATTAGCAAAGAGCGGTCGCCGGCCCGGCCAGTTAAAAGCACGTTATGACACATTCACACATAACAAAGGTGAAAACGGGAGGGACAAGTCCCGGCCCCGCCGACGGTCCGGACCCGCCCCCGCCCCCCCCGGAGCACAGTAACATGGCGTGAGGTGAATACCTCCGCCATTAATAAAGGTGAAGGGAAGATGGGGGGAAGAAAGCAGCCAGCACCGCACAGGCCCTGTAAAACGGCTGCGGCGGCTGAATACAGTTAAAGTGACACTACACTCACACACACACACTCAAAGTATGCTGTCCTGTGAAAAGGAAAAATCAATAAGTTAATAAATTAACAAAGGACCCACACTCCCCAACCCCACCTATGGAAGGGGATCCTGGGAGGGCCATTGTATGTAAGTAAGGGACAGGGCATCCTAAACCGGGGTCACCAACCCGGTATTACCGCCTACCCTCTCATATAGGGTCTCACGGTAGAGCATAGCTCCTGAGCACCTAAGGTGCTGATATACCCTCGCCTGGACCCTCAGCCGAGGCTGGGAGGCATATGGATTTCTGGGGAAAAAGGTCCAAACGGAAATAAATAAATAGCGGGCCGGGAGTCATCCCGGCTACCTGAAATCCCCCTGTGCAAGGAGGAGCCATCATCTTCTGACTTGCTCGCCGTCTGCAGAGATGGAAAACTGGGTGATGAGTGGGAGGTCCCAGGTATTTATGGATCAGGGAGGGGCTTTCTTTTTTGCTATCATCTCTGCAGGAACGCCCCTTCAGGTCGGTATTACCCACATGTTATGGATATCTTGAAGCGGGGTGTGTGACATACTTAGAATATATATATATAATTATAGGTAATGGGACAGAAGGGAGGCCCACCGGGCCACTCACTGTGGTCCTGAAGACAGCTTCCTCTCTCCGTGAGGTAAAGAGCAGCTCTGAGGAGAGAAGGGGGGCGTGGCCAGCTCCCTCTGAGGAAACAGGCACAGAGAAAAGCACCTCAGCGGTGCCTGTGACACAGGGGCGGGCCGCAGCGCTGGAAAGCCCGGCCCCGCCCTCAAGAGTGAAAGCGTGAGGGGAGAAGCTCCCCTCCGCCATGACAATGCAAAAAGGCCGGCACCGCAGCCATGTGCGGCCGCGGCTCCGGTCTCAGAAGAGACAGAAGGAGGGGAGCGGGCCGTGGCTTTCACCCTGATGCCCGGCCCCTCCCCTTTTACCTCAGGGAGAAAGCCTGCATAAAAAAGGCAGCCACAGCGCAGTTTTGACAGAGAAATACACGCTGTTATGAAGTAATAAATAAGTTAATAACTGTTGGGAGGATAATTTAATAAATTAATACATTAAAACATTATTAAGAATTAATGGTTACAAAATTTGGACCTAACACCGAATAAGGGGCCCTGCTCCTACCCTCCGCTATCCCGCTAGAGAGAGGGGCATTACCCAAAGGGGGGGGACCACCCAAAGTGTAAGGCCAAGGGACGGGGCATCCCAAACCGGGGTCACCGTCCCGGATGACCGCCTACCCTCTTATATAGGGTCTCACGGGAGAGCATTTGCTCTTAAGCACCAAGGGTACTTTTCTACCCTCACCCGGACCGTCAGCCTAGGCTGGGAGGCATGAGGTAACAGAAAAAAAAGATCCAGGCGGAAATAGATAACTAAAGGTCCGGGAGTCATCCCGCTACCTGAAATCCCCCTGTGCAAGGAGGAGACATCTTCTGACTTGCTCGCCGACTGCAGAGATGAAGACTGGGTAATGAGTGGGAGGTCCCAGGTATTTATGGACCGGGAGGGGCTCTCTTTTTTCCTGGCATCTCTGCATATCGCCCTCTACAGGTCAGTATTACCCACACGTTATGAATTTCTTGAAGCGGGGTGTGTGACATACTTAGAATACAGTGTTTTCCCGTCTGAAAGACATAATAAGGGAGCACCCATAACCACACAACAGTGATGAAGGAATAACAAAAAAATACCATTTTGTGAATACTCACCTGTAAAATGGGTATTATAGGTATGTCACACACCCCGCTTCAAGACATTCATTACACTTGGGTATACTGACTCCCGGCCCATAAATACCTGGGACCTCCCACTCATTCCCCAGTATAAAGATAGCAGTAAGAGAAAGGGACCAGGAAAGCCAATTAAAACTAACAGAGGTTCACCATATAAAGGATCCAGAATACCAAAGGGCAGGGTGAAGCGAGGTGTGTGACATACTTATAATACCCATTTTACAGGTGAGTATTCACAAAATGGTATTATTCTAAGTATGTCACACAGCCCACTTCAAGACATTCATTACACTTGGGACATCCAATAGCAGTGTCCATAAAGGGCGGGGATCCAAAAAACAAGGCACAAACTTAAACCACTGCAGCTTGCATAACTTTGCGGCCAAAAACAGCATCCGCTGAGGCCCGAACATCAACCTTGTAAAACTTGGAAAAAGTGTGAACCGAAGACCAAGTAGCAGCCTTACAAACCTGCTCAACAGAAGCCTGGTGCTGGAAGGCCCAGGACGCCCCAACAGCACTAGTAGAATGAGCAGTAACACGAAAAGGGGGAATCTTCCCCTTAGCAGAATAGACCCCAACAATGACCTGGCAAATCCATTTACTAATGGAAGACTTGGCAGGAGCCAAACCCTTCCTAGGCCCAGAGGGCACCACAAAAAGGGTGTCAGTCCTACGAAAAGGAGAAGTAGCCACCAAATAGTACTTCACACAGCGAACCACATCCAAAGAATGCAAAACCCTCTGCTTGTCATTGCTAGGCTCAGGACACAAGGAGGGAAGAACAATATCCTGATTACGATGAAAAGCCGAGACCACCTTAGGAAGGAAATCTGGCTTGAAGCGGAAAACAAGCTTGTCCTGATGCCTCTCAAAGTAAGGGGCCTTAATGGACAAGGCTGCCAACTCCGAAACACGCCGAACAGAAGTGATGGCAACCAGAAAAACAACCTTCTGAGTAAGCGAAGAAAGTGCAATATCCTGCAAAGGTTCAAAAGGAGGACCCTGCAAGGCAGACAAAACCAAATTCAAATCCCAAACTGAGAGCAAAGGCTTCCTAGGAGGCCGCACATGCGTAACCCCCTGGAAAAAGGTCGTAACCAGAGGATGAAGAGCAAAAGACTTTTGAAAGAAAACCGCCAGGGCAGAAACATGCCCTTTCAGCGTACTAAGCTTCAAACCTAGGTCCAGACCATGTTGCAAAAATTCCAAGATCCTAGGGATAGAAAATGCCCTGCAAGGCAAGGCCCTGACCTCACACCAATCAATATAAGACCTCCAAATCCTATAGTAGATGGCAGAGGAAGACTTATTTCTAGTCCTAACCAGAGTCTAAATGACAGCATCAGAAAGACCTTCCTCCTTCAAGATGGAGGTTTCAGCAGCCACGCCGTCAAAGCCAGCGTTGGTAAACTGGGGTAGAGCAGGGGACCCTGAGTGAGTAGATCCGGCAGAAAGGGCAGAACTAACTGATCCTCTGCCAACCTTACCACGTCTGCGAACCAAACCTGTCTTGGCCACCTTGGAGCCACCAGGATAGCTGACGCACCCTCTAGGGCCAGCTTGCGCACCACTTTGCCCACCATGGGAAACGGAGGGAACAGGTATAGAAACCCCAGATCCCTCCAGTTCAGAGACATGGCATCCGCTGCCAGAGCCAGCGGATCCCGCGAGAGAGACACAAATGCCGGAAGCTTGTGATTGTGACGAGAGGCAAAGAAGTCCACCTCCGGAGTCCCCCACCGGAGGCAAAGCGAAAAACCTTGGGGCAGAGCGACCATTCCCCCCGGCGAGATGACCCCCTGCTCAGGGAGTCCGCCTCCGTGTTCTCCACTCCCGCAATGTACACCGCCGAGATGCATGGGACATTGCCCTCTGCCCAATCCAGAATCAAAGACACTTCCCTGAGGGCACGCCTACTGCGAGTCCCTCCCTGGTGATTGATGTAGGCAACCACCGTCCGATTGTCCGACCGAACTTGAACCGGTAATCCCCGTAACTGATGAGTCAAGTGAGCCAGAACCAACCTGATGGCTCTGAGCTCCAGAACATTGATGGGATCGCGAGCCTCCTGAGGCCCCCACAGCCCCTGAAACTGAAGATCCTTCCAAAATCCCCCCCCCCCCCAACCTGACAGGCTGGCATCCGTGGTGACCGTCTCCCAACGAGGGGTCAGAAAAGACCTGCCCCTCGTCAGATTGCTCGGTTTCAGCCACCACCAAAGGGAACGCCGCACCCGGGGGTACATCAGAAAGGACTGATCCAATGACAACGGGGACCCATCCCAGGTTGCCAAGAGATGACGCTGGAGCGTCCTTGTGTGAAACTGGGCAAAGGGAACCGCTTCGAACGATGCCCCCATCAATCCCACCAGTCGCATCCCTAGCCGGATGGATGGGCGGGGGATGGATAGGAGATGCTGAGTAAATTCCTGAATCAGAAGAACCTTGGCTCCGGGGAGGAACACCCTGGCCTGAGAAGTATCCAGAGACATTCCCAGGAACTCCACCACCCTGGAGGGAGTGAGGCAGGACTTGGGATAGTTGATCACCCAACCGAAACTCTCCAGAGTGGACACCACGGTCCTGGTATCCAGCTGCGCCTGACTGAGAGAAGACGCCATGATGAGAAGATGGTCCAGATAGGGCACGATGCGGATACCCCTGGCTCTGTGGATGGCCATCACTCCTGCCAACACCTTGGTAAAAACCCTTGGAGCCGAGGTAAGGCCAAACGGAAGAGCCACAAACTGAAAATGTCGATTGTCCACGACAAACCTGAGGAATCTCTGGTGTGCCGGAAATATTGGAATATGCAGGTAAGCATCCTTGATGTCTATGGACGTCATGAAGTCCCCCTGAAGAAGTGAGTGGATGGCTGAGCGCAGAGTTTCCATACGGAACTTCCGGGGACGAACTAACCTGTTGAGAAACTTCAGATCCAGAATGGGACGAACGGATCCGTCCTTCTTGGGCACCGTGAACAAATTGGAATAGAGGCCCAGGCCCCGGTCTGAGTGGGGCACCGGACAGATGACAGCCATGTCCAAAAGACTTGCTACTGCCGCCCGAAGCCCCTGGGCGGCCAGAGGATCTGACGGCACCCGAGAACTACAGAATCTGGGAGGGGGCCGGAACTCGAACTCCAGCTTGTAACCGGAAGACACCACTTCCTGAATCCACCTGTCCGAGACCTCTTGGACCCAAACCTGGGAGAAGAGTAGCAGCCGTCCCCCCACCCGCAAGGGTGAGGGCGCCCCCTCATTGCTGAGCCGGCTTGGCAGCGGCTCTAGGCTTGGAGCCCCAACTGTGTCCTGGACGGGCCCGACCCCTGCCCCTGGTCCAGGAATCACCTCTGGACGAGGGGAAAGCCAAACCCCTGCCGACTCTAGCCCCACGAAAGGACTAAGAGAAGGAAGCCGCCCCCCAAAAGGGGCGACGCTGTTTTTTACGCTGAGGTAACTTACCTCCCTTTGCCACCGAATCCAATCTCTCTCCAAAGAGCCGCAACCCCACAAAGGGAAGGGCCGTAAGCGACTTTTTGGACACAAAATCAGCCGCCCACTGGCGTAACCAAACTGACCACCAGATAGCCACAAGCAGGGCCGCAGCTCTGCTACACATCACCAATGTGTCGTCCAAGGCGGACAGCACAAAGGACAAAAATAACTCACAGCGCTTAAGGTCGGCAAACTCCTCACTAGCCGGGTCAAGCCCGGAAGAGGCCAACAGTCCTCTAACAACCGACCTGGCAGCTACCAATAAAAGCGCAGAAGCACAAACCGGCCGCAAGGCCGATCCAGCACTGGCAAAACCATGACAAGCCATCTGGTCAATGCGTTTATCCTCACCATCCTTGAGAGTAGTGCACTCCGGAGAATGGAGGACTGAGGAGCTGGACAACCCCAAAACAGGAGCATCCACCTCGGGGGGGGGGGGTGGGGGGGGGCGACCAGTGCTTCACCGCGTCCGCCGGAAAGGGATAATTCCTGTCCCAACCCGGAAGCCGAGTCAGCCTTTCCCATTCCTTAAGAATGATACCATCAAAATGCTTTTGATAAGGAAATTCCAAGCACGGCTTGGTCACTTCAAAGAACTCCCTCTTCAGTGGAGGAGCCGCCTCGGGGGGAGAAATAGCCAAGACCTCAAACATATGAGCCAGGACCCTAGAGGCATCCAAGGAGTCCCCCTGGCCCTGCTCGGTATCAGCGCCCACAAACTGCTGATCATCAGAGCCCTCAGACTCCTCATACAGCTCCCCTTCCTCACGCGGGGAACAATCAGACCAATCGGGGGAGTCAAAATCCTCCCTATCAAGGCCCTGTGCGGCCGTATACAAATGTTTTCTCTTTGCCGTGGCCTTTTTAGCAACGGCACTGGAAAACAATTTTTCAAGATTGGCCAATCTGGCACACACCTCAGATTGCGACTCCCCGCCAATGACCACATCACACGGGGTACGTGTCAAGAGAGGGGGAGACGTAGAGGAGAAACACATAGAAATACATAGAAATACATCATCCCCCAAAAGGGATACCCCACACCCTAAACACAGCCTGGATTGCCCCGAGGGGGGTACACGACCAGTATCCGGGGAAGCCTCCATATGGTGATTTTTTAATAATATATATATATATATATATATATATGTGTACAATGCTCCGAGGGAATTACGCAATAATGCAACCCGGGATGCCCCTTTAAGTCCCGAGTGGGAGGATTTTAAGCCAGCTAAAATTTAACCAGGGACCCTTGGCCTGGGAGAACCCCCCTTTAATATGATCAATGGTCCACCTGGAACACAAAGCACAAGCACACGCTCAGACCATGCTAGAATGTATAAAGAGTTAAAAACAGATGAATCTGATGGCAATCAGGCCACTCACCCGACCTTCAGTACCGCACGCCAGGCACAGTGAAGACGCGCAGTGTGCAGTAGGAGGAGGGAGGGCGGGCGGCGCCCGTCTCTCCCGGCCAGAAGCCGGGACATGAAAACGCGCCCGCAGCACAGGGGCGGGACGTAGGCACGCGCGAGCGCCCGGGCCCCGACCCCCCCCCCCCCCCCAGAAGAGAAGAAGCCCTTATGGGCGCTCACCGCCGCCATTGCAGCACGCCGGAGGCCGGCACCGCGGGACCGCCGGCGCCAGTCAAAAAGTAAAAGCACACACACAGTTAAGCGCACACACACACACAATAAATGAGAGGAATCCATAAGGGACCCGTCCCCCCCCCAAGGGTATCCGGGAGAGGGGGAATCCATGCCAGGGTAGGGCCAAGGGACGGGGCATCCCAAACCGGGATCACCAACCTGGATAGCCGCCTACCCCTTGTTATGGGGTCTCACGGCTCCTAAGCACCAGGGGTGCCAACTACCTTTGCCCGGACCAGCAGCCTAGGCTGGGAGGCAAGAAATTTAAATAACGGGATCCGGGCAGGAATAGAAGAATAGAAGGCCGGGAGTCATCCCGGCTACCTGCAAGGAGGAGACATCATCTTCTGACTTGCTCGCCACTGCAGAGATGAAAGACTGGGGAATGAGTGGTAGGTCCCAGGTATTTATGGGCCGGGAGGGTCTTACCTTTTTTTATTGACATCTCTGCAAGATCGCCATCCACAGGTCAGTATACCCAAGTGTAACGAATGTCTTGAAGCGGGGTGTGTGACATACTTAGAATATAAAGCCCGCAAGGGCACCCACAGACCACGTTAGGGGGCCAGCAGACACTCCATGAGGAAGGCAAGATGGTGCTGGAGGGATCTCGAGGGGCGGGCCGCCTGCGGGGACGCCGCGGAGCGCGCCGCCGATAGGCCACGCTCCCTCCTCAGAGCGCGCAATTGGTCTGCAGTAGCGGCCAATAGGAAAGCAGGGAAAATTGATAATGATGCCGCCGCTGACCGCGGACGCCACAGGGTGCACGTGTCAGCGGCGGCAAATTCAAAATGAAGACAGGGCGCAGAGCCCTGAAAGAAAGAAGTGAAACACCACAAAAAGTAGATAAACTCACATGCACCCCCCCCCCCCCCCGACGGAACAAGGAGAGAGAGGGGAGAGAGTGGATGACCCTTAAGGGGTCCCACCAAAGACCAGGGCATGGAAGGGCAAAGAGCAGCATAACCTGCATTGCGGCCGGAGCCAAGCTCCGCAACAGAGCACCAGTGGTAGGTGCTGCCTACCATCACCCGACCAGCGCAGCCAAAGCTGGGAGGCATAAGCAAAAGGTGGAATGGGTGGAAATAGTCCTACAGGGCCAAGGGCTGCTAAGCCCGGCTCACCTGCGAGAAGAGAAGCCATCTTCTGACCTTCGCAGCCGACAGCAGAGAAGGAACTGGGGAATTTGTGGGAGGTCCCGAGTATATATGGACCGGGAGGGGCCTCTTTTTGCCATCTCTGCAGTCAAGCAGTCAATCATTATCTGGAGCAGGACATGCTGCATGCTTAGAATAGCGTCATAATGCGCCCCCCCCCCCCCCCCCCCGACGGCGCGAACAGCAGCGCCTGCCTCCTCACCCCTGCGGCAATAACCAAGATGGAGGCCATCCACCATGAGTCCACCATAATGCCACAGGGCAGCCCACAGCGGGGCCCCTGCACAACGCGCAGCGCGCGCACCGGCTCGCACAACGCCACAGACCAAAAATACAATTCTGAGAGGTAGTCACCTGTAGAATTGGTATTATACGTATACAGTACGTCCTGCTCCAGATATAATACTTACAATTGGGTTATCCTCCGCCAGAGGGCGCTGTGCACTGCAGACATGCAAAAACAGGCTCCTCCCGGCCCTTCATATACCCAGGGACCTCCCACAAATCCCCAGCATTGAAAAGCAGTGAACCAGAAGCCGGGAGAAACCAACCACCAAAACAACTGGTAATGATAACAATAACAACAATCACCAAACAGGGGATCCAGAATAATGCAAACCAGGGTGGGGTGGAGCAGGACGTACTGTATACGTATAATACCAATTCTACAGGTGAGTACCTCACAGAATTGTATTATTCTAAGTATACAGTACGTATAATACCAATTCTACAGGTGAGTACCTCACAGAATTGTATTATTCTAAGTATACAGTACGTATAATACCAATTCTACAGGTGAGTACCTCACAGAATTGTATTATTCTAAGTATACAGTACGTCCTGCTCCAGATATAATACTTACAATTGGGACATCCAATAGCAGTGTCCATAGAACAGGGTGGGATCCCCAACAAAGAAGGCCACAGCAGACAGTTGAAAGCACTGTCACCTGCAACACCTCACTACCAAGAGCGACACGAGCAAAAGCTCTAACATCAACAAAGAACAGGGTACGAACAAGAAAACAAGTAGCGTTCAAGCAACCTGTTCAACAAGACTTGGTGCTGAAGGTCCCAAGATACTAAGGCACCAGTGTAATCAGAATAAAATGAAAAGAACTCTTCCCCTGAAGGAATAGGCTTGAGTAGAAGCCTAACAAGAGCCAAAACTAAAAGTAGCCAAGTCTTCCCCAGGACCAGAAGGGACATCTCATACAGGTAAAGGCCAGGCCCAAGGCCGCCCAACCCCTAGAGGCAGACGAGATCAGGCACATCCAGATGTAAGTGCCCACAACCCCCGAGGAACATCAGTCCCCTAAGGGACAGGAGACAATCCAGGAAAAAAATTCCAGCACCTATTGAGGGAAAATAGATTCCTGTGCCTCAGCATTACAAGGAATAAATCCCAGAAGAAGGATAATGTCTTAATACCTGAGCCTAAGACATCACCTTAGGTAGAATAACCGGCATAAACGCCACCTCATCTCGTTGAAGATACAGTAAAGAAAAACGAGGGCTAGCTAAACAGATCCGCCCGCTCAGGCGCACGGCCGACTGAGGTAACAACCCCAGAAGGGCAACCTTATGGATAAGAACAGTCAGACAGCATCCGGAATAGAACCAAAGGGGAACACCCCGCAAGGCAAACCGAATAGAAATCAATCCCAACAGGGACCCTAGAACTACGTGGGGGATGTCACTGAGCAATCCCTGAAAGAAAGTCAACCCAGGCAAGGACTGAGTAAGACTTTGCAGAAGATGGCCAGGAACAGAGCCTGAACCACCAGGGCACCAAGTAGGAGAGCCAACTCCAACCCATGTTGTAATAACTATATAACCCTGGGAATAGACCTCGCCCACAGGGGAGAGACCAAAAACTCAAACCAATCAATATGGATAAGAATATCCCACAATAGACGGAAAAAGAGGCAGAAGAAGCCAAATCCTAGGCTCCCAGAAGTCACAGACCCCCATGAAGGTGCACCCACTTCCAACAAGGTGGATAAACCAACCGTCAGACCATCCAGACCAGAGTCTGTAGATAGGGGTGAAATAGAAAAAGGGGGGGGGGGGGCTGAGTGAGCAGGCCAGCACTCCTGACAGGACGTACAGTTCCGCTGTCCACCTAACCACATCTGCAACCAACACTCCACTAGGCCACCCAAGGGCCGTCAGTATCACTGGTTCCCCCTTCCAGCAGCAAACTTGCACAGAACCCTGTTTCCAGCAGGGTGAATGAGGATAAAAACATATAGAAACAGAATGTCCAGCATAAAGTCACGAAGCCTCATGACCAAGGACAGAACAATCTGAGACAGGGAAACAAGGCCCCAGGACCCATGAAGGTGGCGGGCCCAGAAAGATCCACACTAGACGGATCACATGGAGACACAAGAAATAGCACATCCTGTCGCAGAAGGACATCCACCGGAGCGAACATCGCAGTTATGCAGATATGCAGGGAACTCTGCCCTTCACCCAGATCAGGATCAGATACCTTCCCGGGGGATCATCCGGCTTCCAAGTCCACGCATGTAATTAATACAGGCCACTGTCGTCAGACAGATGAAGGGGCTCCCAAATAGACCAATCCCGCAAGGGAGAAGTCCAGCGATACAGAGCCAACCTGAAGGCCTACCTCTTCCAAAATAGACAGGTGGAAGGACCCCTAAAGGCTCCACGACCCCCGGAACCACAGGGGAATTTAGGAGAAAAAAGTCCCCCCTCCATTGACCTGATAGATTTGGAATCCAACCGCAGGAAGATGCAAGGAAGGGGGCGCCCCCTGATTGCTACCCCTAGTACCTCAGTCTCAAGGGTAACCACCGTACCAAGGTGGAAGGGTAAACAGACCCAGCTCCAGGGAAGCTG
The DNA here is from genome assembly GCA_027917425.1 of Gastrophryne carolinensis. NCBI lineage: Eukaryota > Metazoa > Chordata > Amphibia > Anura > Microhylidae > Gastrophryne > Gastrophryne carolinensis. The sequence continues at coordinate 65,453,771 of CM051236.1, read as the reverse complement.
GAACCTCAGTCCAGCATTTACAATATGAGTAGCAGAGGAGCCCAAGGGCTCTAAACATAGTGGACAATCTTTGAACAGCCACCAACAGGCCCGCCAGCTGCAAGCCAGCCTGGCGAAGAGACGGGAACAGAAAGAGGGACCGAGCCCCAGCAAACAGATTGTCCATTTATAGTCAAGGAAGCAGGTTCCCGTATGAACCGAATCCAAGTTCATCCCTAGGAAGGGAGATACCACCAAGGGAAAAGGGAGGAATTGAGGTGGGTGAACACCCAGCCAAAGACTCCCAAAGGACACCACCCACGAAGTAACAAGCCCGGCCCGTCGCAGGGATTGGGAAGCAAAAGAGGGACCGCCAAGCAGTTCCTCGTGCGGACGCCTCCTTGGTCTCAGTAGAGAAATCACCCCCGTCATCGCCTAGGCGATCACTCGGGGAGCAGAACCAAGGCCAGAAAATAAGGCCACAATCAGCAGTGTTGGAGCACCAACACTAACCTGCGAGGTCCTTGGTGCCCGGAAGGCACTGGCAGCCCAACTCAGAGAAACCATGCAATAAGGCCGCCTGTGAATATAAATTGCTTCACCTATGAAAGGCCATAATGGACAGAGTGTCTCATCCGTTTGGAGGAATGTGGAAAAATTTAGTGTAGAGGCCCCTGCCTCTGTCTGTTAAGGGCAACCAGCAGGTGACCCCAGACGTCGCAGATCGCGTGTGGCCTGCTCCAACACAAGAGAGGCCGGGACCAGAAGCATCCTGAATATCTCGGGAAGGGGCCACCCAGCAGACAATATCCTGCAACCAGAGGAAACTTCCTCCTGACTCCATCAGAACGAGGCCTGCAGCCTCCTGATAGGGGCAAGGTGATGCGACCATCCCCTTGCCCAATCGGGCGAGGGCGCCCCATCATGCTTGGGGTCATTGTCTGCCACTCCTGGGGCAGGGATCTATACCAAAAAGCTGGAAGGACACCATTGGTTCAGGTCTGATGCTAACATAGGGGGGTGGAGGGGTGCCCCTGCCTCAAGAAGGCCGAGGCCGCCTTCTGTAAGGGGGTGTTTTGCCCTTTTTTCCAAACAGGTCCAGACGGGCCCCGAATAGGCGTCGCCCTCTAAAGGGAAGCCCAGTAAGAATCTTTTTCGTAGCATCAGCAACACCCCACTGTCGCAGCCAGACCAGTCGGCGTATAGCTACAGCAAGGGCGGAAGTTCTAGCGCACATGCTGATGGTGTCATCCAGCGCCAAAAGGATAAATCTTACAAATACATCACAACTGGAGAGTGCATTAAACACCTCCCAGGGGAGATCCTCAGGTTGATGATCAATCAGCTTTCTGATGAGGGTCCTAGTGGCCACTGCAGCGATAGCCGCGGCACAGACCGGGCGCAGAGTCGTCCCTGCACAAGAAAAGGCTTATGAAGCCAGTCTATCAATGCACCGGTCCTCAGCATTCCGAAGGGTACGATAAGTAGGGGCCGCAATAAAGGGGGGGTTAAGAACCCCAATGATCGGTGCATCCACCACGGGAGGTGATGACCAGCAGTTAACCACCTCAGGGGGAAAAGGGTATTTTCAAACCCAGTCCCCTGGAACCCCTGGAAGTTAACTAGGGCATTGCCATTCTTTGAGTACAAGAGCCTGGAAGTGATCCTGCTCCAGAAATTCCAAACGCGGCGGTGCTGTATGGAAACTCTCCCTTCTAGGCCTAGAGGCCTCACCAGGGATAGAGATAGACAAGACCTCGAAGATCTTTATCAGTTATTCGTCGGTGTCACACAGGCCCCAAGAACCGGGGCCCAGATCATCATGACTTCTCAGCCCCTCGTCCGATGAGCCCGAGTCAGAGAATAGCCGACCTTCATCATAAAGAGCAAAACCCTGCTCAGTAATGAACTCTTCAGATTCAGAAGGAATGGGCGAAACAGGAGGCGTCAGGGACCGCTTCTTACCAGGACCCAAGCGCTCTGCCAACCTCGAAACCACCTGCTCGGCTGTCGGCAGTCTGCGCGGCACGACTTGCTGTTCATTCCCGCTCGAGTGCGACTCACCAGGAGTGAGATTTAAGCACGGGGAGAGAGGTGTATTGAAACGAGGCGCAGCCACCTGCAACCCTGATTGCAGGGCCAGTGCTTGTTCAGCACATGGTCCGCAGACCCGTACTCTGTCCGCATCAGCGTGGGGCAGTCCGCACACTGTACACAGCTGGTCTTGTCCCGGAGGGAACCCGGTCACATAATTCTGAGATGCCTCCATATGGTGATAGTTAATGTAATATACCAGTAGGGATTTACGCAATAGGCCACCCTGGATGTCCCAAAGAAATGTGGGAGAATTTGTAAGCCCGCTACAATATATGTTAGGCCGGGAGAAGCCACCGGAATCTTCAAGGTCTGAAAGACAGAAGGGGAATAAGGGGTGTCAGGGCCATGCGCCACAGAAAGAGTAAAAATAATGAAAAACGCCAACGAGGGCACTCACCGACCTGGGGAGGAGAGGGAACGCCAACATGCGGGCGCGCGGGGATGAACAAAGTGGCGCCAGCCGAACCTCGGAGGGCGGGTCTAAACTAGGTGTGACGCAGAGCGCGCCACGCCGGGTCCCCGCCTCCCCCAAAGAGCGCAAAACTCTGAAGCAGCCGAGTAAAGGCTCGGCAAGCTAAGGATAGAGTGTGCCAGTAAGGGCATCTGCTAGTGGATACTCATGAAGTCTCAATACACCGCCACCATTCTAAAGCCCATAGGCGTGCAAAAATTCAGTTTCCTGCCCAAGATGTATGCATAATAACGCAGGACATGCTGTAGACTATTGCAAATAAAATTGAGAGGGTCAAACTAGAAAGGCAGCGTGGCTCTGACACCCAGTTGCCAATCAGGGGCAAAAGCACGGCCATAAGCGTGACAATACTGTACACTGAGACAGCCAACAGACTACACACACACACACACACAACCCCCCCTTCTTTTCCCCCGAATACGGGGGGAAACGAGGGAGGACGGCGACCCTTTACACAGGGTCCACCTCTACACGGGGCATGGGACAAGAATGCGGGAGGGACATCTACTATGAGGCTCACCATCAGCCTAAACCGCCTACCCTATGGTGGGGGACTGCGGTGGAGCATGGCTCCGTTAAGCACACATGGTGCTGCCTACCTTCACCCGGCCAGCGCAGCCCAGGCTGGGAGGCACATCACAAGGAGGATGGGTGGTAATAGTCCCACAGGGCCGCAGGCTGTAATAGCCCCGCTCACATGCGATAGAGTGATACTTCATGTCTTCGCAGTCAGCACTGCAGAGAAATCTGGGGATCTGTGGGAGGTCCATGGGTATATGAAGGGCCGGGAGGAGCCTGTTTTTGCATGTCTGCAGTGCACAGTGCCCTCTGGCGGAGGATAACCCAATTGCAGGGTGGATAAAAATCAATGTTTTTTTTTAAAAAAAATCAAAAAAAAAATCGGATTTTTTTGATTTAAATCGGATTTTTTTTATTTAAATCGGATTTTTTTTTTCAATAAACTGCTTTTTGAGGAAAATATTTTACCATCCAAAGGTTCTTCCATCATGAGATAAAGCTGAGTTGTTTAACTCAGTAGAATAAAGGCTGTATATGTGTAACATTCACAATGCCATGCTCTTCCAGAGGTTTCTGTAGGATTAGTGGGCAGTTTCTCTCCTATATTATCACAGACGCTCGCTTTACTTACGCAGTTCTCAAAACTGAATTTGACTCCGCAGAGGTCCCGGCCTCTTCTTCACAGCAAAAATGTTACAACATGAACAGAGTTGAGAAAAAGACCTTAATCCTATTGTTCTACAAACCTATGACTAGTGAGCTACAGAGGACAGCAGGGACAGTAGTATTTAAGTTTTTCATGTGTCGGCTGGGCTGACAGTGTAAGTTTCTTAAAATATATATATATATTTTGTTTAGCCAAATTAGTTAACAAAACATGGATGTTTGTTTAAGCAAATAACTTATGCTGTAATGTTGTTATTGTTTCAGTTGAATAAATCTATTTAAATTGTTATTAAACCGGACCTTCACCATGATTTAAAGAAAAGCCCAAACTCTTAAAGTGGACCAACACCCTGCCACCTTTTTTTTTTAATGTATACTTTAAAAATATGGAAATTAAACAGAAAGACCCGAATAATAAAGTTAAGAAAAAAAAAACTTACCTTTTATGTTCCCTCAGCGCGTCGCTATATTTTTAATATTCTGCCGCCATCTTCATTTTCCTCCTAACAGGAAGAGATCCTTTGACCTCTTCCTGTTAAAATCGCGCGCATGCGCTGTAGATAGGTGAAGCGCCGCTTGCATCGGGAGCGAGCGGCGCTTCACCTGACACTACTGCGCATGCGCGAGTCTCCCCCTGCCAGGGACGGCGAGCTCCAGAAAGGAGACGGCTCGCAGGGGATGCCGGGAGACGTAGTGCGCGGCGGTGAAGCGGCTACCGGCTGCTGTCAACACTGAGGCTGAAAGTGGACCGTCAACCATGAGTGATCGGCCCGGGAATCTATAAGATTCCCGGGCCGATCACCCCCCCTCACCGCGGGACATCCGAGATCGGGATGTCCCGCGGTGAGGGACCCCCCCCAAAACCCCAAAAGAACGCACCTGACAGGCGGCGGCGGCGGCCGCTGCCGCCGCCTCCCGCGCGCTCCTCTAAGGTATTTCCTGGATAAGAGGAGCAATCACCCTCCTTGCATCTACAAGAATCCCAAATTGCCCCGCTGTGTGAAACGCCCCCATTTCCTTCTTCCCGGAGCCCTCGCCATGTCTAGGTTCAGCTGCTGCATCCTCAGCACCTCTATTTGGGGCATGTACCCTGACCAGACCTTTCTGGCTGGCATAGACACGCTCACAGCTAGAGGTGAGCAGGGATGCTTGCTATATTCAGTTGAGCGAGCACTTGGCTGAGCGTCCCATATGGGAACCAGGAAAAGGTTGTTTTTCAATCAGATCCGAAAAACTAAAATCAGGATGCACGAGGGGGGGGGGGGGGGGGGGAAGGGGCTTGGGGGGAAACCTAAGAAAGTCAAGAGCTTTATCTCTAAAATCCTTCCATTTTTAAAGCGATAAAGACATGGTAGATTAAGAGTGAAGGTGTTACTGGAACACCCTATGTGAAAGAATTTCCCATTAAGTTTGTTGCTCACCTATAACATCCGGTCCTCTGAGCAAGACGCTGGCAGTGATGTATTAGCCAGAGGAGTGACAGGGATGACGCTGGAGGCCCGCGCATGAGCTGTGAGATCGAATCCCAAGGCGATTTTACGGGCAACAGGTGGGGTTTCAAACAGTGTGCCACCCCCATCCCGGATGCCCCTGGGACAAGATGAAACCTGGAGTCATTTAGACTCTAGAATCGGGTGCTGACAGCAGGAGAGCAGGGATCATGCTGGCTAAAAGGGGCACCACCCAGCAGCCCCACTGGCATCTGTATGTGAACCACATCACAAGGCTTGCCAGCTGACATGTGTCTGGTTGGTGGTGGCCCTTCTAGATGGCCCGGTCACTGCACTCCTGCTGTCACCACCGAGTGATGTGGTGTTACGCTGTGTTCCACTGTGAGGCCCACCAAGCCTCGAGATGTTGCCTGCTGGCAGGTGGCGAGCAGCTGCAGGACAGCACCCATCTCCTGCTGCAGGACAGCACCCATCTGCTGCTGCAGGACAGCACCCATCTGCTGCTGCAGGACAGCACCCATCTGCTGCTGCAGGACAGCACCCATCTGCTGCTGCAGGACAGCACCCATCTCCTGCTGCAGGACAGCACCCATCTCCTGCTGCAGGACAGCACCCATCTGCTGCTGCAGGACAGCACCCATCTCCTGCTGCAGGACAGCACCCATCTCCTGCTGCAGGACAGCACCCATCTGCTGCTGCAGGACAGCACCCATCTGCTGCTGCAGGACAGCACCCATCTGCTGCTGCAGGACAGCACCCATCTCCTGCTGCAGGACAGCACCCATCTCCTGCTGCAGGACAGCACCCATCTCCTGCTGCAGGACAGCACCCATCTCCTGCTGCAGGACAGCACCCATCTCCTGCTGCAGGACAGCACCCATCTGCTGCTGCAGGACAGCACCCATCTGCTGCTGCAGGACAGCACCCATCTGCTGCTGCAGGACAGCACCCATCTCCTGCTGCAGGACAGCACCCATCTGCTGCTGCAGGACAGCACCCATCTGCTGCTGCAGGACAGCACCCATCTGCTGCTGCAGGACAGCACCCATCTGCTGCTGCAGGACAGCACCCATCTGCTGCTGCAGGACAGCACCCATCTCCTGCTGCAGGACAGCACCCATCTGCTGCTGCAGGACAGCACCCATCTGCTGCTGCAGGACAGCACCCATCTGCTGCTGCAGGACAGCACCCATCTGTTGCTGCAGGACAGCACCCATCTGCTGCTGCAGGACAGCACCCATCTGCTGCTGCAGGACAGCACCCATCTGCTGCTGCAGGACAGCACCCATCTGCTGCTGCAGGACAGCACCCATCTCCTGCTGCAGGACAGCACCCATCTCCTGCTGCAGGACAGCACCCATCTGCTGCTGCAGGACAGCACCCATCTGCTGCTGCAGGACAGCACCCATCTGCTGCTGCAGGACAGCACCCATCTGCTGCTGCAGGACAGCACCCATCTCCTGCTGCAGGACAGCACCCATCTGCTGCTGCAGGACAGCACCCATCTGCTGCTGCAGGACAGCACCCATCTCCTGCTGCAGGACAGCACCCATCTGCTGCTGCAGGACAGCACCCATCTGCTGCTGCAGGACAGCACCCATCTGCTGCTGCAGGACAGCACCCATCTCCTGCTGCAGGACAGCACCCATCTCCTGCTGCATTTTTAGCAGGCAGAATCCCCCTATAACATTTTTAGCAGGCAGAATCCCCCCATAACATTTTCAGCAGGCAGAATCCCCCCATAACATTTTCAGCAGGCAGAATCCCCCCATAACATGTCCAGCAGGTAGAATCCCCCCATAACATTTTCAGCAGGCAGAATCCCCCCATAACATTTTTAGCAGGCAGAATCCCCCCATAACATTTTCAACAGGTAGAATCCCCCCATAACATTTTCAGCAGGTAGAATCCCCCCATAACATTTTCAACAGGTAGAATCCCCCCATAACATTTTCAACAGGCAGAATCCCCCCATAACATGCTCAGCAGGCAGAATCCCCCCATAACATGCTCAGCAGGCAGAATCCCCCCATAACATGCTCAGCAGGCAGAATCCCCCCATAACATGTCCAGCAGGCAGAATCCCCCCATAACATTTTTAGCAGGCAGAATCCCCCTATAACATTTTTAGCAGGCAGAATCCCCCCATAACATTTTCAGCAGGTAGAATCCCCCCATAACATTTTCAACAGGCAGAATCCCCCCATAACATTTTCAGCAGGCAGAATCCCCCCATAACATTTTCAGCAGGCAGAATCCCCCCATAACATGTCCAGCAGGCAGAATCCCCCCATAACATTTTCAGCAGGTAGAATCCCCCTATAACATTTTCAGCAGTCAGAATCCCCCCATAACATGCTCAGCAGGTAGAATCCCCCCATAACATTTTCAACAGGCAGAATCCCCCCATAACATGCTCAGCAGGTAGAATCCCCCCATAACATTTTCAACAGGCAGAATCCCCCCATAACATTTTCAGCAGGTAGAATCCCCCCATAACATTTTCAACAGGTAGAATCCCCCCATAACATTTTCAACAGGCAGAATCCCCCCATAACATGTCCAGCAGGCAGAATCCCCCCATAACATTTTTAGCAGGCAGAATCCCCCCATAACATTTTCAGCAGGTAGAATCCCCCCATAACATTTTCAGCAGGCAGAATCCCCCCATAACATTTTCAGCAGGTAGAATCCCCCCATAACATTTTCAACAGGCAGAATCCCCCCATAACATGCTCAGCAGGCAGAATCCCCCCATAACATGCTCAGCAGGCAGAATCCCCCCATAACATTTTTAGCAGGCAGAATCCCCCCATAACATTTTCAGCAGGTAGAATCCCCCCATAACATTTTCAACAGGCAGAATCCCCCCATAACATTTTCAGCAGGCAGAATCCCCCCATAACATTTTCAGCAGGTAGAATCCCCCCATAACATTTTCAACAGGTAGAATCCCCCCATAACATGCTCAGCAGGCAGAATCCCCCCATAACATGCTCAGCAGGCAGAATCCCCCCATAACATGCTCAGCAGGCAGAATCCCCCCATAACATGTCCAGCAGGCAGAATCCCCCCATAACATTTTTAGCAGGCAGAATCCCCCTATAACATTTTTAGCAGGCAGAATCCCCCCATAACATTTTCAGCAGGTAGAATCCCCCCATAACATTTTCAACAGGCAGAATCCCCCCATAACATTTTCAGCAGGCAGAATCCCCCCATAACATTTTTAGCAGGCAGAATCCCCCCATAACATGTCCAGCAGGCAGAATCCCCCCATAACATTTTCAACAGGTAGAATCCCCCCATAACATTTTCAGCAGGTAGAATCCCCCCATAACATTTTCAACAGGCAGAATCCCCCCATAACATGCTCAGCAGGCAGAATCCCCCCATAACATGCTCAGCAGGCAGAATCCCCCCATAACATGCTCAGCAGGCAGAATCCCCCCATAACATGTTCAGCAGGTAGAATCCCCCCATAACATTTTTAGCAGGCAGAATCCCCCCATAACATGTTCAGCAGGCAGAATCCCCCCATAACATGCTCAGCAGGCAGAATCCCCCCATAACATGCTCAGCAGGCAGAATCCCCCCATAACATGTCCAGCAGGTAGAATCCCCCCATAACATTTTCAACAGGTAGAATCCCCCCATAACATTTTCAGCAGGTAGAATCCCCCCATAACATTTTCAGTGGCAGAGTCCCCCCATAAGATTCTCAGTGGCCGAATCCACCCATAAGATTCACAGTGGCCGAGTCCCCCCATAAGATTTACAGTGGCGCAGTACATTACATTGAATTAAACAGTAAACAAACACATTTGACCAAGACATTTATGAAACAAAAATAAACTCACCTGTCCTGCGCATCCAGCACGAGATGAGACGAGAGGAGAGCAGACGCTGAATGGAAGGAGGAGGGAGGGGAGTGAGAGGAGGGGAGGCGGAGGCTCAGGTGCCTGCAGCCAATCATGGCTGAGCACAGCTCAACCAATCAAATAACCAGACTGACTGCAAGTATAGCTGGGAGGGAGACGTGCACGCGCCTGAGGCCAGAGAGAGGACACGCCACCTGATGACAACGCGAGACAACAGAAGACCTGATCTCCACGGACAAAATATGTTAATGAGCGGAAAAGCTTGATTGACAGCGGACAAGACCTGGAGGGTGGGACTTCCTGTTTAGAAATATTAATATTTCAGGCGCTGCGAGGGACAGATGGCTCCAACAGTCGTCTAAAGGTAAGTGTCCTTTTATTTTATATATAATAAAGCTAAGTTGTTTTGGAGGGTGTTGGTCCACTTTAAAAAACAATTCCTCAGCATCTAAAATTAATATATTTTACATGTTTAGTCACTAATTTATTATACTTTCCCCCACTGGGCTGCAACTCTGTTCAGGAATTTAGGATACGGGCGCCGCCATCTTGACTCAGAAGCATCACACTTACTGAGGAGAGGAGAGTGGGATAAGGTACAGGGGGGCGGGTTATAGCTGTGCTTTGCTCAGACAGAGCAGAGCTGGGGTCAGGGAAAGGTCAGCAGTCCCAGAATGCAGAGCAGCACAGTCACTTCCTGTTTGCAGGCACTTCCTGTTTGCAGGCTGCCTGCAAAAATGGCAGCTTCCATAAGCCGCCATCTTGGATGTTTAAAGGCTTATAAAATGCAGTAGATGCAGGTAGGATGATTTTTAATGTGAGCAATCTGTATGTACAGGGTGTGGGAAACATATAAGATAGACTCTTATTTAGAGTGAAGGTCCGCTTTAAGGTCAGGATTATTTTTCTCCTTCCTAAGTACAACAGAACAGTGGTGTCCAAATATGAATGATTAACCCATTAAACTGGGGAGAAAAAAGTAATATAAAAAGTGATTCTAAAAATCTTCATCTACTTGCATGTTAAAATAGCAAGAACTAGTTTAGGTAGAAACTTTGATTTAAATCACTGATTTAAATCAAGCCTTACTGACTAGTGATTTAAATCGTGATTTAAATCGTGATTTAAATCAGTTAGATTTAAATCAAATCCACCCTGCCCAATTGTAAGTATTATATCTAGAGCAGGACGTACTGTATACTTAGAAGAGACCTGCGGCCTCAGGAAAGGCCGCTGAGCAGCGTCCGACCCCCCCCCCCCCCCCCCCCCCAGCGCAAGGGCCCAAGATGGAAGGGAGAGGGGAGCAGCAAGACAACTCGAGGGAGCGAGGGGGTTCACTATGAGCAGCGCAAACATCAACAGTAAAGTCACATAATCACACACACACACACACACACACACACACACACACACACACACACTAAAGCTTGTGGGGCAGAGGGAGTAACAGAGGGTAGTAAGTGGTCCCCCCCCCCACCCCCCCATAGGCTCACAAGCACCCTTTAGACAGGTTCTGCGGGCCAGAGCCTAGCTCTGTCAAGACGCCTGACCCCGGCGTCTCGCTACCGTCACAGTCCCGATCAGTCATGGCTGGGAGGCATAGTGGGTCCACGGGAACAGTGGGAATAGGTCGGCAGCGGCCGATGGGCTAGGAGGCCCCGCTCAGCTGCAATATCCAGGAGAGAGTATCCAAGATCTTCAGCAGCCAGACTGCAAGATGAACACTGGGAAAATACCATTTTGTGATTACTCTCCTTTAAAATGGGTATTATAAGTATGTCACACACCCCGCTTCCACTATTCATGACATATGGGTTATGGTCCAGTAGAGGGCGAACATCTGCAGAGATGAAGACAAAAAAGAAGCCCCTCCCGGTCCATAAATACCTGGGACCTCCCACACATTCCCCAGTATATAATTTTTTTTTTAATTTTTTTAATTATATGACAGCAGTAAGGGGACCAGGAAGAACTAATAAAACATTCTTAACAATAAAAGGTTTACCATATAAAGGATCCAGAATACTAAAGGGCGAGATGAAGCAGGGTGTGTGACATACTTATAATACCCATTTTAAAGGTGAGTAATCACAAAATGGTATTATTCCAAGTATGCCACACACCCCGCTTCCACTATTCATGACATATGGGACATCCAATAGCAGTGTCCGTCATGGGTGGGGATCCAAATACAGCAAAAAAATGCACCAATTTAAACCACTGCAGCTTGCAGAACCTTGCGGCCAAAAACAGCATCCGCTGAGGCCCGCACATCAACCTTATAAAACTTGGAAAAAGTATGAACGGAAGACCAAGTATCAGCCTTACAAACTTGTTCAACAGAAGCCTGGTGCTGAAAACCCAGGAAGCCCCAACAGCACGAGTAGAATGAGCAGTGATCTTAAAAGGAGGAACCCTCCCCTTAGCAGACTAGGCCCCAACAATGGCCTGGCGTATCCATTTACTAATGGTAGACTTGGCGGGCGCCAAACCTTTTCTGGGCCCGGAAGGCACTACGAACAAGGCGTCAGTCTTAAGAAAAGGAGAAGTAGCAACCAAATAGTACTTCACACAACGAACCACATCCAAAGAGTGCAAAACCCTCTCCTTGTCATTGCTAGGCATAGAACACAAGGAAGGGAGAACTACATCCTGATTGAGATGGAAGGCAGAATCCACCTTAGAAAGGAAATCTGGTTTAAAGCGAAAAACCACCTTATCCTGGTGTCTCTCAAAGTAAGGGGCCTGAATAGACAGAGCCGCCAACTCAGAGACACGCCGAACAGAGGTAATAGTCACCAAAAAGGCAACCTTTTGAGTGAGCACAGAAAGAGCCACATCCTGCATTGGTTCAAAGGGAGGCCCCTGGAGGGCCGAAAGAACCAAATTTAGATCCCAAACGGGAACCAAAGACTTTCTAGGGGCCGAACATAAGTGACCCCTTGGAAAAAAGTCTTGACCAGATGATGCAAAGCAAAAGACCTTTGAAAAAAGACAGCCAGGGCATAAACCTGACCCTTCAAAGTACTGAGCTGGAACCCCAGATCCAGACCGTGTTGTAGAAACTCCAAAATCCTAGGAATCGAAAATACCCTGCAAAGTAAGGCCCTAGCCTCACACCAGTCAATATAGGACAGCCAAGTCCTATAGTAAATGGTAGAGGAAGAACTCTTCCTAGCTCTAATCAAGGTTTGAATAACCGCCTCCGACAAACCTTCCTCCCTCAGGATGAAGGTTTCAGCAGCCACGCCGTCAAAGCAAGCGTTTGTAAATTGGGGTAACGTAGTTGACCCTGAGAGATCAGATCCGGAAACAGGGGCAGCCTGTACTGATCTACCGCAAATCTTACGACGTCTGCGAACCAAACCTGTCTTGGCCACCTTGGGGCCAGCCAGAATTGCTGGTGCCCCCTCTAGAGCCAGCTTGCGCACTACCTTGCCCACCATGGAGAAGGGGGGAAACAGGTACAGAAACCCCAGATCCCTCCAGGCAAGGGACAAGGCATCCACTGCCAGGGCCAGAGGATCCTGAGACAGAGATACAAAGGTTACGAGCTTGTGATTGTGCCGAGAGGCAAAGAGATCCACCTCTGGAGTCCCCCACTTGTGACACAGGGCCCGAAATACCCTGTGGTTGAGAGACCATTCCCCTCAGCGAGAGAATCCCCTGCTCAGGGAGTCCGCCTCCGTGTTCTCCACTCCCGGAATGTATACTGCCGAGATGCAAGGAACATTGCTCTCCGCCCATGTCAGAATCAGAGAGACTTCCCTGAGGGCACCCCTGCTGCGAGTCCCTCCTTGGTGATTGATGTAAGCTACTGCAGTACGATTGTCTGATCGAACCTGAACCGGTAAACCCTGTAGGTGGAGTGTCAGACGCGACAGAACCAAGCGGATAGCTCCGAGCTCCAAGACATTGATGGGGGTGTGAGCCTCCTGAGGACCCCACAACCCCTGGAACTTATGATCCTTCCAGAAACCTCCCCAGCCCGACAGGCTGGCATCCGTGGTAACCGTCTCCCAACGAGGGGCCAGGAACGATCTGCCCCTTATCAGATTGCTTGATTCCAGCTACCACTGAAGGGACTGCCGAACCCTGGGAGACATCAGAAATGACTGATCTAAGGACTGTGGACATCTGTCCCATTTCAGCAATAGATGGAGCTGTAGCGACCTCATGTGGAATTGAGCAAAGGGGACTGCCTCGAAGGAGGCCACCATCAAACCTACCAGAGTCATCCCTAGCCGAATAGAAGGGCGAGGGTTGGTCAGGAGAACATGTATCAGATCCTGAACCCTCTGCAACTTTGGCTGAGGTAGGAACACTCTGGCCTGACTGGTATCCAGATTCATGCCCAGAAAGGAAATCTCCCTTGATGGGGAGAGAGAAGACTTGGGGTGGTTGATCACCCATCCGAACCTCTCCAGCGTCGTCACCACCGTTCTGGTGTCCAGCTCCGCCTGGCGGAGGGAGGAAGCTGTAATGAGCAGGTCGTCCAGATATGGCACAATGCGAATGCCCTGGGCTCTGAGCAGGGCCATTATGCCCGCCAGAACCTTGGTAAACACCCTTGGTGCTGAGGTCAGCCCGAACGGGAGGGCCACAAACTGAAAATGCTGATCTCCGACCACAAACCTGAGAAATCTCTGGTGTGCTGGGAAAATTGGTACATGAAGGTAAGCATCCTTGATGTCTATGGACGTCATGAAATCCCCCTGACGAAGGGAACCAATGGCTGAGCGCAGAGTCTCCATGCGGAACCTCTTGGTTCTGATGAACCTGTTGAGAAGCTTCAAATCCAGAATGGGTCTTATGGAGCCATCCCTTTTGGGAACCGTGAAAAGATTGGAATAATAGCCCCGGCCTCTCTCAGAAAGAGGCACCGGGCATATGACCGCCATGTCCAGGAGGTTCTTTACAGCCGACAGGAGCCCTTGCGCCGCCCGAGGATCTGAAGGCACCCGAGACCTTAGGAATCTGGGAGGAGGCCGGTGCTCGAACTCCAGTTTGTACCCAGGCGAGACCACTTCCAATATCCACTTCTCCATAACCTCCTGGGCCCAGACCCGGAAGAAGAGCCGCAGCCGTCCCCCCACCCGTAAGGGTGAGGGCGCCTCCTCATTGCTGAGCTGGCTTGGCAGCGGGCTTGGGCTTGGAACCCCAGGTAGAGGCTGAACGGGCACGTCCTCTACCTCTGTTCCAGGAACCCCCTCTGAAGCCACAGTAGGCAAGACCTCTGTCCCCTCTGGCGCCGTGAAAGGGAGGACTGAAGGAGCTTGCCCCCCGAAAGGAGCGACGCTGCTTCTTATGCTGAGGTAGCTTTCCACCTTTCGCCACAGAATCCAATTTGTCTCCAAACAGCCGCTTTCCCAGGAAGGGCAGAGCTGTAAGTGATTTCTTTGCCGCAATGTCAGCCGCCCACTGGCGCATGGCCACCAACAGTGCCGAAGTTCTACTACACATGGTAATACTGTCGTCCATAGCCGACAAAACAAAATTCATGAACAATTCACATCTCTTAAGGGCTGTGAATTCAGCGCTGTCCGGGCTGAGCTGGGACCAATTTAACATGTCCCTGACCTGGTAGCCACAGCCACGAGTGCCGATGCACAAACAGGCCGCAAGGCTGAACCCACACTGGCAAAGGCAAGACAAGCCATCTGATCAATGCGCTTGTCCTCGCCATTCTTAAGGGTAGTGGCGTCAGGTGCATGTACAACGGGGGTGTTGGACAGTCCTAAGATGGGCGCATCAACCTCGGGAGGGGAAGACCAGCGCTTCACCGCGTCCACCAGAAAGGGTTACTTTCTATCCCATCCCTGAGGAACACCATGATGGCGACTCGGCTTCTCCCACTCTTTAAGAATCATGCTGTCAAAATGATCCTGATTTGGAAACTCCAAGCGGGGCTTAGAGAACCCAAAGAATTCCCCCTTCTTCGGAGGAGCCTCCGCTGGTGGGGAAAATACCATTTTGTGAATACTCACCTGTAAAATGGGTATTATAAGTATGTCACACACCCCGCTTCAAGATATCCATAACATGTGGGTAATACCGACCTGAAGAGGGCGATCTGCAGAGATGATGGGGAAAAAGAAAGCCCCTCCCGGTCCATAAATACCTGGGACCTCCCACTCATTACCCAGTATAAAGA
Organism: Gastrophryne carolinensis; assembly: GCA_027917425.1. Classification (NCBI taxonomy): domain Eukaryota; kingdom Metazoa; phylum Chordata; class Amphibia; order Anura; family Microhylidae; genus Gastrophryne; species Gastrophryne carolinensis. The sequence continues at coordinate 65,438,552 of CM051236.1, read as the reverse complement.
AAGCAGTAAGGTAAGGGACCAGGAAGAGCCAAATATAAGTCATAGCAACGCAAAGTTCACAATATAAAGGATCCAGAATACGAAAAGGGCGGGTGAAGCGGGGTGTCTGACATACTTATAATACCCATTTTACAGGTGAGTATTCACAAAATGGTATTATTCTAAGTATGTCACACACCCCGCTTCAAGATATCCATAACATGTGGGACATCCAATAGCAGTGTCCATAAAAGGGCGGGGATCCAAAACAAGGCAACAAGGCATAACTTAAACCACTGCAGCTTGCAGAACTTTACGGCCAAAAACAGCATCCGCTGAGGCCCGAACATCAACCTTGTAAAACTTAGAAAAAGTGTGAACAGAGGACCAAGTAGCGGCCTTCCAAACTTGCTCAACAGAGGCCTGGTGCTGGAAGCCCCAGGACGCTGCAACCGCACGAGTAGAATGAGCAGTAACACGAAAAGGGGGACTCCTCCCCTTAGCAGAATAGGCCCCAATAATGGCCTGACGAATCCATTTACTAATGGAAGACTTGGCAGGTGCCAAACCTTTCCTAGGCCCAGAGGGCACCACAAAAAAAGTATCAGTCTTACGAAAGGAAGACGTAACCACTAAATAGTATTTGACAACGCGAACCACATCCAAAGAATGCAGAGCCCTCTCCTTGTCGTTTCTGGGATTAGGACACAGAGAGGGCAGAACAACATCCTGATTTAAATGAAAATCCGAAACCACCTTAGGAAGAAAATCCGGCTTGAAACGAAAGACCACCTTGTCCTGATGCCTTTCGAAGTACGGAGCTTGAATGGACAAAGCTGCCAACTCAGAGACACGCCTAACAGAAGTGATAGCCACCAAAAAGGCCACCTTTTGCGTAAGTGAAGACAAAGCAACCTCATTCAAGGGCTCAAACGGAGGACCCTGAAGAGCAGAAAGAACCAAGTTCAAATCCCAAACTGGAACCAAAGGCTTCCTAGGAGGCCGCACATGCGTAACCCCTTGGAAAAAAAGTCTTGACCAAAGGATGAAGCGCGAAGGACACCGCCAGGGCAGAAACCTGACCCTTAAGTGTACTAAGCTGTAGCCCCAGATACAGACCATGTTGAAGAAACTCCAGAGTCCTGGAAATAGAAAATTCCCTACATGGGAAAGACCTACCTTCACACCAGTCAATATAGGACCTCCAGGTCCTATAGTAAACGGTAGAGGAAGACCGTTTCCTGGCGCTAATAAGAGTCTGAATCACCGCATCAGAAAGACCTTCCTCCTTCAAGATGGAGGTTTCAGCAGCCACGTCGTCAAAGCCAGCGATGGTAAATTGGGATAGCGTAGCCGACCCTGGGTGAGTAGGTCCGGCAGCAGAGGCAGAACGAACTGATTCTCTGCGGGTCTGACCAAGTCTGCGAACCAAACCTGTCTTGGCCACCTTGGTGCCACCAGAATTGCCGACGCGCCCTCCAGGGCCAGCTTGCGCACCACTCTGGCTACCATTGGAAACGGAGGGAACAGGTACAGAAACCCCAGATCCCTCCCGTTCAGGGACATGGCATCCACCGCCAGGGCCAGTGGATCCTGCGAGAGAGACACAAATACCGGAAGCTTGTGATTGTGACGAGAGGCAAAGAGGTCCACCGCCGGGAACCCCCACCTGAGGCAAATCGAGCGAAACACCTGGGGACTGAGAGACCACTCCCCCTGGCGAGAAGAGGACCTGCTCAGAGAGTCCGCCTCCGTGTTCTCCACTCCCGGAATGTAGACTGCTGAGATACACGGGACATGGCTCTCCGCCCAGTCCAGAATCAAAGACACTTCCCTGAGGGCACTCCTGCTGCAAGTCCCTCCCTGGTGATTGATGTAATCAACTGCCGTCCGATTGTCCGACCGAACCTGAACTGGCAAGCCCTGCAACTGATGAGTCAAGCGAAACAGAACCAACCTGATGGCTCTCAATTCCAGGACATTGATGGGCTTGTGAGC